>CM037154.1:7718877-8178877 GCA_020921065.1 Vaccinium darrowii
TTTACCTGAAACGGGGGATTCTTTTTTAGGTTGAAGATCCAGGGAATGAGAATATTTCCATTCTTGTTGGCGGTTTTATTGAATTTCGAACGTAAATTTCTGCTCTGTTGAAATTCTCTTCTGTGAGCATTTATGAAATCACAACATAACGTCAAAGAGTTTTTAAACATACGGCCAAAGAGTTCACTAAAGAACAAACTAAAACAAAAGGCAACATTAGAGAATAGGACAGCTGACAGCATAGTTAAAATTGCGGATAAGATTAACACAGGAAAGAAAGGTGACCTACGCAAACTGAACTTTTCAAATGGTTTACAATGTTTAGAAAGAGATGTCTGCCTTATTTTGCTCCTAGAATGGTATGGGATCGATTTGATTTAAAAGAAGTATAGCCCTAAACTTCTATATTTAACAATTTGCATAAGCTTGGTCTTTTGAAGTCATATTTTTGAGAATCTACTTTCTGCCATTTTGTTCATTTATGTTGGACAAACAAATATGATACATTGGTAAATTTTTACCAATAATATCCAGAATCATGTTAAATAGTAAATAGTAGTTGTACAAGTTATATCTACCTAACCATTATGAATGCCTATAATTATTCAGAGGATGGTATAAGTTACAGAAGAGGAAACAAGTGTATAAGTACACAAAATTGCTTCCTGTAAAGAAAACTATGAGGCAAAATGCTTCCAATGAAATTGAGAAGAACAAACAGTGGATAGAGTAGTTTCACCTATATCATATGTAATGGAGACTATGCAAAGGAAAGGTGCAATGTGAAGAAACTGAATTCGAGGTAGGACAAATTAGTCAGGTACTAATTAGATAGAGCTAGGGGTGTTTTGGTTGGAGCAGCAAAATCCCTATCAAGAGGATTCTGTTGGTTTGTTGTGCTCAAACTAGTAGTTACCAGTTTGGTTGGTTTAACTGGTGCTAGATATTAAAAGCAACCAAATCCCCCTTTTTTTGGGCATTTAAGAAAAATATAAGTGCAGTTATGATCTTTGCTTTTGTAGCTTTATCTAATCGTGTGATCTGGTCTCTTCTAATCATTGACCTGGTGAATAGGACCTACCACCGTCCAAATATTTATGTCCTGCAATGTGGTTTATTGGAAAATAATTGACCATTGCTAGAGATAAATCTGATTGCTTTTTTGAACTTCCTGATATTTCCACTTGAAGCAGGAATCGTGCAAAGTCATTTTATTTAACAAAATGCGGCAAAGGAATATGATGTGCACCAGTCAGATGACTGATATAGAGCAGTATCAACAAGGCCAGATCCATCTCCATACCGAGCCATTTGTTCCTTTTGGAAGTCTAGCATATTTCCCACAGCCTAATATCCACACAATATTACCAGCCTCCGGGACCCCGGTTACTTTCGATAATCGTCTTCTACGTGGCAGTCATGAAAATGCTTTATTTTATGGAATATCACGATACAACAGTTTTCAACATCATCAACCTACAAGAAATCTCGATTTAGGTGCTTCTACGACATCTGGTTCCAGAGTGTTCCCCAACCAAGCGTCTCATTATCAAATTGTTGGAGTTCCTACAGATGACTATAGAAGGACCAACCATTTCGTGGATGGTGTCAGAAGTCCATTTAAGAGAAAAAATGCAGAATGGGTCCCGGGAAGTGTCCAGTATAGTATGTCGGCTGGATCTAGTTCTTCCGTTGCCCCTTTAAATACAAGGCCCATTCAACCTGGGGTTACTCTGATGGATGCTGCATCTTTACCACCAGTTATGGAAGTTGCATCTCGCAGAAGTTTGAGGAACAGGTCAGTTAATATTGGGCAGGACTCTATGGTGGCGCGTACTCCTAATAATGTGATTCAAGCGAACTATCCAGGTCAGGCTTTTCAGACTT
Source organism: Vaccinium darrowii (assembly GCA_020921065.1). Lineage (NCBI taxonomy): Eukaryota > Viridiplantae > Streptophyta > Magnoliopsida > Ericales > Ericaceae > Vaccinium > Vaccinium darrowii. Next base: position 7,720,765 of record CM037154.1, read on the forward strand.
CTAGCTCTCACTGGAGCCAGGCACCAGCTGTAACCTATATGCGAGGTAACTTGGGCTTTATTGAGTTGATATTTTCTTTAGCATTCATTTGCTTCTTTATCCTAGAAATTTTCCAAGAAGCTTTTCGTTTCCCTTTTAATTGTGCTTTGACCTGTAATGCACCCATGTAGGGCAGCGGACACTTGGTAAGGGTGTGGGATATGTGTCCAACTCAAGTGGTTGAACAATCCTAACAATCACATTTAGTTTTTAAGTTCACAGTACAAGTATGCATATAACTGTTATATGGACTACTCTATTTTAACTTGTAAAACCATTTCACTCTAGAAAACAAAATATAACATGAAGAACTGATTATTGATGCAAATTCAGGTTTAAAACTCATGTAGTTACCCTCTTTTGGTTGGCCCAAAAAATACGTCCACGAGGAATCTCGTTCATTAGGAATATAGGATTCAGGAAAAGATGATCCAACAATTAGAAGTATCTACATTGTGCTCGAGTCATGTAACATAGCCGTGGAAAGATGAAACAAAACAAGAAAATCGTCTCATTTAATCTTACAGTGGCATTACCACATTAATGATTCATCTTCATGCAAGATTCAAACTAATGGCATATCTCTCCCTCTCTCTTGTTATTCTCAGGGAGCAGCATTGTTAATGATGGATGCACAGAGGCAGGAACGATGGGTTCACAGGGGTATCAAGAGACAGCTAGGAATACAAGTTCCTCAACTTTCCTCCCTCTTCCTCCCATATACCAAGGGCAACCCAATTTTCATGGTTTACCACAACCCATGCAAGGAGTGAGGGGCCAGAATATCAATTTTATTTCTCATGTAGCAACACCTTCTCATGGAGTTCAGACAAATAGCACTTCAAGCACCGGTATGCATCCTTTCCAGGATGGCATGGAGGTGGGCCCTAGATTTGTGGGACCTGTTCTTCAAACTGGCATTAGGATGTACCTGCCCCACCAGAGGGCACTTTTTCCTGAGGCAACTGTGAGGCACCATGACCCTCACTTGAGATTTCTCCAGACAGATGTAATTATTTTTCTCTGCTTCAATGGTTTAGTTTTCCCTAGATGAACAGCGCATGTTAGTCGAGACATTATGAGTGTTTATGTTTATGGCTGCAGCTAAGCGCATGTTAACATGTTAGTTAAGATATTATGAGTGTTTATGTTTATAGTTGCTGCTAAACAATTTTAATTTTGGGTGATGCGTGTAGGAAATTGCGATGCTAGAGATTTCAGGCTATGAAGTAGGGAGTTCCATAGATCATAACAGAAACATGCGCCTGGATGTAGATCATATGTCATATGAGGTAACTAGAGGATTACTTTTTCTTGTTCTGAACAGCATGTTTTTTTGGGTAGAATGACAGAAATCATTGTATACTAGAATAAATAATCAATGATGTTATTAACTCCATATCTCCATTAGTTGGTTAATTGACCACGCCTATCGGAACAAATTAACTGACAATTTTAATTTTTATTCCAGGAGCTTCTTGCATTGGGAGAACAGATTGGCAGTGTGGCCACGGGATTGTCGGAGGAGACCATCTCTAGGTATATGAAAACCAGAACATATTTTCCGCCCACTACTATAGATCTGGAAGAAACACCTTGTGAGGATCAGGAAACTGATTTCTGCGTCATATGCCAGGTATTGTTATAATTCTGGCTTTATGTACTTTTTAAAGGTCGAAAAGTTTGAATATTCTCAATTGGACGAGCAGCAAATTGGGTTGGGTTTTTGCTTATCTAAATTTGTGAAGTACCTATGTTAGGCACTTGAAACTTGTTAGGGTTGCATATGTTCTTTGTGCATGTTCCACCAAATATGTTGAAGATATAGAGTTTACTGTGAAACTGTGTGTAAGACACCCATTCTATGCAGATAAAGCTCTATGTAAGTTTGCAAGTACCATGATACACTAAAAAAACTATAAAAGAAGTATTTAAAACAATATGAAATCTAGTTGTATCCTTGTGTTCTTGGGCATGAAGATTAGATGTCTATTAGACAAGCCTGTACCGAGCACCTGTACATTGTTTCGTGTAACATAGAGCTAGGCAGCCAGCTTACCACCTGTAATTCATCAAGTTAAATTCCTTCATAGAAATGATTTTTCTCACAGTTTGTTGCAGTTGTAACCCTTTGTTTCGAACTTGAGGAAATGAAGGGAAAACTTTTATTTTGTCGACTACTTTTGTTGGGCTCTTGGTGAGAAAGGAAAATGAAAGAAATTCTAGGAAAAACTATTAGAAAGTGGTTCTTCATCTCTTTTTGTTTCCATCATCTTTCAACCTTTTTGTGTTACTCTCATTACATGCTAGTTTCCTCCTCTTTTCTCTCCACAACCAAAAAAGAGAGATTATTCGTCTCCACATTATCCTTTCCTTTACAAAATCCAAACAAAGGAAACTGCTTACTTTCCCTATAATTTCCCTCTTTTATTTTCCTTCCTTTCAGTTCTTTCGTCAAGTTCCAAACACAAGTGTATGCTTGACATGCTGTGGTTTCTGCAGCCGTAATGGCTGAATGTTTTCACTGTCATTAGTCTTTAGTCCTACACTGATTCCCCGTCAGTAATATCTTGTTTGTTTGTTTGTTTATTTGTAAAGTGACAATATAGGAGTACAAGTTATTGCCATGATTAGAGCATTTAAATTGCTCCGGAAGCACGTCTATTTTCCACTTATATCAGTAGGATGCTTTTCCAAGAAACTGCTGTAGTCATCATCATCATATATCTAATTCAAGGGGAAGGTTATTCATCTAGTTGAAACTGATGGGGGCTTTGCTTGTGGTCATTTTTTTTGTTTCTTCAGACCAATTACGAGAAACAAGAGGAGATTGGGACACTTGATTGTGGACACGAGTACCATGTAGATTGCGTGAAAAGGTGGCTGCTCATAAAAAACAGCTGCCCCATCTGCAAATCCTCAGCATTGACAAAGGGCTGATGCCTGGAATATCAATTCAAAATCGCTCCCCCTTTGTTATGCTCCTAAATCATCTACTTGAATATAGTTGAGGCAATGTTATTCTGTTTATAAGTTCAGAGACACGACAATGGGTTAACCCTGTTGAAAAACTTTGTTTTGTCGCCTCGTGTCTGTTTATCAAACTTGTACATACTTTTGCGCCTTTTGTTGTTCGGTCGTGGATCCAGGGCTGTTAATATACTATCATGTATATTTTTTGATAACTTTAAACGTAAAAAGTATTCAACAATACTATTTTGCTGTATTTGATGGCTTTAGTGAATGTTTGAAATTGAGGTATTTTTGTAGCCCCTTTTGAAGGGGACTAGCCTCTCTCTTTTGTTGCATAGATCACAATTTCTTTAACTGATGATCTGTTTGATTGCCTAGAATATGAAAATGGGAAATGGTTTTCACACCCTCTTTTATCCCTAAACACTCCATTTTTGTCTTTATTCAACTTGACAATACCAAATTACCATTACGACGAGTCACTTTTTCCATATGAAGGGCAATTTGGTACTTTCAAGTGAATAAAAACCAAAAAAAAAAAGGAGTGTGGGGGGATAAAATGGGGTGTGAATCATTTTTCTACGAAGGGTTATAGTATTACAAGCCCACGTGTTTTTTTTTTTTACAAATGCATTCCAATACTTGCCTTTTAAGTGTTTTGTGTCTAAATTTAAATACGATAGGATTATTTAAATTTGGAGTGCATGAGTGAAAATTAGATGGATACATTTTTGTGGTGTGTTGGGCACTTGGGCTTGTATGTTTCGGACCTGGGGTCCTGTAGGTGATTCCCTGTAGAGTACATCCGGATTCCGGATTGCCCATTTATGCAATTAATGGTTCAGATCGCAAACACACTTTTACTAGTAATAATAGTTTTAACTTTTAGTGGTCAAATAACAAACGAATCTAAACCATCAATTGTGGAGATGGACGGTCCGGATGTGCCCTACAGGATCCCCCATTTTGTGTGTTTCAAGTCACTCCGTTCCACAACACTTGACTTAAGGTCGGCTTTAGCATTGAAAAGTCAGTAAGCCAAAGTCAACTTCTTTTACTGACTTCTGATAATTTTTGACAATATTGTCCTTATGTAAAGTGCTACCCAACACTAGAAATCATTATGGCCAATTCGGACATTTCATAGTAAGAGTCTTTTTGTTGTGGAATAACCTAGCATAACGTGTCTTTGTCAACCTTAAGTCGGGTATTACAGAACGGGTTGTTTTCCTAGGAATTATTTAGTTATTCAAACAGAAAAAGAACTTTGGTCAGCAAAATCTTTGGTGCAACACCAACATAAGTGGGAATCATTTTAGCATACTTTCCTTTCACACTTTGATGGACAAAATCTTTAGTCAAAATATAAAACAGAATAAAACATTGTGCCATTTGATTACAGGACAGCAGTTTACAACACACTCGCTTGAATATATGACTTCATCCTTTTACTTTAATAATAAATTGGTAATTGAGCTACGTTGACCACATTTTTTTTATTAAGGCACCAAATTTGAATACTGTTTCTTTTTTTAAACTGCTGTTTACTGTATGCTTAGCATGGGCGGCTCGAATATGTTAGAGAGGGTTCATTAGAACTCCAAAAACTAGCAAAAAAAATCAAATCATAATTTGTACATAACTTTTTCAGAAGTAATTATCAGCTTTTCTCCAATATAAATGCACGAGCTATATACTCCTATTGGAGTATATTTTTAAGAGAAATTGTTGTCATTGTCATTAGACACAAGATTTACAAGGAACCACAAGAACCACAAGAAGCAGGGGAGCAAAGCACCCGAAAAACATAATTCCATAATACAACCCCAGGTAAACTAAGGCCTACTCGACAACGGCAAAATCGGCTTGCCTACACGCAGGCTAAATTCCTAATTTGTTAAGGGCACGTTGCAAGAAAACTGGACATTTCTATCCCCAAGTAGTACAAACAAGGCATCATTCACTGAAAAGACAGCCGCAACAATTAAAACTCCGCCGATGGGGGGCAAAACCACCACACAAGGAGGTCTCCAAAACACAACAAACAACTATAAATTATTCACCCACCACCACTACCCACTGAACTGGATCTGGGGAGACAGGACCAAGACCAACACGTTGGACTGGGGAAAACCTAGCCGGGGAGGGAAAGCAACAACGGCCTATTAACAAAGAGAACTACAACCATGCCTCTTCACCACCAGCACTCATGGGCTCTTCCATGTTGGCTTCTCTGGCTCCACTGGTTTTTTTCTTGGCTTCTCTGGCCTCCTAATCTCTCCTGGTTTCTCCTAGCTCCTAGCTCTCGACTTCTTCTGGCTTATTTTTCAAACTCAAGTTGGTAGAGAGTTTGAGGGCGGGTGTTAGAATAATGCAAGAAAATATTTTTTTATCATGTATTCTAGGCTTCAATATTATATTTTCTGTTTAGGCTAGGTTATAATTCTTGTTTCCAATTAGGACTGCTTTGGGTAAAAAGTGGTTTTTGGTTTTTTCGTTTTTTCGTTTCGTCTTTATTCAATTTTTTTTTTACATTTGTCAGTTTCGCGTCAAGATTTTGTGGTTTCTGGATTCCTCTCGACGAGACGAATCTAACAAGTATAAATTTATAGTTAAACCAATTATTTTTTTGAATAAAGCCAAAATACTTGGATTATCGGTGAATAATCCAAGTATTTTGGCTTTATTCAAAAAATTTTGAGTTTTCATTTGTTTGTTTATGTTTTCTTGTTATCTATATTTCATTTGTTAGTTCAGGTTTTGGGGTATCCAAGTTTTGTAGCCAATCGTAATGCATGTTAGAGTGGTGGCCAGCTCATGCAGTAGAGCTCTTGAATGTCCTACATTGTATTTCGGGATCGAATCTTATTCTTCCCTCCCCATGTAATAGATTAAGAATGACGAATGACAAAAAAAAAAAAAAAAAGTAAGATTCTTGTCAATCCACATTTCTTTACGGTTTTTATCAACTCTGTACATGTGCGGGTGAGGTGTTGTAGGAGATAAAGCAGTCCAATTTGGACACTTCATCAATTAGATAATTCCTTTATAGGAAGATGCTGATATGCTTTGTCTCTCATCAGTTATCCAGTCCTCTGATTGGATGAATACTATGCTAGAAGTAGAAAAGCCGACTTCCCAATCCTTTCTTGGTGATAATGTGCTTATCACTTTATGTCTTTATCCTAGTAAAAGGTGTTTAATTGGCTCACACAATATGTTTTGTTTTGTTGTGGATAATCGCTCTTATTTCACAACTCAGAAAATTTATCTCCAAATTATTTTGGCTACTCTCTTGTTTTTCGTTTTTGGTGAATTTTTAACAAATCGTATATTATTTGTTACATTAATGAAAACTAAATTTACTTTGATTAATCTTATTAATTCAATAATGCTATGAATTGGAGTAGTCAATCAGTAATTCTAGAGCACAGTCACATACACTGTGTTTGGTTGTCAGTTTTCAGAAGAAAAAAAAAAGTTTGGAGATATATTTTAATAGTGTTCCGGATCATTTCAGTACTATTTTGTTGATGTGAGGTCACATATAGTGTTGAACCCGAACCGGGGGCCCTGTAGTGAGTGAGCTCACTGCATGCGTGTAGTGAGCTCCCTCGGCTGTCCGATTGATGATCAACGGTCTGGATCGTCTTACACTTTGAAAAACACTTTTACATTTATTTTAACTCTAATTTATCCAGACCGTTGATCACCGATCGGACAGTCGAGAGAGCTTAGTACACGCATATAGTGAACTCACTCACTACAGGCCTCCAGTGTTGAACCCCACAAAAATATGTAGTGTTAGATTAGATTATCTAATGGCACCATGTGACACTACTCGGAGAGTAAATAATTAGATATGAATTGCAGTCTAGCTTTCAGTGGGACGAGCTCAGATCCTCTGTGCCGAAAAACTCCTGTGCCCTTGTGCCTTTGTGCCGAGGGGTTTTTCGGCCATTGGATCACCTAGAAATATTAAAACATAAAAACAAAAATCGCAATCTAACGGTCCAAAACTCTTCGGCACAGAGGCACAGGAATTTTGGGCACGGAAGATCCGGCACCCAGTGGGACTTAGCCACAAATTACTGCAGTTTGGAGTGTTCCATAATGTTACACAACACAATTTCCACTGAAAACTTGATACTGACAAAGACAAGATGACAGTACTACTCCCTACTTCACCCTCATCCGATAAGAGGTTTACCTGTCTCGCCCCACCGCGCTCCTATCTCTCTTACATATTAAAAAAATATGTTTTCGATTCTAAAATTAATGAGCACAAATAGTAAAAGTCCACAAAATAACAATTTTTCAACTTAACAAACATCTACTATCTACAAGGAAAATGAAAAAATTTGATGTATAATGTGAGATCCTAGTTGTAAGGTTAAAAATATAAGAAAATAATAAATTTTATGCATAAAAAATTTTCGGGGCGGATATCGGGGAGGGTTGATGTCTACCTAACCCTAACCCGGTCAAGTTTTTTCAATTATCCCCCTACCCCGCCTCTAGATCCGAAAAATTTAATAAATACCCACCCCAATCGGGGCTTAGCGAGGCGGGTTCGGGACGAGACGGATTGAATTGCCATCAGTACTTGGAACGATGCACATTTTTCAGGCACAACTATCCTCCCCCTTCCCAAAATTTATGGGTTTCAACTTCTCTTGTTTTTAGCCCAATTTGGGGCCACCGTCACGGAATCAGGGCCCTGTAGTCTGGACCATTAATTACCAAATCGAACAGTTCCCGTCCCTCACTACACCCTGTAGTGAGTTTGACTCACTATAGGGCCCACGGTTCCCATCGTCAGCCCCACTTTCAGTTGAAATATTAAACTTACGTATCGTGAAGAAGATTATCGCTTAAGCCTAATTGGATGCAGCTAGTCATAGAATCATCACACACATATTCTCCATAAACGGTTGACAAGTGCACTTCCAAAAATAAAAATAAAAAATACAGGTGACAAGTATATAAGCCTAAAAATAATCAATCTGATATTTTTTGATAAATAATTTCCTGTGCAAATGCTAAGCAATGGGCGATTTGAACTTGGGTCCAAATTTTATGTGCTCAAATTTGATATTCTTGCAGTTCAAAACACAACGTGTTACTTTTTAAAATACGTGTTACTTTTTGAAATTAAAAATAAAATAATCCCGTATATAATTGTTAATTTTTTCCACACAACATGCAAGAATTGAAATCTTTAACATCCCGGCCTCTGGCCTAAATTACCAGTCTTGTTCGGATTCAAATGGAATTTTTAAACTATATATATCTTTCATTCTATAATTTTTTTAGAGATTTTAAAAACTTTGTATAATAGAACTAATTGAGATTTTACAGTTTGGAACATATGAATAGTTTTAAAAATTGCATTGAAATCCAAACAAGACCAACAATTTGGAACAAAGAGAGAAAGTAACAAGGTTCTGAATACCATACGATTTGGGTACAAATTTTCCTACTAGTACAAAATGTAGTAGTACCGAACAAATAACACATATTGTTTCAAATTTAGTGTTACTACACTAAAAATAGTTCATGAATCGATAATTCTCCACATACAATCCAGAAAAACTAACTTAATAGCTCATAGAACCATTTAACTTTATCGATTTTAAACATGTCGATTTAAAACGTTAGACCAAAGGATCCGGGGAGGTGTTGTGCAATAAATGTTGTGGCAAAATTATGGAGTTTTGCTTGATTTTGGCACACCTCTTAAGCTTCCAAAGGCCTTGTTTGGAGAAAGAAAAAACCATTACAAAGTGCTCAAACCCAAAGTCCCTAAACCCGAAGTGCATAAAACCCACTATACCCTATCCCAAAGAGCCTAAATCTCCTAAAATTGAACCCCAAAATTAACTCTCCACACATGGCCTTGGAAGCTTGTACTAAGAAAATGAGCAAAACGACGTAGTTTTGCCGCACAACACCTATCACACAACACCCTCCTGGATTCTAGACAAAAATGGTACACCCTCCGTCCCAAATTACTGGTCCTGTTGGATTCCAATGCAATTTTTTAATTGTTCATACTTCCATTTTATAACATTTTTTATGTGCAATATGGATCTTATTTGATAGATCTCAATTAGTTCTATTATATAAATTTTTAAATCTCAAAGGTTGCGTTCGATTTTGGGTTTACAAAACTGGTCTTGGTTTTTTCCAATGGGACCCTCTACCCAAGTATTTACTTTCTGTCATTTTCTCTCTCATTTCCCTTTCAAGAGACACTATCCTAGTACACAAATTGTGTACAAATGGGTCGATGGGGTCCACTTCGGAGTTTCATACAAATGATCCAAGCCGTTCATCAACTTTAAAATAACATTTCAATTGGCCTACAAGAAAATCAGTTCAATCTAGAAACTTTAAATATTTGATCCAATATTTAATTTTTCATTCAAAATTTAGAATCTTGAATTTCGAAGAAATTTTAAATGAAAGTTAACTGATTGGATCAAGTAGTTATAAAAATCTAATTGAGCTCAATTTTTTGGAGGCGACTCAAAAGATTATTTAAAAGTTGATGAACGGCTTGGATCATTTGTATGGGACTTTGAAGCAGACACCACCAACCCATTTGTGCACAATTTGTGCACTAGGATAGTGTTTCTAAATAATGGATGGAAAGAGAAAATGTCAAAAGTGTATACTTGGGTCAGAGGGCTTCAAAGGAAAAAAGAAAGACCGGGTTCGCAAACCCAAAACTGAACAAAGCCTAAAAATATTAGGATGCAAACAATTTGGGATAGAGGGAGTAATTTGGTCATTTATTAGGGTTCTCATCGGTATAGAACCTTTTATAGCTTATTTGTTCTCCACTTCTTTGCGGCCAAGGTTTTTGCTCAGCCCCCCGTGAAATATATGATCAGTTAAAAATTGCATTGGAATCTGAACAGGACAAACAATTTGGGATAGATGGAGTAATTTGGTCATTTATTAGGGTTCTCATCAGTATCGAAACCTTTTATACCTATTTGCTCCCCACATTGCTGCGGCTAGGGTTTTTGCCCGAGTGCAAATTTGTTAACCTTCACCTAATGAGGGTGAACAAAACCCTTACTAGAGGTGGAAAAGGTGTGGGATCTACAGAATCACATCACTTTTTTGTAAGCATGACGTCGTTTTGTGGTAGACCCCATCACTTTTGGTAAGCATGAGATCACTTTGTAGTGGACGGAATCACATCACTTTTTGGTAAGCATAACATTATTTTGTGGTAGACCCCATCACTTTTGATAAGCATGACATCACTTTATGATGGACTCCACATTTTTTTTCCACCAATCAGAGTAAGGGTTTTGTTCACCCTCATCAGGTGAGGGTGAGCAAATTCGCACTCGTTTCTGCCTAACCTCTGTGAAAGATATGAATAGTTAAAAATTGCATTAAAATCCGAACAAGACAAACAATTTGAGATAAATGGAGTAATTTGGTAGTTTATTAGGGTTTTCATCAATATATAATATGTTGCGGGTCTCAGTGGAATTTACTTTTTAATTTCATCGTTAATTGTTTTGCAGCCCATGGGGCCCATTTTATTAATGCATTTAGGCTTTTTAATAGTATTTTGCATTTATGCGGTCAAGATTCATATAAGAATTAACCAAATTTGATTTTGCAAATGACAATTTATATGGTGTTATCTATGGTCGTGCATCCCACGTGTAAGCTTTTTTAGTATTTTACATTCACATGTAGCAGTTTATCCAACAATTAACCAATTTTTATTTTTTTAGAAGTCAGTAACTGACGATGTATAATATGTTGCCTTACTTGTTACTGCCGATCCCATGAGATCCACTTCATTGATGCTTTAACCTTTCTTTAACTGCGTTTCACATTTACACGGTTGGAATTCACCTAATGATTAACGAAATTGAACTTTTATTGAAGTCCCTAAAGGACGATAGAAACTAATTTAATAATATTATTATGTATATAGAAAATTTCCCTAATACCCCCTACTAAAATACTTTCCTCTAAAATTGGAAACGTGACTCTAGGTATTTCTTGTAAATTCGATCCAAAACCACACCGCCCAATCCCACGAAGAATGATTCTAATGTCGGTACATCAACGATTCATACCATTTTTGCCCAGCCTCTCTGAAAGATATTAATAGTTAAAAATTTGCATTGGAATCCAAACAGGACAAACAATTTGGGATATTTGGAGTAGTGTGGTAGTTTATAAGGGTTTTCATCAGTATATAATATGTTGTGTGTCTCTGTGTGATTTACTAGATATTTCATTGCTAATTTTTTTGGGCCCATGGGGCCCATTTTATTAATGCATTTAGGCTTTTTAATAGTATTTTCAATTTATGCGATCAGGATTCATATAAGAATTAGCCAAATTTGATATTGCAAATGACCATTTATACGGTTTTACCTATGGTCGTGCATCCCACACGTAAGCTTTTTTAGTATTTTGCATTCACATGTAGGAGTTTATCTAACAGTTAAACCAATTTTTAATTTTTTTGAAGTCCGTAACTGACGATGTATAATATGTTGTCTTACTTGTTACTGCAGGTCCCACGAGATCCACTTCATTGACGCTTTGACCTTTCTTTAACTATGTTTCACATTCAAGCGCTTGGAATTAACCTAACGATTAACGAAATTGAACTTTTATTGAAGTCCCCAAAGGACGATAGAAACTAATTTCATACGGACATGATTCATATAAGAATTAACCAAATTTCATATTGCAAATGACAATTTACATGGTTTTATCTATGGCCGTGCATCCCACGTGTAAGCTTTTTTAGTATTTCACATTCACATGGAGGAGTTTATCTAACAGTTAAACCAACTTTTATTTTTTTAGAAGCCCATAACTGACGATGTATAATATGTTGCCTTACTTGTTTACTGCCGGTCCCACGAGATCCACTTTATTGACGCTTTGACCTTTCTTTAACTATGTTTCACATTTACGTGCTTGGAATTAACCTAACGATTAACGAAATTGAACTTTATTGAAGTCCCCAAAGGATGATAGAAACTAATTTCATAATATTATTATGTCTATAGAAAATTTACCTAATACCCCTACTAAAATACTTTCCTCTAAAATTGGAAACGATACTATCGGTATTTGTTGTAAATTCGATCCAAAACCACACCGCACAGTCCCACGAAGAATGATCAAACATTCTCTAATGTCGGTACATCAACGATTCATACCATTTTTGCCCAGCCTCTGTGAAAGCTATTAATAGTTAAAAATTGCATTGGAATCCAAACAGGACAAATAATTTGGGATAGATGGAGTAATGTGGTAGTTTATTAGGGTTTTCATCAGTATATAATATGTGGCGGTTCTCAGTTTGATTTACTAGATAATTTCATTGTTAATTGTTTTAGGCTCATGGGGCCCATTTTATTAATGAATTTAGGCTTTTTAATAGTATTTTGCATTTATGCGGTCAGGATTCATATAAGAATTAGCCAAATTTGACATTGCAAATGACAATTTATATGGTTTTATCTATGGTCGTGCATCCCACGTGTAAGCTTTTTTAGTATTTTACATTCACATGTAGAAGTTTATCTAACAGTTAAACGATTTTTTTTTTCATTAGAAGTCCATAACTGATGATGTATAATATGTTGCCTTACTTGTTACTACCGGTCTCAGGAGATCCACTTCATTGACGCTTTGACCTTTCTTTAACTATGTTTCACATTTATGCGCTTGGAATTAACCTAACGATTAACGAAATTGAACTTTTATTGAAGTCCCCAAAGGACGATAGAAACTAATTTCATACGGACAAGATTCATATAAGAATTAACCAAATTTGATATTGCAAATGACAATTTATATGGTTTTATCTATGGCCGTGCATTCCACGTGTAAGCTTTTTTAGTATTTCACATTCACATGTAGGAGTTTATGTAACAGTTAAACCAATTTTTATTTTTTGTAGAAGCCCGTAACTGACGATGTATAATATGTTGCCTTACTTGTTACTGCCGGCCCCACGAGATCCACTTCATTGACGCTTTGACCTTTCTTTAACTATGTTTCACATTTACGCGCTTGGAATTAACCTAATGATTAACGAAATTGATCTTTTATTGAAGTCCCCAAAGAACGATAGAAACTAATTTCATAATATTATTATGTATATAGAAAATTACCAAATACCCCTACTAAAATACTTTCCTCTAAAATTGGAAATGATACTCTCGGTATTTGTTGTAAATTTGATCCAAATCCACACGGCACAGTCCCACGAAGAATGATCAAACACTCTCTAATGTCGGTACATCAACGATTCATACCATTTTTGCCTAGCCTCTGTGAAAGTTATTAATAGTTAAAAATTGCATTGGAATCCACACAGGACGAATAATTTGGGATAGATGGAGTAATGTGGTAGTTTATTAGGGTTTTCATCAGTATATAATATGTGGCGGGTCTCAGTGTGATTTACTAGATAATTTCATTGGTAATTGTTTTAGGCCCATGGGGCCCATTTTATTAATGCATTTAGGCTTTTTAATGGTATTTTGCATTTATGCAGTCAGGATTCATATAAGAATTAGCCAAATTTGACATTGCAAATGACAATTTATATGGTTTTATCTATGGTCGTGCATCCCACGTGTAAGCTTACATTCACATGTAGAAGTTTATCTAACAGTTAAACAATTTTTTTTTTCATTAGAAGTCCATAACTGACGATGTATAATATGTTGCTTTACTTGTTACTACCGGTCGCACGAGATCCACTTCATTGACGCTTTGACCTTTCTTTAACTATGTTTCACATTTACGCTCTTGGAATTAACCTAACGATTAACGAAATTGAACTTTTATTGAACCCAAAGGACGACAGAAACTAATTTCATACGGTCAAGATTCATATGAGAATTAACTAAATTTGATATTGCAAATGACAGTTTAAATGATTTTTTCTATGGTCGTGCATCCCACGTGTAAGCTTTTTTAGTATTTTACATTCATATGTAGGAGTTTATCTAACAATTAAGCCAATTTTTATTTTTTTAGAAGCCCGTAACTGAAGATGTATAATATGTTGCCTTACTTGTTACTGCCGGTCTCACGAGATCCACTTCATTGACGCTTTGACCTTTCTTTAACTATGTTTCACATTTATGCGCTTGGAATTAACCTAACGATTAACGAAATTGAACTTTTATTGAAGTCCCCAAAGGACGATAGAAACTAATTTCATACAGTCAGGATTCATATGAGAATTAACTAAATTTGATATTGCAAATGACAATTTAAATGATTTTTTTCTATGGCCGTGCATCCCACGTGTAAGCTTTTTTAGTATTTTACACTCATATGTAGGAGTTTATCTAACAGTTAAACCAATTTTTATTTTTTTAGAAGCCCATAACTGAAGATGTATAATATGTTGCCTTAATTGTTACTGCCGGTCTCACGGGATCCACTTCATTGACGCTTTGACCTTTCTCTAACTATGTTTCACATTTACGCGCTTGGAATTAACCTAACGATTAACGAAATTGAACTTTTATTGAAGTCCCCAAAGGATGATGGAAACTAATTTCATACGGTCAGGATTCATTTCAGAATTAACTAAATTTGATATTGCAAATGACAATTTATATGATTTTTTCTATGGCCGTGCATCCCACGTGTAAGCTTTTTTAGTATTTTCCATTCACATTTTGGAGTTTATCTAACAATTAAACAAATTTTTATTTTTTTAGAAGCTCGTAACTGACGATGTATAATATGTTGCCTTACTTATTACTGCCGGTCTCACGAGATCCACTTCATTGATGCTTTGACCTTTCTTTAATTATGTTTCACATTTACGTGCTTGGAATTAACCTAACGATTAACGAAATTGAACTTTTATTGAAGTCCCCATAGGACGATAGAAACTAATTTCATACGGTCAGGATTCATATGAGAATTAACCAAATTTGATATTGCAAATAACAATTTATATGGTTTTATCTATGGTTGTGCATCCCACGTCTAAGCTTTTTTAGTATTTGACATTCACAATATTATTATGTATATAGAAAATTTACCTAATACCCCTACTAAAATACTTTCCTCTAAAATTGGAAACGACACTCTCGGTATTTGTTGTAAATTTGATCCAAAACCACATCGTACAGTCCCACGAAGAATGATCAAACATTCTCTAATGTCGGTACATCAACGATTCATACCATTTTTGCCCAGCCTCTGTGAAAGATATTAATAGTTAAAAATTGCATTGAAATCCAAACAAGAAATTTTTTTTGGGATAGATGAAGTAATGTGGTAGTTTATTAGGGTTTTTATCAGTATATAATATGTGGCGGGTCTCAGTGTGATTTACTAGATAATTTCATTGTTAATTGTTTTGGGCCCATGGGGCCCATTTTATGTATGCATTTAGGCTTTTTAATAGTATTTTACATTTATGCGGTTAGGATTCATATAAGAATTAACCAAATTTGACATTGCAAATGACAATTTATATGGTTTTATCTATGGTCGTGCATCCCACATGTAAGCTTTTTTAGTATTTTACATTCACATGTAGGAGTTTATCTAACAGTTAAACAATTTTGTTTTCTTCGGAAGTCTGCAACTGACGATGTATGATATGTTGCATTACTTGTTACTGTGGGTCCCACGAGATCCACTTCATTGATGTTTTGACCTTTCTTTAACTATGTTTCACATTTATGCACTTGGAATTAACCTAAAGATTAACGAAATTGAAAACGATAGAAACTAAGTTCATACGGTTAGGATTCATATAAGAATTAACCAAATTTGATATTGCAAACGACAATTTATATGGTTTTATCTATGGTCGTGCATCCCACGTGTAAGCTTTTTTAATATTTTACATTCACATGTAGGAGTTTATCTAGCAGTTAAACAATTTCGTTTTCTTCGGAAGTCTGTAACTGACGATGTATGATATGTTGCATTACTTATTACTGTGGGTCCCACGAGATCCACTTCATTGATGTTTTGACCTTTCTTTAACTATGTTTCACATTTACGCGATTGGAATTAACCTAAAGACTAACGAAATTGAAGACGATAGAAACTTAGTTCATACGGTTAGGATTCATATAAGAATTAACCAAATTTGATATTGCAAACGACAATTTATATGGTTTTATCTATGGTCGTGCATCCCACGTGTAAGCTTTTTTAGTATTTTACATTCACATGTAGGAGTTTATCTAACAGTTAAACCAATTTTTATTTTTTTAGAAGTCCGTAACTGACGATGTTTAATATGTTGCCTTACTTGTTACTGCCGGTCCCACGAGATCCACTTCATTTACGCTTTGACCGTTCTTTAACTATGTTTCACATTTACGCGCTTGGAATTAACCTAAAGATTAACGAAATTGAAGACGATAGAAACTAAGTTCATACGGTTAGGATTCATATAAGAATTAACCAAATTTGATATTGCAAACGACAATTTATATGGTTTTATCTATGGTCGTGCATCCCACGTGTAAGCTTTTTTAGTATTTTACATTCGCATGTAGGAGTTTATCTAACAGTTAAACCAATTTTTATTTTTTTAGAAGTCCGTAACTGACGATGTTTAATATGTTGCCTTACTTGTTACTGCCGGTCCCACGAGATCCACTTCATTTACGCTTTGACCGTTCTTTAACTATGTTTCACATTTACGCGCTTGGAATTAACCTAACGATTAACGAAATTGAACTTTTATTGAAGTCCCCAAAGGACGATAGAAACTAATTTCATATGGTCAGGATTCATATAAGAATTAACTAAATTTAATATTGCAAATGACAATTTATATGATTTTTTCTATGGTTGTGCATCCCACGTGTAAGCTTTTTTAGTATTTTACATTCATATGTAGGGGTTTATCTAACAATTAAACCAATTTTTATTTTTTTAGAAGTTCGTAACTGACGATGTATAATATGTTGCCTTACTTGTTACTGCCGGTCTCATGAGATCCACTTCATTGACGCTTTGACCTTTCTTTAACTATGTTTCACATTTACGTGCTTGGAATTAACCTAACGATTAACGAAATTGAACTTTTATTGAAGTCCCCAAAGGACGATAGAAGCTAATTTTATAATATTATTATGTATATAGAAAATTTACCTAATACCCCTACTAAAGTACTTTCCTCTAAAATTGGAAACGAGACTCTCGGTATTTGTTTTAAATTCGATCCAAAACCACACCGCATAGTCCCAAGCGATCGCCCCACCCAAGTTTCAAAATATTTAGTCTAACTATGTCTTTCTCAATATAAGTGAGCTATATATATAAGTGCATCAAATGCAATTTTAGATTCTTACTAATGCATGGTGATGGAACGCTTGATTCCAAGGGCGGAGTTAGAACATGAATCTACCCAGGTCTAACCTAATACACACATATATATATGAACCAAAAAGAGTTCGACAAACTTGTACATAAACTCGTCTAATTGCATCATGATGATTAATGGAATGTTACCATATTGGAGAACGAAACCTCTGCTTCTGTACAAGAAAAGTATCATCAAATTTGACTAGTTGAATTTGAGGAGGAGGTAATTGTATTATCAACATTCGATCGAGAATGAGTATCACTTTCTAGGACAACATTATCCACTATTGGTTTGAAGAACAACTAGAGGCTTTTTCCTCCCTTTTTTTTGTGTTGATGTTCCAAATTATTGGTCATGTCGGATTCCAATGCAATTTTTTAATTGTTCATATCTTCCAATCTTTAACTTATTTTATGTGCAATATGGATCTTATTTGATAGATCTCAATTAGTTTTATTATATAAAGTTTTTAAATCTCTAAGGTTTTTGTTCGGTTTTAGGTATGCAAATAGGTCTTGGTTTTTTCAGCGGGGCCCTTTGACCCAAGTATTTACTTTCTCTCTCCTTCGCCTTTCAAGAGACCGTGCACAAATTGTGCACAAATAGGTCGGTGGGGTACACTTCAGAGTTTCATAAAAATGATCCAAGTCGTTCATCAACTTTAAATAACTTTTCGATTGGCCTACGAGAAAGTTAGTGTTTTTTTTTTTTTTTTTTTGTCTTTCGCCATTCCTAATCTATTACATAGGGGGAGGGAAGAATAAGACTCAATCTCGGGATGCAGTGTGGGGCATCCAAGAGCTCTACTGCATGAGCTGGTCACCACTTGAGAAAGTCAGTTCAATCTAGAAACTTTAAATATTTGATCCAATCTTTAAATTTGCATTCAAAATTTAGAAGCCTGAATTTTGAAGAAATTTTAAATAAAAGTTAAGTAATTGGATCAAGTAGTTATAAAAATTTAATTGGATCAAGTAGTTAAAAATTCAAGTAAATTATAAAAATTTAATTTTGTTTATAAGTAGATGAACGACTTTGATTATTTGTATGGGATTCCGAAGTGGACACCACTGACCCATTTATGCACAATTTGTGGACTAGGACAGTGTTTCTTGAAAATGGAAGGAAAGAGAAAATGTCAAAAGTGTATACTTGAGCCAGAGGACCGCCAAAGGAAAAAAACAAGAACGCAAACCCAAAACCGAACAAAGCCTAAAAATATTAGGATGCAAACAATTTGGGATAGAGGGAGTAATTTGGGCATTTATTACCTTATTTGTTCCCCACTTTGCTGTGGCTAGGGGTTTCTGCCCAGCCACTGTGAAAGATAACAGTTAAAAATTGCATTGGAATTTGAACAAGACATACAATTTGGGATAGATGGAGTAATTTGGTCATTTATTAAGGTTCTCGTCAGTATAGAAACCTTTCATACCTTATTTGTTCCCCACTTTGTTGTGGCCAGAGTTTTTGTCCAATCATTGTGAAAGATATGAACAATTAAAAATTGCATTGGAATCTGAAAAGGACAAACAATTTGGGATAGATGGAGTAATTTGGTAATTTATAGGGTTTTCATCAGTATATAAACCTTCTCTACCTTATTTGTTCCCCACTTTGCTCTGGCTAGGGTTTCTGCCCCGCCGCCCACCCCCACCCCCCCGGCGTGCGCGGAAGAATAGGTAAATCTACTTCTCTCCCTCTCTCTCTCTTTCTTTGTTGTTCCAATTTGGTCAAATGCGTTGATTAAACCTTCTATACCTTATTTGTTCTCCACTTTGTTGTGGCCAGGGTTTCTGCCCCCCCCCCCCCCCCCACCCAGCGGCGAGCGCGCGTAGAAGAATAGGTAAATCTACTTCTCTCCCTCTCTCTCTCTCTTTCTTTGTTGTTCCAATTTGGTCAAATGCGTTGATTAAACCTTCTATACCTTATTTGTTCTCCACTTTGTTGTGGCCAGGGTTTCTGCACCCCCCCCCCCCCCCCCCCCCGGCAGCGCTCGCACGCAGAAGAATAGGTAAATCTATTTCTCTCCCTCTTTCTTTGTTGTTCCGATTTGGTCAAATGAGTTGATTAAGCAAACGGTGAAGGCTTTCTTGGAGCAGCAATCGGAATCGCCAGACGAAAAATCCCTTCACGGTCACACTTGGTGCAGCAACGGTACCAGCCGATACCCCAGCAAACAGTCCGGTACGACAGAATAGTCCGCGAGCAACTGGTAAATTCGACGGGACGGAATCAAATGTTAATCTTACGGAATTCTTGTTAAAACGGTGCATACCACTGGTACCGGCCAACACTGGTAATTACTTTATTTATTAAAAACAACCACTTTACAATTCCGTCATTGTGTTAAACTCCAAATGTTGGAGGACACGTAGGGGTGTCTCTTAAGTCTTATATACCGCACAAAGTCCCGGTATGACGGTATACGTCGGCTACTTCCTTAAAAAAAAATACTACTCCTACTTAAGGTAAGCAAATTATGTCGACAAAATAAAAGTCCACTCTCTCACTTACAAAACAAAAATGAAGTTTGTGACTGCAGGACTTCATTCTATTTTGTCCTTTTTACTTCCATGACTAATCTACCATTTCCTCTCAAAACTCACAGATTCCCCATTCCTACAAAGCAAATCAGTCCAAGAAAACCAAAAACATGCCAACCCAAATGAGGAAGAAGAAGCAGAAGCAGAAGAAGAAGCAGCAAAACCCATCTCTTTGGCAAGACATGAACCCCTTCCTCCTCTCAAAAATCTTCTCATTCCTAAGTGTCAATGACCAGCTGTTTGTTGTCCCTTATGTCTGCCATTCATGGCTCTTATCAATCCTTGAAACCCTCTTCAAGAACCTCACCCTTGACCTCCGGTTAATCGACACCCTTGATCAAGAAAACCAACGGCTGAGATACATCCGACTCCTCAAACTGGCCTTGAACCATTGCCAGGGTTGGGTTTCCATCTATTTCCCCACCAAACACCTGTTTGGATACTTTGGTACTCTGTTTGTGGCAGAGAGGACTCCTGATGTTTCATCTGTTGTGTTTACCAATTCTGGGGTATGTGGGGATTTAACAATCTTTGTCGCTCTTCTTTACTGGAAAAACTTGAAGGTTTTCCGGGCTCCGGTCGGCCCGGTAAACGGGTGCCATCTGATCTCACAACTGGCTGACAGTTGCAAGAAACTGAAGGAGATCAGGCTTAAGGGGACAATTATGCAAAAGGAAGCTTCAAGCATAGTGGAAGCGTTTCCTAGGATTGAAATTCTCGATTTTTCTGAATCTACTTTGTCTGTTGATGCTTTGGAGATTCTTTTTGATGGGAGATTGAAGTTCTTGAAGGAGATAAACATATTGCATTGCAAAGTCAATGGTGATGATGGCAAGGATATCCGAAAGGATTATTTGAAATTGAATGAGGTTAGGGATAAGATGCTTGAGAAAGCTTCCGGGATCACAAGATTGAAGAAGTTAAGGCATTGTTTGGTGAAATATTGCCCAGATTGTTATGTTCCTGATTCAGTGGAATAAATAAGTTGAGTGGAGGTGTGATACATCATTAATCCTTTTGATTCTTTGGATAAGTTTCTAGGATGGTATTTTTGGTATTCTTAATCTTAGGCTACAATGTGTCAGATCAGTTGATGCATGTGAAGAGAATAGCATGTAGTCCAAAATTACCGTATTTAAAACTCAGCATTTAAAATGACAACAGTGGATATCATGTGTTCAATGTGGTTGGACCAATCTCTATCTTTTTACCATTCAACAATTTTGATTTTTCCATTCAACAATGTGGGTTTTTCCGTACTATTACTTTTCAACAGCCTAGTCCATAGTGCACTAATGCAATCTTGGTGTGCTCTGTCGAGATCTCATCATCGTGATGTAAATTGTTTAGCTTACAGAGTTCATTGAGTAAATCATCTCGGAAAAAAAAAAATTAGATTGGTCGTGATCTAAACTGTTCACTTGGTGTTCATTGAGCAGTTTATCTAAGAAAAATTCCAGGTTGATCGTGTACACATAGCCCTTTATCGAATGACATTTGTTTTACAAAATGGAAGGTCAGTATAGCGTAAGAAAACGAGCAATAATTTATGAGATTATGATGATGAAATCTCGATAAAACCGATGTCGTATAAGAAAAATGAACAATAATTTATCATATTAGATTACGATGATGAAATCTCGATAGAACCAACCAAAAATATAGCCTTATGCAAAACTCAAGACTTGACCCAAGATACAGATTTAAACAAAGACCAAGACCTCAAGACTTGTCCCCACTCCCCAAATATGGAGTTGACTGCCAGATGAACACGCAACAAAAAAACATACATATATGGGGAAAAAAGAAAAGAAAAAGGAAGTATGTACTCTGATAAAGTGGCATTAGATAAGAAGGATCTATCAAGGGGATGGAGTGCTGGGCAGGTGTGTGAAAAAAATCCCTTTTAATTAGGCATAATTTGCTGGCTAATTATACATTTATTATACTCTTATCCCTGTCAAAAATACCATTTAGCATGTGAGTGTCACATCCTCTTTTGTCTATTCAAACCTTAAATTTGTAGTATTCCTGCAAAGAACCATGTCGGTTTTCCGTTCGTAGGCGTACGAAAAATATCTAATTGTATTGAGAAAACAATAAATATTTACCGATATCCGATCAATGTAATTTTTTGTTAGTATGACTCAGATGTTAGGATTTATAGAACGAACAACACATATTGTCTAAATAAGTTGTAGGACCATATGCCCTTTTTTTTTTTTATAACCAAAACTAGTCGATGTACGCTCAAGCTGACTCGGACATCCTCTAAAAAACAAGGGTCCCAAACACCCCGTGCTCTTCTCAGTTTTCATTTGCTATCGTCAATCGAATTCATGATCACTAGCTCAAAATATTTTAGTGGTACTGTGTTGATGGTTTATCAAATGTCATTTTCATCGATCCGTCACCATTCTATATTTGTCGTACCTCATTTCGGCATACACCTGTCTAACTTTTATTTCTTGTATAAATCAATCGACCGTATTAATCAGTTTAATTGCTTTAATCACTATTCAGTAATGTCAGTCACATCCATTGCCACCATTTGGTGTTGGGTAAATTTCAGTTACCTCCCCTAAAGTTTCTGACAAATATAGAGACCTCCCCTCATTTTTTTTGAAATTCCACTGCCCTCCCTTACTTTTGAAAATAATTGTCACTCACCTCTTCTGTCGTTACTTTAAGGCTAACAGTGTTAATTTTTTGCATAAAATGACCGAAACGCCCTTAGTATATATTCTCCACCCATTTTTTTAAAAAAGTAAAGTTAAAAAAAATTTCCACCAATTTTAAATTGGTTTTCATTTTGAAAAAAAAAAGTTTATAAACAAAAAGTATCAAAGAATTTTTTTTCATTTTGAATTTTTTTTAATAGAAAGACACAACTAGTTTTGAAAATAGTTTTTTAAACTGTTTTTAATTTATTTTTTAGATTTAAAAAAAAAGTAAATTTTATTTTCAAAAAATAACGATTTACCAAAAACTAATTCTTTTATCCAAGACTATGTTTTCAAAAATTTCGCATTTCAAAACTGTTTTAAAAAACTTTTTTCAAAATTAGTTTTCTTTCACTAGAAAAACCTGACTGTAGTATCCTTAGTATATATTCTACACCCTTAAAAAAATTTCACTTATAATTATAATCGTTTCTCATTATTAAAAAATAGCTTATAGAAAAAAAAGTATTGAAGAAAATTTTTTCACAAAAACTACTTTTTTTTTAATTTTTTTTTGAAATTTTTTTTTCTAGTTTTAAAAAACTAATTTTGGAAAAAGTTTTTAAAAAACTAATTTTTGAAAAATAAAAGTAAAGTTTATTTTTTTAAATCTGAAAAATAAATTAGAAAAAATAGTTTAAAAAAATATTTTCAAAACTAATTTTTTAACTAGTTTAAAAATATTCAAAATGAAAAAAAAAATTGAGAAAAAATTCTTTGATACTTTTTGTTTAAAAACTATTTTTTTTTCAAAATGAAAAACAATTTAATTTTGTTGGAAAAAATTTTTAACTCCACTTTTTTTTAAAAAAAAATGGGTGGAGAATATATAATAAGGGCGTTTCAGTCATTTCACGCACAAAGTTAACACCATTAGCCTTAAAGTAACGGCAGGAGAGGTAAGTGACAATTATTTTCAAAAGTAAGGGAGGGCAGTGAAATTTCAGAAAAAGCAGGGAAGGTCTTTGTATTTGTCAGAAACCTCACGGGAGGTAAGTGAAATTTACCCTTTGGTATTTATCACTATATTTTCGATTCATTTACAAAGATCAAATGAGTAAGGTGTGGTTTGGCTAAATTTAAAAAACTGGTTTTTTGGTTTTTTTCGTTGTCTTATTCAAAAAAAAAAAATTGCATTTGTTAGTTTTGCGTCAAGATTTTGTGGTTTCTGACGAGATGAATCCAAAGAGTATAAAATTGTGATAAAAATAAACCAGTTTTTTGGATTATTTTTCGTCTTTATTTACAAAACTTTAAGTTTGGCTAATAATTTTATACTTTTTAGATTCCTCTCGTCGAGACAAGCCAAGAAACCACAAAAAAATCGATCGAAAACTAACAAATGCAATTTTTTTTTGAATAAAGACAACGAAAAAAACTAGTTTTTTCAAATTAGCCAAAGGAGGCCAAAATATGGTGGGTTCCAGTATTATTTTGTAAAACCCATTACTTCTTTTATAGTTTGATATTGTAAATCCCAAGTCCTCAAATTGTTTAGGGGGAAATTATACCTTAATTACGGGTCTCAGTGTGATTTACTAGATAATTTCATTGTTAATGGGCCCATTTTATTAATGCATTTAGGCTTTTTAATAGTATTTTGCATTTATGCGGCCATGATTCATATAAGAATTAAACAAATTTGATTTTGCAATTGACAATTTGTATGGTGTTTATCTACGGTGGTGCATCCACTTCATTAATATATACTATTAAGCTTTTTTAGTAGTATTATTTTACATTTACATGTAGGAGTTTATCTAACAATTGACCAATTTTTATTTTGTTTGAAGTCCGCAACTGACGATGTATAATATGTTGCCTTACTTGTTACTGCAGGTCCAACGAGATCCACTTCACTGATGCTTTGACCTTTCTTTAACTTCGTTTCACATTTACACGGTTGGAATTCACGTAACGATTAACAAAATTGAACTTTTATTGAAGTACGCAAAGGACGGTAGAAACCAATTTCCTAATATTATTATGTATATAGAAAATTTCCCTACTACACCTACTAAAATACTTTCCTCTAAAATTGGTAAACGAGACTCTAGATATGTGTTATAAATTCGATCCAAAACCACACCACACAATCCCACGAAGAATGATCAAACATTCTCCAATATCGGTACATCAATGGTTCACACCATTTTTTTTTCCGCTATAACTCGAATAGAGAGAAGACATAATACATCGGCTTTTATTTATAACAAAATATACAGCCGAAGGAAGTGACAAACCAAAAATTTGGTTTCATAGATATCCAACAAATTTTGCACCCATTGTTGCAATCTAGGCTTGGCCCATTGAGTTATGTCAAGGACGGATTTAGGGGCAGATAAACCCAAGCGATCGCCCTACCCAAGTTTCAAAATATTTAGTATAACTATATAGGTTCGCTCGCTCAATGGTTTTTTTTCTGGAGTAGGTAAAATCTGGTTACCCTACTAACTAGGCATAGCGCGTGCCTAGCAACTTCACCACGAGAGGGTGAATAGTTCGGCACCATATAGGGTACGCGTGAACCCTGTGCCGAGCTGGTTTGGCCATGAATAAGGCTAAAAAGATTGAATAAATTAAATATACCAGGATGTGCTAGCTCGATGTAGGTCACAAGGCAATGCCCCTGGTATGGCCGAGCTAGCAGAGCTATGAGCAAAGCTTAAAATAGCATTCTGGGATACATAGGTTCAGCTCGGCGTGAGTAGCTGGGTTATGTACGAGTCATACCGAGCTACGTGGAAGCTCGGCACCGCCACGAATAAGGCGGCGAGACATTCCAGAATACTCTACAGCGGTTCCTTATAAGATAAGGAGCAATCCCGTGAAATAAGGGATCGATATGGGAAATCCTAATGTGATTAGGAGTATACCCCATATAGGGAAGAATCCTATATGGAAAGAAAGACCTCTGCCAGACGAGACCTGGTAGGGTATGGGAACTCATCTCTAAAAGAAAAGTCTTATTAGGAAAAGGATTTCCTAAAGAAAATAGGAAACAGGGGCACGAGATGCCTAATATGAAGAACATCTATACCTATAAATACAAGGCAACAACCATGACAAAAGGTACGCTATGAAACCTATTTTCATACGCATTGTGATTTGAGCTTTCAAGTACGTGATACTAACTTAGGCATCGGAGGGCCTTTGCCAACGAGAGGCAAAGGTGCTCTAACCCTTTCTCTGTCTTGCAGATCTAGGGTTGATCCAAGGAAGCACGTGATCCAGCGTTACGTGGTTTTTACCCCGTACAATTGGCGCCGTCTGTGGGAAATTCTTACAAAAAGTTCATCTCCCTCCAATAAAAGATCGACAATGGTGCTTTCAGAACCCCTTTTGTGCACCCCACGGAGGCAAGAGGTGGAGGACGATGGTGGGACCACGTTGGTGTACACCACAAGAAAGGGCTCAAGGATGGAAAAAACCCCCACAGTACTAAAAGCACCACAGAAAAAAACCAGCAACAAAGAGGTTTGACATAGGGAGTATCCCTGAGATTCCAAAATTCAGGGGTACACACCTAATACGCCATGGTTCTCCAAGGGCGAGACACTCAAAAACACCACCAAGAGGTGGGGAGGCCTCCACCCAACGTGAACGGGACAGAAGCCCCCCAAGAAGGGATGGTCACAGGCACACAAGGAATCGAGAGAGGGAAGATAGCCTTGACAGAAAAGAGCAAGAGGCAGAAGAATTGGCCCGTGAAGTCACTCGACGGGAACGAGAGATTCAGGACCTGAAGAAACAACTCCAGGAAAAAGAAAAAGACTTACGTTCACGGACGAGATCCGTGCATTATGAGGAAAAGGGAAGAGATCGTCACCACAACAGGGCCTCCACCGACCGAGCTGCCTCTCCACGAAAAAGGAGAGACAGGAGTGCTTCTGTGGAAAAGAGAGAAAGAAGGAAGCATGCTAGGGATAGATACGAGAGATCTGGATCCAATGAGCATATTCCCGAGCGGCACACGAGGAGAGGGGACGCTGGCCGAGCTGAGGAAAGCCCTAAAACTGCACGAGAAGCAGCTAAAGAAGCCCTAGGCCAAATTTCTAAGTCACCATTGGCCCATTGGATCCGTACGGAGAAGACGCCAAGCAGGGTGAAACATTCAGCATTCATCCCCTACGAGACCAGCACAGATCCTGTGGCCCACATCCAACA
The DNA here is from genome assembly GCA_020921065.1 of Vaccinium darrowii. Classification (NCBI taxonomy): domain Eukaryota; kingdom Viridiplantae; phylum Streptophyta; class Magnoliopsida; order Ericales; family Ericaceae; genus Vaccinium; species Vaccinium darrowii. Next base: position 7,747,587 of record CM037154.1, read on the forward strand.
CTATCAACAGGCCATGTTCATGCACGAGCGAGATGACGCTTTGTTATGCAAAATGTTCCCCTCTAGCCTGGGAAAGGTGGCTCTGAGTTGGTACCACAAACTCCCAGAGGGATCAATCCTATGCTGGGCTCAATTAGATGAAGAATTCACTGCCCGGTTCTTAACAAGCCGAGCAGCTCCCAAGACTTTTGATGCATTGACTTCTATGAGACAGAAGGACGACGAGACACTGCGGCAATACTCCAAACGTTATTGGGAGACTTTCAACGAGATTGAAAATTGCAGTGAGGAGTATGCTCTGGCGACATTCAAGACGAGCTTGCCCATGCATAGTAAGTTACGGGAATCACTTACTATGCATCCAGTGAAAACGGTGGCCAAACTCATGGAAAGAATCCAGGAGCATGCACGGGTGGAGGATGACATCCTGCAAGCTGGAGGAAGGATTGTGGCAGGGCAACCTCAGCTTCCAGAAAAGAAGCCAGTAGAATCAAGGGTGTACAAAAAGGATTACACAACAGGACGAAAAGATTACACACAGCAGAAGAAGGACAAAGCTGATCCAGATCCCAAGTCATACTTAAGCGTTATGGCAACTTTCAACATCCCCATCTATAAGATGTTATACAGGATCAAGAACGAACAGTGGTTCAGAAGGCCCCCAAAGATGACTGGGAACCCGGAAAAGAGAAGAGCCACTAACCAGCACTGCAGCTACCACAGGGATTGGGGACACATGACTGAAGACTGTGTGGAATATAAGAAATTCCTGGATGAGAAGGTGGCAGAGGGCCATCTCAAAGAATTCCTGGCTGATGTCAAGAATGATGCCGAGCTGGTAGAGGAGGTGGACTACGAGAAAGGTCCAAAGGGAACAATCCATATGATACATGGATTAGTTGCCCCTTACACAAACAACGAGATAAGACATATCCAGAGGGTCAACGGACAGGCAAAACAAGTCATGAAGCTCGGCATGAAGAGGCCAAGGGCGGAAGGGATCATGGAGACCCCAATCACCTTCACTGATGATGATCTGGAAGGGGTATCAGTACCCCATAATGACGCACTTGTAATCACCCTACGAATAGGGGAATACGACGTGGAGAAGATTCTTGTTGACCAAGGGGCCAGCACAGAGATCATGTATTACAATACTTTCAAGAAGATGGAGCTCCCTCCAAGTTCATTGCAAAAGTGTCTGGTTCCATTGGTCGGCTTTAGTGCACAGACAGTATGGCCTATGGGAAAGGTCACGCTGCCCGTCCGAGCTGGATCAGTGGTTCTGAGCACAGACTTCCTTGTGGTAGACATCCCTTCTTCCTATAACGTGATTATAGGAAGAACTTGGATGCACAAAATGAGGGCAGTTTCTTCAACTTACCATCAGAAGATCAAGTACCCTGGGGCAGATGGCATCGAATGCATTAGAGGCGACCAAAAGGTGGCCGACCTATGTTTCAATATGGTTTTGAGGAAATCACCAAGGGCCGAGCTGGTACAAACGATTGAGGTTCCAGACCAACCAACCTTAGAAGACGTTGGAGGTGATCCCACTAAGAAGATGGTGGAAGGGTTGAAGAGGATACAAATTCAAGAGGACGATGAAGAAAGGTATTTCCTGATCGGCGAGACCCTCCTCGAGCTGGAGGAAAGAGATTTGGTCGCCTTCCTTAAAGACCACATCGATGTATTCGCTTGGACCCCCCAAGAGATGCCTGGGATAGATCCTGAAATCATATGCCACCACCTGAACGTGGACCCACAGCACAAGCCAGTTGTGCAGAAGGCAAGGAGGTCGGCACCACAGCACGCAGACGCTGTGATCGAAGAGGTAGAGCGGCTACTAGAAGCGGATGCCATACGTGAGGTGAGCTATCCAGATTGGTTGGCCAACACTGTGGTGGTCAAGAAGAAGAACGGAAAGTGGAGGGTATGTGTGGACTTCACAAGCCTCAACAAAGCGTGTCCCAAGGATAGCTTTCCACTCCCCAGAATTGATCAATTGGTAGATGCTACATCAGGCTATGAAAGGATGAGTTTCCTTGACGCATATCGAGGATACCATCAAATAGCTATGTACGAGCCCGATCAGGAAAAGACGTCCTTTATCTCCCCTAGAGGGCTCTACTGCTATAAGGTTATGCCGTTTGGGCTGAGGAATGCTGGAGCAACCTATCAAAGATTGGTGACCAAAATGTTCAAGGAACAGCTCGGCAAAACTATGGAGGTCTACATCGACGACATGGTAGTCAAGAGCAAGTTGAAGCCTGATCACCTAGCTGACCTAAAGGTAACTTTCAACATTTTGAGGAAATTCAAGCTAAAGTTAAACGCTTCCAAGTGTGCCTTTGGAGTCAGCTCGGGGAAATTTCTCGGGCACTTAGTGACTAAAAGAGGGATTGAAGCCAACCCAGATCAAATCACGGCTCTGCAAGGCCTTCAAAGCCCAAAGACCACGAAGGAGGTCCAAAGGCTAACAGGAATGGCAGCGGCACTCAATCGCTTCATCAGCAAATCCTCAGACCGCTGCAGACCTTTCTTTCAACTTCTGAAGAAGAGAGACGGATACGAGTGGGGAGCCGAACAGGAACGGGCTTTCCAGGAGTTAAAAAGCTACTTATCATCACCACCCTTGCTCTCTACTCCAGAAGCTGGGGAGCGGTTGATACTATACTTAGCGGTATCTGATCATGCGGTCAGCTCGGTCCTCCTACGAATAAAGGGGACGGAGCAGGCTCCAATCTATTTCGTGAGCAAGACATTGTTAGAAGCTGAGACACGTTACCTACCACTGGAAAAACTGGTATATGCTCTCATTGTTGCATCAAGAAAGCTGCCCCACTACTTCTTGCAACATCCCATCACCGTATTCACGGAATACCCACTAAGGGCCTTACTCAGGAAAGCAGATTTCTCTGGCAGAATCTCCAAATGGTCAATAGAACTAAGTCAGTTCGACCTCGATTATCAGCCCAGAACAGCAATCAAGGGGCAGGTTTTAGCTGATTTCATAGCAGAATTCGCTCCGACAGTGGCCCCACCACCACCAGGTCTCCACGAGAAGGAGCAAGTCAGTAATCCTGAGCCACCAACGAGAATGGCCGACCTGGATCCAGACGAATGGAGGCTTTACGTTGATGGGTCAGCTTGCAACAAAGGATCTGGAGCAGGGGTTGTGCTTTTCTCTCCAGAAGGACTGATCCTGGAGCATGCACTACGGCTGGGATTTAGTGCCACAAACAATGTAGCAGAATATGAGGCACTGCTAGCTGGACTGAGAAGTGCTCTAGAGCTCAAGGTACATAAATTACGAATATTTTGTGATTCCCAACTAGTTGTTAACCAGCTTTCAGGAGAATACGCTACGAAAAGCGAAAAGATGGCTGCGTACTCAGAAGCAGCCAAGGATTTGCTAGACAAATTTGATAGGATCCATATCCAGCAGATCAGCTCAGGACAGAATGCACATGCGGACTCACTGGCCTGTCTTGGGTCAGCGGTCAAGACGGAGTATCGCCGCACAATTACAGTAGACTATCTGGGCAAACCAAGTATTGGCCGAGCCGTGAAAATCGTAATGGAAACAGAGCTTGGGCCGAGCTGGATGGACCCAATAGTGGCATGCCTACGAGATGGGACTTTGCCAGAGGATAAGAGGGAAGCACACAAAGTCAAAACCAAGTCAGTACGTTTTTGGCTCTCTCCAGAAGGTAAGCTTTACAGAAAGTCTTTCCTTGGCCCATATTTATTATGTGTACACCCAGCCCTTGTTCAAAAGTTTCTCCATGAAATCCACGATGGAACTTGTGGGGGACACACTGGTGGGAGATCCATAGCCCACCGAGCAATATCCCAGGGGTACTGGTGGCCATACATGCAAGAGGATGCAAAGGCCTTTGTCAAGACATGTGAAAAATGTCAGAAGTTTTCCCCCCTCATCCGAGCTCCAGCAGAGGATCTATTGCCTCTAACCAGTCCGTGGCCATTTGCCCAATGGGGATTGGATATCGTGGGTCCTCTCCCTATGGCAACAGGGAAACGAAAATTCCTACTCATTGGCACTGACTACTTCACCAAGTGGATAGAGGGGGAAGCTCTTGCTAAAATCACAGAAGCTATGGTGGAAAGATTTGTGTGGAATAAGATAATCACAAGGTTTGGAGTGCCCTACTCTATTATCTCAGATAACGGGTCCTAGTTCGGCAAAAAGTTCAAGGCCTTCTGTGCTCAGTACGGCATCAGAAATTATTACTCGACCCCTGCCTACCCGCAGAGTAATGGCCAGGCAGAAGCCTCCAACAAGACTATCCTGAAGAGTCTCAAGAAGAGGTTGGAAAAGAAGAAGGGAAAATGGCCAGATGAGCTTCCAGCCGTGCTTTGGGCTTACAGGACCACCCCACGGCGATCTACGGGAGAGACGCCGTACTCCTTGGCATACGGAACAGAGGCAGTGATTCCCCTAGAGGTTGGTTTGCCAACCATCCGCACTACTCTTGTGGAGTCAGGGGGCAACGATAAAGCCCTGGCCGAGCAACTAGATCTCGCTGAGGAAAAACGAGAACGTGCACTCATCACCTTAGCAGCATACCAAGAACAGCTACGAAGGAGCTACAACAAGAAGGTGCAGCCAAGAGAATTCAAAGTTGGTGACCTAGTCCTGAGGAAGGTCTTGGCCAACACCAAGGTGTCCTCAGACGGAAAGCTTGGACCAAACTGGGAAGGCCCATACAAGATTGTGGGGATCGCTGGCATTGGGGCCTACCGCTTGGCCGACCTGGATGGGAACCCAGTCCCACGACCATGGAATATCCAGAACCTTAGAAAATTCTTCCAGTAATTTGTTTGTGTGATTACGAATACAATCACATTTCTTTTAATAAATTCACATTTGTTTTTAGTTGGGATTACGAGTAAAATCACCAACATTAGTTATTCAGATTTTTTGATATTTCTAGCATTAATAAAATGATATCATGATTTTGGTTAATATGAACCACAATTTCCACTTCAAAATTTGGATTCCTATTGGGGAGCAGAGGATGTGTATATCAGCAGTGAATATGTGTATTTGCAACGAATATTGCACAAAAAGATCCTAAGTACGAAAAAACTTAGGGTTTTTGCAACGAATATTGTACGAAAAGATCCTAAGTATGAAAAAACTTAGGGTTTTTACAACGAATATTGCACGAAAAGATTCTAAGTATGAAGAAACTTAGTTTGCAACAGGTATTGCAACAAAATGCTAAGTATGAAGAAACTTAGTGTTTACAACAAAATACTAAGTATGAAGAAACTTAGTATTATGAATTGCTAAGTATGAAGAGCCTTAGTCTAAAAACGAGTAGTATGAAGAAACTCAGCTCGGCGGACAAATATTGCAACAAAGGGCAAGAAAAATCCCTAAAAAGCATAATTAAAGAATAAAAATGTCACCAGGCCACATATGCCCAAAACCGGTCACCCAGGACCAACTAACAGCAAAACCAAAAAATACGAGCATAGCGAACCAAAGTACTGAACGGGCCACAGATGGCCGAGTAAAGACCACGCAGGGCCAGGAAAAGGGTTTCAGAAAAAAGTAAAAGGCATCAAGCCTCTTCACTGTGCTCATTTGCAACAGTGGCAGCATTTGGATTAGCAGCATTACTCGCAGCAGAGCCATCGGCAGCACCAGTCTCGTCAATCTGAGGTGGCTCAACAAGGGCTTCCGAGTTAGGCAGAGCACCGACATCCAGATCGACTTCGGCAGCGTTAGCACCACTTGGAAGTTCCATATCTATCCAGAGAGGGGAGGTGGGATCCACACCAAGCTTGGTAAGGCATCTTTTCCACGCCGCCCCCCAAATAGCATCCTGAACAGCGGGCATCTGGGCCTTGTAGTTTTCTGTGACCTCCAGGACGGCTCTGTCGTACTCCGCCTCCGCCTTGGCCTCTGCCGCAGTTAACTGATCGCTTAGGCCATGCTCCACTTCCTCCGACCTCTTCCTCAAATCAGCAAGCTCCCCCTTCAGCGTCTCCACCTCAGCTCGGGCTTCCTTTAGAGACTGAGAAGACTGAGCATTCTCCTTTTCGGCTTTGTCCGCCCTTTTCTGTTCCTTCTTCAGTTCTTTCTCGACCTCTTTTGCTCGGTCGAAACCGGCAGAGGCCTTCTGCATAATCTACAATTTACAAAAGGCATAGCTAAGGGCAGGAAGGCAAAGAAGAAATTCGGTATTCAAGAACATAGCGGAAATCAAACTTCTTACCTTAACGCTTGACTGAAAGATAGACTTCATCAAGGTATCATATGAGCTACCTCTCTCTCTTTCCATGTCAAGTGGGAGAAGGGCAGCTCTAGATACGCCGAATGCCACCTCGGTGGAAGAAATCTTGTCAGTCGAGCAGAGGGGGGTACCATCAGGGCGGACCAGGGGAGGCTCCCATGGCTGCACCAGAGGGGGAGAGTCAACGAGAGGCTGGCTTGAGCCCATGCTCCCTGTCCTTCGCCTCTGAGGGGGAGGTTGATCGTCAGAAGTACTGTCAACTGGCCTCTTCTCCCTCTGCCGCTCGGATAGAGGAGAGGGTGCCTCAGGAAGAGTGATAGCACTGGCAGGAGGCGGAGCACGGGAAGCCCCGCCCAAGCTGAGGGTGTCCAGGAGATTGATCGGCTGACGAGGCATTTCTTCGCGAATGGGAGAAGGGGAGTAGCCTGGTGAATCGTCCGAATCTGCAAGACGGTCCGATTGCTCGGCCAAAGATCGGACGAGCCCGCGATGGTCGAACCCACCAGCTTCTTCTTCTTCTTCTTCTTCAAAGACTCTCCCGGACGTGCTGGGCTCTTGGTCGACTCGAACGAGGATCGGGATAGCAGTTGGGATCTCCTCGATATGAGCAAAAGTCACCTGCTGCTGGAGGTCTACTTGGGCTCTAGAGCGTGCAGATCCCCTTCTAGCTCGGCCCCGGCGAGAACGGGTCCTCTCTCGGTCGGAGGGTCGGCCTGTGATGGTCAATGGGACAGTTGGCGGCCAGGGATATCTTGAACGCGGCTCGCCGTTTCTGCGAATTCCTCCCCAATAAGACGGAGTGTAGCCGAGCAGAATGTGAGCGGAACGGCCGAGTCCAAATGGAGTTGGAGGAAAACCGTCAAAGTAGAGAGCTCTGGCGATATCCTCACAGTGGAGTTTGCCGTGTATCAAACGTCCACCGTGATTAAGATTGTCTACTGCAAAACAGACATTATAAGAAGATGATAAGCTATAAGTTTTGGAAGAATAAAAAGTAAGACAGCTCGGGAGGAAATACTAACGTAGTCTGCCTGTTGCAGTAGGGCAGCCGAAGCCAATGGGCCTCCCCTCGGCATCTCTGGGCTCCCAGTTGCCGGTGACTATGAGGTAGTCATCTGCCTCTCCCTTTGAGGAATTGGGCAGGTCGGTAATGAGCTTTTGATTAGGGTCCCTGGCCTTGAAGTAGTAATTGTTATCATTTGTAGGGACTACGCTGTACAGGTAATGTAGGTCCCACCAGTCGAGATGTAGGCCGAGCAGCCTGTTTAGGGCAATGGTGCCCATAACTACCCTAACGAAATTAGGGCAGAGCTGCATAGGGTTCAGCTGGCACCTGTAGCAGACTTCTCTGAAAAAGGGGTGTAAGGGGAATCTCAGGCCGCCCTCTACTATGAAGATTAGAGGGATGTGGATTTTAAGTTCATCCTGTCCTTCCTCCTCTAAGTCTTCAGACCCATTCAGCCGGAATCGAACATCGGCGGGGATCTCATAGGTCCTACAGAATTCTATCACTCTCTCAGGGGTACTTAGAAGGACCCTGTGTCTACCCATTTTCTTTTAGAAATTAGGGTTTCACAGTCGAAACCCAGGAAAGAAGATGAACAAGCACTAGGAAAAACGAATTGGGCGAAACAGAAATTTCGACGGTCAAGTAGCAGGAAAGTCTAAGGAAAGGGCACTTACGAGGGAAAGTGAACTTAGGGAGATGCTTTCCGATGAGGAAATGGAAGGTGACTGTGCTTTCCGACGAGGGACGGAGGAAGGACTGAGGTTGCAGAAAGCTTGGACGTCGTTAATGGCAGATGGAGTCTTCTTTTCCTTCTTTGTTTTTTTTCGCGTGTATGAAGTGAAGGAGAAAGGGAAGGGGTTTTTTGCTTTTAGGAGGCTTTGGGAGGGAAAAACAATAATTATCCCGCCCGAAACCCCGTAAAAGTGGAACGCGACATACGTAAAACGTCAGCAGAATCGTCCTTTCAACTTATCCGAGCCACCAAAGGGTGGAGGGAAGGCGTGCAAAGGATACATCGAGAACCGTTGAAGCTCTGCACACTACTGATGCGTAACAGTAGCGGCAGAGCTGGGGAGCAATTGGAGTAGGTAAAATCTGGTTACCCTACTAACTAGGCATAGCGCGTGCCTAGCAACTTCACCACGAGAGGGTGAATAGTTCGGCACCATATAGGGTACGCGTGAGCCCTGTGCCGAGCTGGTTTGGCCATGAATAAGGCTAAAAAGATTGAATAAATTAAATATACCAGGATGTGCTAGCTCGATGTAGGTCACAAGGCAATGCCCCTGGTATGGCCGAGCTAGCAGAGCTATGAGCAAAGCTTAAAATAGCATTCTGGGATACATAGGTTCAGCTCGGCGTGAGTAGCTGGGTTATGTACGAGTCATACCGAGCTACGTGGAAGCTCGGCACCGCCACGAATAAGGCGGCGAGACATTCCAGAATACTCTACAGCGGTTCCTTATAAGATAAGGAGCAATCCCATGAAATAAGGGATCGATATGGGAAATCCTAATGTGATTAGGAGTATACCCCATATAGGGAAGAATCCTATATGGAAAGAAAGACCTCTGCCAGACGAGACCTGGTAGGGTATGGGAACTCATCTCTAAAAGAAAAGTCTTATTAGGAAAAGGATTTCCTAAAGAGAATAGGAAACAGGGGCACGAGATGCCTAATATGAAGAACATCTATACCTATAAATACAAGGCAACAACCATGACAAAAGGTACGCTATGAAACCTATTTTCATACGCATTGTGATTTGAGCTTTCAAGTACGTGATACTAACTTAGGCATCGGAGGGCCTTTGCCAACGAGAGGCAAAGGTGCTCTAACCCTTTCTCTGTCTTGCAGATCTAGGGTTGATCCAAGGAAGCACGTGATCCAGCGTTACGTGGTTTTTACCCCGTACATTTTCAAAAAAAATGCATCACCCGCTCATCTATGATTTTTTGAAAATTTAATATCTATCATTTTAACATTTTTTTCTTCACCTTTATGTAGCTAGCACATAGAAAAGAAATCAAACTTTTAAGTTGCTCTGGATTTATGTTCTCGTCTCTCTCTTGCTACTGTTTTGGCGATGTTTACTCCGCTCAAATCCAAATGAAAAGAAGTGCAAATAAACGACGAAATGATGTAATGCAAGCCCCAATATATATATTGCATGCAATGCATTTAGTATTCATTATAAAAGCACTGAAACTGGTGAAGACTTGAAAAACAAACATTTTCAGCCATGAAATTGGTGAAGATTAGACTACAGAATATGATGGAGGAAAAGTTTGTTGCGAGTTATGTGGTCACTTATATTGATAAAGACATAGCTCAGTAATTTGATGTCGATTCTACTATAAATGCCTTTTACATCATCATGATAGGGCGTCAACTGCAATTTTAGATTCTTACTAATGCATGGGGATGGAACGTTATATTATTCTACATTTTGTTTGTAAATAGAAATGGATACACTATGCTAATGTCAAAACCGTTTTTGTTTGTGTCAAAACTATTTTTGTTTGTGTCAAAATTGTAGTGCTTAAAAACCTTGTACTATGTGCAAGGTTCAAGCCTTTTATGCACTACAGTTTTTGCACAAACAAAAATGATTTTGGCATTATCATTTCCTATTGTTTATTTATGATCATGTTATATAGTGGCGGCTTCAGGAATTCTCGTGAGGGTTTAATAAATTCTACTACGGTCCTCTTGAAATCGGGAGCGGGGTGCGTGTTATGCATTGCGGCAGTTACAAAGCTCACCGGGGTCCCGTTATTTGATCCGAATCATTTATTTTGTTCATCTCATCAAGTACGTAGTTTACGTAAAAATTCACGTGATCGGACCTCGGTAACTATGTTTTTAGACTATATTTTTCATGGAAACGAAACAGTTAAAGAACCGGTTGTAGATGATTTTTTTCCACAAAACTGTAAGTTACACCTATCAAATTGTTACCCGTGTCCGATCAACTTAAAATTTTACATGGACTATGTACTTGACGAGATGAACAAAATGAATAGTTTGAATCAAACAACATAACTCTGAGGGGCCCCCGTAAACGCCGCACAGCACGCACCCCGCTCCCCTAGAAATCATAAATGTACATAAAAAAAAAAAAATCTACTAATATCAACGATGCTACAAAAAAACAACAAAGTATTTGCATAAATAGATTAAAGAGAGAGTTAGAAGCACTCTTACCTTTTAAGACTAAATGTGTTGAGACTAAAAAACACCCAAATTTTCTAATTGGGTTGGGTATTCAAATTTTTTTGGGCTTATTGAGTGTTCAAACATTTTGGTTAGGGTGTTCAAAATGACAAAAAGTTTTAACTATAACTTTTTTACATGTATTTCGAAAAAAGAAAAGAAAAATTCAGGGTGTTCAGGTGACCACCCTCGGCTCAAGGTGGAGCTGCCTCTGATGTTATAGCAAGCGTATATGTTGATCAAAACAATATCGTAATAATATTTTTGCAATTTCTATTGGCATAATTGATTGGTCTTTCATATGTTCTAAATTTTGTTGTAATGTTCGTCTAACCCATACTCGAATCATGCATCTGTCCCTCAGTTACGTGATAGTTTTCACCATATATAGACTATATTAGACTTCAAGCTGAATCAGCCTCCCAACGACTGAAACTGTGGCAGTGAATTTATAAAAGCAAACAACTCCATAGATTGTTGATTTAGGCACATTTTATGGGATCTAGTTGAGCACTTGTTTCTTTTTGATGGTGCACTACACAGTGCGGTGCATTTTGTGCACTGCACCATCCCCGAGCCTAGAAAATGCTGTACAAAAGACAGAAGTGTATATACATTTGTACGATTTTTATGTCCATGCTTCTTAGTCTGCGTATCCAATTTTTTCCTAACTGGAGACATTCCAATGTTTATTGAGCCCTTTTGTTTTTGGAGGCTTATTCTCCCTCAAATTACTACCTTCATCAAAAAAATGTTTGTCCCTCAATGAACTGAAAAAAAAAAAAAAAAAGGTACTTTTGTCAAAAAAAAAAGTTTATTTTTTTCTCCACAAAGTAATACTGTAAAATATCGATGAGCTCTTTTAATTTGTGACAATATTTTTTAAAGTTTTTAAAACAAAAATGAAATGCGAAAAGGCACCACAAACATTGTCTTTTGTCCAATTCATAACACCAAGATAGATAATAATCAAACAAATAAAGAAAAAGAAAAACTAAAGAAGAATACCACAAGTGGCCAAAATGAAAAAATAAAAATTACGTCACATAGCTCATTTTACCCAGTCAACTTAGCCAGCAAAAGATGACTCAACCCAACTCTTCTTATTGAGATCACAAGTCACTAATATCATTGTAGAGTGGGTGATGAGATGGAGCAGATCAAATCGCATTGTGAGTAATGAACTTAGTAAAGGCAGGTGTCGGCTTTCGTGACACCTTCACTCGAGTATTGGAGGCTAGGAGCTGAAAGAAAAGAAACAAATAGAGAAAGAAGTGAAGGAGAAAAGAGAGAGACGATATGATAATGATGTTTTTACCTGCAACATGAACCTTCAATCTCAGCATTACAAATAGAGAAAGAAGTGAAGGAGAAAAGAGAGAGACGATATGATAATGATGTTTTTACCTTCAACATGAACCTTCAATCTCAGCATTATTATACATTGCGCAAGAATGTGATAATGCAAAAGATAGAATCACGAACAAGCATTTTCATCAGAATGTTATGTTTCTCAGCCTATTTCCCCATGATGCTCCTGTAATTTCTTTTTATTTTAATTAATTGATATCTATTTTATTTTATGTCACGCTTAATTTTTAGCTTCCAAATTTAGTTAATGAAATGACGTGAAGTTTGCATTTAAATTTAAGTTTGGATAATGAGAGTTGTTGGATGAGTTTATTTGGAATTCGGGGGGTGTTGTGTGGCAAAACTACGTTGTTTTGCTCATTTTCTTGGTAAACCTCCAAAGCTTCCAAGTGACCTGTTTGGAGAGTTAATTTCAGGGTTTAATTGTAGGGGATTTAGGCTCTTTGGTTTTGGCATTCTGTAGTGGTTTTTCCTTCCTCCAAACAAGGTCCTTGGAAAGATTCAAATGTGTGGAGGGAAGGCGTGCAAAGGATACATCGAGAACCGTTGAAGCTCTGCACACTACTGATGCGTAACAGTAGCGGCAGAGCTGGGGAGCAATTGGAGTAGGTAAAATCTGGTTACCCTACTAACTAGGCATAGCGCGTGCCTAGCAACTTCACCACGAGAGGGTGAATAGTTCGGCACCATATAGGGTACGCGTGAGCCCTGTGCCGAGCTGGTTTGGCCATGAATAAGGCTAAAAAGATTGAATAAATTAAATATACCAGGATGTGCTAGCTCGATGTAGGTCACAAGGCAATGCCCCTGGTATGGCCGAGCTAGCAGAGCTATGAGCAAAGCTTAAAATAGCATTCTGGGATACATAGGTTCAGCTCGGCGTGAGTAGCTGGGTTATGTACGAGTCATACCGAGCTACGTGGAAGCTCGGCACCGCCACGAATAAGGCGGCGAGACATTCCAGAATACTCTACAGCGGTTCCTTATAAGATAAGGAGCAATCCCGTGAAATAAGGGATCGATATGGGAAATCCTAATGTGATTAGGAGTATACCCCATATAGGGAAGAATCCTATATGGAAAGAAAGACCTCTGCCAGACGAGACCTGGTAGGGTATGGGAACTCATCTCTAAAAGAAAAGTCTTATTAGGAAAAGGATTTCCTAAAGAGAATAGGAAACAGGGGCACGAGATGCCTAATATGAAGAACATCTATACCTATAAATACAAGGCAACAACCATGACAAAAGGTACGCTATGAAACCTATTTTCATACGCATTGTGATTTGAGCTTTCAAGTACGTGATACTAACTTAGGCATCGGAGGGCCTTTGCCAACGAGAGGCAAAGGTGCTCTAACCCTTTCTCTGTCTTGCAGATCTAGGGTTGATCCAAGGAAGCACGTGATCCAGCGTTACGTGGTTTTTACCCCGTACATTTTCAAAAAAAATGCATCACCCGCTCATCTATGATTTTTTGAAAATTTAATATCTATCATTTTAACATTTTTTTCTTCACCTTTATGTAGCTAGCACATAGAAAAGAAATCAAACTTTTAAGTTGCTCTGGATTTATGTTCTCGTCTCTCTCTTGCTACTGTTTTGGCGATGTTTACTCCGCTCAAATCCAAATGAAAAGAAGTGCAAATAAACGACGAAATGATGTAATGCAAGCCCCAATATATATATTGCATGCAATGCATTTAGTATTCATTATAAAAGCACTGAAACTGGTGAAGACTTGAAAAACAAACATTTTCAGCCATGAAATTGGTGAAGATTAGACTACAGAATATGATGGAGGAAAAGTTTGTTGCGAGTTATGTGGTCACTTATATTGATAAAGACATAGCTCAGTAATTTGATGTCGATTCTACTATAAATGCCTTTTACATCATCATGATAGGGCGTCAACTGCAATTTTAGATTCTTACTAATGCATGGGGATGGAACGTTATATTATTCTACATTTTGTTTGTAAATAGAAATGGATACACTATGCTAATGTCAAAACCGTTTTTGTTTGTGTCAAAACTATTTTTGTTTGTGTCAAAATTGTAGTGCTTAAAAACCTTGTACTATGTGCAAGGTTCAAGCCTTTTATGCACTACAGTTTTTGCACAAACAAAAATGATTTTGGCATTATCATTTCCTATTGTTTATTTATGATCATGTTATATAGTGGCGGCTTCAGGAATTCTCGTGAGGGTTTAATAAATTCTACTACGGTCCTCTTGAAATCGGGAGCGGGGTGCGTGTTATGCATTGCGGCAGTTACAAAGCTCACCGGGGTCCCGTTATTTGATCCGAATCATTTATTTTGTTCATCTCATCAAGTACGTAGTTTACGTAAAAATTCACGTGATCGGACCTCGGTAACTATGTTTTTAGACTATATTTTTCATGGAAACGAAACAGTTAAAGAACCGGTTGTAGATGATTTTTTTCCACAAAACTGTAAGTTACACCTATCAAATTGTTACCCGTGTCCGATCAACTTAAAATTTTACATGGACTATGTACTTGACGAGATGAACAAAATGAATAGTTTGAATCAAACAACATAACTCTGAGGGGCCCCCGTAAACGCCGCACAGCACGCACCCCGCTCCCCTAGAAATCATAAATGTACATAAAAAAAAAAAAATCTACTAATATCAACGATGCTACAAAAAAACAACAAAGTATTTGCATAAATAGATTAAAGAGAGAGTTAGAAGCACTCTTACCTTTTAAGACTAAATGTGTTGAGACTAAAAAACACCCAAATTTTCTAATTGGGTTGGGTATTCAAATTTTTTTGGGCTTATTGAGTGTTCAAACATTTTGGTTAGGGTGTTCAAAATGACAAAAAGTTTTAACTATAACTTTTTTACATGTATTTCGAAAAAAGAAAAGAAAAATTCAGGGTGTTCAGGTGACCACCCTCGGCTCAAGGTGGAGCTGCCTCTGATGTTATAGCAAGCGTATATGTTGATCAAAACAATATCGTAATAATATTTTTGCAATTTCTATTGGCATAATTGATTGGTCTTTCATATGTTCTAAATTTTGTTGTAATGTTCGTCTAACCCATACTCGAATCATGCATCTGTCCCTCAGTTACGTGATAGTTTTCACCATATATAGACTATATTAGACTTCAAGCTGAATCAGCCTCCCAACGACTGAAACTGTGGCAGTGAATTTATAAAAGCAAACAACTCCATAGATTGTTGATTTAGGCACATTTTATGGGATCTAGTTGAGCACTTGTTTCTTTTTGATGGTGCACTACACAGTGCGGTGCATTTTGTGCACTGCACCATCCCCGAGCCTAGAAAATGCTGTACAAAAGACAGAAGTGTATATACATTTGTACGATTTTTATGTCCATGCTTCTTAGTCTGCGTATCCAATTTTTTCCTAACTGGAGACATTCCAATGTTTATTGAGCCCTTTTGTTTTTGGAGGCTTATTCTCCCTCAAATTACTACCTTCATCAAAAAAATGTTTGTCCCTCAATGAACTGAAAAAAAAAAAAAAAAAGGTACTTTTGTCAAAAAAAAAGTTTATTTTTTTCTCCACAAAGTAATACTGTAAAATATCGATGAGCTCTTTTAATTTGTGACAATATTTTTTAAAGTTTTTAAAACAAAAATGAAATGCGAAAAGGCACCACAAACATTGTCTTTTGTCCAATTCATAACACCAAGATAGATAATAATCAAACAAATAAAGAAAAAGAAAAACTAAAGAAGAATACCACAAGTGGCCAAAATGAAAAAATAAAAATTACGTCACATAGCTCATTTTACCCAGTCAACTTAGCCAGCAAAAGATGACTCAACCCAACTCTTCTTATTGAGATCACAAGTCACTAATATCATTGTAGAGTGGGTGATGAGATGGAGCAGATCAAATCGCATTGTGAGTAATGAACTTAGTAAAGGCAGGTGTCGGCTTTCGTGACACCTTCACTCGAGTATTGGAGGCTAGGAGCTGAAAGAAAAGAAACAAATAGAGAAAGAAGTGAAGGAGAAAAGAGAGAGACGATATGATAATGATGTTTTTACCTGCAACATGAACCTTCAATCTCAGCATTACAAATAGAGAAAGAAGTGAAGGAGAAAAGAGAGAGACGATATGATAATGATGTTTTTACCTTCAACATGAACCTTCAATCTCAGCATTATTATACATTGCGCAAGAATGTGATAATGCAAAAGATAGAATCACGAACAAGCATTTTCATCAGAATGTTATGTTTCTCAGCCTATTTCCCCATGATGCTCCTGTAATTTCTTTTTATTTTAATTAATTGATATCTATTTTATTTTATGTCACGCTTAATTTTTAGCTTCCAAATTTAGTTAATGAAATGACGTGAAGTTTGCATTTAAATTTAAGTTTGGATAATGAGAGTTGTTGGATGAGTTTATTTGGAATTCGGGGGGTGTTGTGTGGCAAAACTACGTTGTTTTGCTCATTTTCTTGGTAAACCTCCAAAGCTTCCAAGTGACCTGTTTGGAGAGTTAATTTCAGGGTTTAATTGTAGGGGATTTAGGCTCTTTGGTTTTGGCATTCTGTAGTGGTTTTTTCTTCCTCCAAACAAGGTCCTTGGAAAGATTCAAATGTGTGCCCAAAAATCAAGCAAAACGACGTAGTTTTGCCGCACAACACCTATCCCTCCCCCCCCCCCCCCCCCCCCCCCCCCCCCCCAAGTTTATTTAAAATGGAGGGAGGTACTCATAAAAACGGCTAGGAAAGCAAAATTGCTACTCCCTCCGTCCCTTTTTAAGTGCGTACCTTGGGAATACGTGCAATTTCAAACCCCTAAAAAACATATTTCCCTATATAATTTTTTAACTTTCTTTATACCAAATTAAAGTGCTCATTGAGCACTTTAATTTGGTGCGAAAAAAAATTTAAAAATATTATACGAAAGTACATTTTTTAATGTTCACAAAAATACACGTTTCCCAAAGTACTCACTTAAAAAGGGACGGAGAGAGTATAATATAGGAGTAATAACAATCCAAATAGCATGCCAACCATTCGAGATGCTCTAAAGCAATCGCTTTCCTCAGTTTTACCTTAAGACTAGCTATACTTATGCGGAATAAGGCCCGCAAAGGCATGCTAATGACAACTCAATACATTGTTACTCTCAAGATGTCAAAAATTAGCAGATTCATGATGTATTGTTCTTCAAAAATTCTCAAATACTATCAGTTTTGACAATTGATCAGGCATATTTAGGAGGATATCTCATGGTGTACGTTATTTGCAAATGATATTATCCTAATAGATGAAACTGTTAGAGGTGTTAGTACTAAATGGAAATATACAAAAAAATGCATTAGAGTTAAAAGGCATTAGGAAAAGTAGGAGTAGTAAAACTGAGTATAGAGAGTGTAAATTTAGTAGTAATGGGAATGCTCATGTAGAAGAGATGAGAATTCAAGATCAAGAGATCTCACATAGTGATCATTTTTCTTTTGAACGGCAAAAAAAGATTTTGTAAATTAAATATCAAAGATACAATATTAAATGGGGCAAGAGGAGAGCATCAAAACGAGGAGTGGAATCCCAACGAGATTGACACCCCCTTAACAACAATCATTTGCCTCTCAAGACCCAAAGGAAAAATCCAAATGAAAAGGTTGGCAAGAGGCCAACTAAAGACACCCAAAAAAGATCTCCACATCCTCAACAAAGGCAAACAAAAAACCCAAAGAACACCCCAAAAAAACATCCTAACATTACAAACAAAAACTAGGACCCTTCCTTCTGTCCCTCCTCGGTCAACATGGCTCGAAAATGCGTTTCCTCCATTTGGGCAATCTTGTTAATGACTTCCTCTTCATCACCATCATAACCAATTTCTATCAACTTTTGAAAATCCCATACCGCTTTTGCCTCATTTAGAAACATGTTTCTGGAATGAACTTCATCAATATCCTCCGATCAAGCAATCTTACTAACAACTCCCCCTTAATCAAATTCCCTTACCTCCGAGCCTTTATCAAATTCGCCTACCTCCGAGATTGAGTCGTGAGCCATTGTTCCATCCAAATCGCTTTGATGGGCTGTGATCAACTGCAAACCTTCTTCGGGTTGGATTCCAAATGAATTAGGCACCTCTTCCACTTTGTCCCATTATGTTTCACCCAGCTTCTCGGTATTTCCACTTTTTCACAGTCCTTTTCTAGACATGTCCATTCTTGGGATTTGACACTTGGACATCCATCTCATTGTTGTCCTCATCATCTCCTGATTCCTCTCTTTTTTGCTGTTGAGGAAAATCCGAGCTTGCACTGCTGATTTGTTTCTCTGTTCCAAAGGGTTGATCACATGGTTCTTCTACTAATTTAACTCCATAATTCTTCCCAGGGGTGCAAACGAGCAGAGCCGAACTTTGTAGTGTTCGAACTCGGCTCGTTAAGTAAATGAGCCAAAAAATTGAGCTCGAGCTCGGCTCGGTTATAAACGAGCCAAGCTAGGACAATTTACTTAACGAGCCTCCTTAAACGAGCCGAGTCTATGCAATCGAGCCGAGCTTTTGCGAGTCGAGCCGAGCTTTAGCAAGCTCGTTAACTAAACGAGCCTGAAAATCAAGCTCGAGCTTAATTCGTTTACTTATCGAACCAAGCCGAGCCTCAATGAGCCGAGTCACGAGCTGTTATGAATCTCATGCCCGAAAATTAAAAGGGACATTTACCATCAGGTCACTCTTGGATCCCATAATTACCATCAGGTCAAGCCCAACTCTGAAAAATTCCCATCAACTCCCCAACTCGTATAAAAATGCCTAAACTATAGGATACCCTATGAAAGTGCCTAAAATCCTAGGGTATCCTATAAAAATGCCTAAACCACTAAACTCTATAATACTCCCTCCGTCCCAATTTAATGGTCCCTTTTGGGAATTCGTGCCACTTTTCAATTGATTATATCTCGTAATTTACATTGTTTTACGTGATTTTGAAAATATTGTCTTATAGAATTAATTGTGATCTATCAAATAAGATCCATATTGAATATGAAATCCATTACCGATTTCAAGTTATAAGTAGTTTTTTATTGGATTAGAATAGAACGAGGGACTATTAAATTGAGACGGAGGGAGTAGGAAAGTGCACCCTAAACCTAAACTCTAGGGTACCCTACAACTAGGGTACCCTTATGACTAGGGTACCCTACGACAAGGGTACCCTATGAAAATGCCTAAAATCCTAGGGTACTCTATGAAAGTGCCTAAACCACTAAAACCATATAATAGGAAAATGCACCCTAAACCTAAACTCTAGGGTACCCCTGGGACTAGGGTACCCTACGACTAGAGTACCCTATGAAAGTGCCTAAAATCCTATGGCACTCTATAAAAGTGTCTAAACCACTAAAACCCTGTAATAGGAAAGTGCACCCTAAACCTAAACTCCAAAAAAGAGTGACTTACCTTAGTGATAGTTTTAAAAAATAACTTACCTTATTGGTAATTAGACAACTCTTTTTTAGACCTAAAGGTAATAATCCCAAATTAAAATTATGGATCCGTCCCTAGCACGAACAAAGAAATTGGATGATTCTTCCCCCGTCTGCCTGCAAAAATTGCGTGAGCCCCACAGGGCCACAACTCTTTATTTGCCTTGGAATCCATATCCACGTACCTCTTTTTTAGGCCTTTCATTTTTCGTGAATTAAATGGAAAAAACACAAGTAGGGTCTTTTTATGCTCCTCCCACGTGCAATAATGCTTCCTTCCTTTGTTTGACAGAAGTCCTTCTGCTATCTCTTGTACGGTACTTCAAGAATTTTTTGGGATGCCAAGTTTATAATTTTAAAAACCATTACTAAATACTCCTATTGAACTTTGTACCTCAACGAGTGCACTGGGGAACATTTAAGATTAGTGTGTGACAAATAAGTAACCTTCAACTAGTTGAATAATATTGGACCTTTGGTTTTTAAAATTCTAAAATCAGTTCACTGGACTGATAATAAGACAGTCTTTGCACTCTTACCGATAAAATTATACTCTTACCGGTCAAAGAGTTGTCTTATTATCAGCCTAGTAGGCTGTCAATAAAAGACCGTTAAAATTTTGCTTGAAATTTCATGCTTGATTGGTTAATTGTTTGTGAGCTAATCTAACACGATTTTGAATAGAACTATGTACATTTCTACTTTTTTTATTATCAGAAATTCATTCAAGAATACCCAACAACATTTATAGAAAGATTTAATCACAAAGATTAGAAAGACCTAAAAACCACTATCACCTAGCTTATAGAGCACATCTCAGAATGAGTTTCCATTAAGCCAAAGCTTGAGTAACGAATTCTATTAAACAATGACATACGGAGTAAAAAATTATCGACCCAAGATTTGACTTGTTCGCATTGCAAATTAATGTGACATGTTAAGCTGGAAGATGAGTCGAGTTATAGCTAGCTAGCTAGCTAGTAATTTGATTTATTTTACTCATAAAGTTCTGTTTTTTTTATTCAAAGAACATGAGCATGTCGCCGAAGGTGATTCTTTGTCAAAGGAAGAATCAAATCCAAAATATTTAGACAATTTTTCTAGTGACAGAGGGTGCCAAATCATTTTTTTTCTTAAAAACTTTTCAGTAATCATAGTGAGTACTTGTATTTTCCAACAATTGATGTTTGAAGAAGTTACCAAGAAACTTTATGTAAGAGAGAGAGAGATGAGAGAGAGAGAGAGACATGAATATACTCACCATGTGAGTTTGATTTGGGGAGGGACAAAGAAAAGAGGTGGGGGTGCCTACAAACAATTCACATGGTGGGGAGGATCAGGACATGATTCTTTACAGGCTCCTATAATAGTTCCCCTTTCTTTCACAGCTCATCTTTTTCCCCTGCATGCCTATTTTCTCCTTCTTTCCGATAATTCAGACGACGTCCGATCTAGTTTATGCGCATCTTGATTGATTCTGGGACTATGTAACTATATGGTGTATCAAAAAGATTATCTCCCATGTAAAACACCTACCCAGTAAAATCTCTCACAATCCATTCGATTGTATTCGGCCCGAACGGTTAGTCTGGTTGGTTAGTGAATTTGTTTCTCATACAATTGACCACTTTCGATTCTTGGGGTTATGTCGTAAGAAAAAATGATTTCTTGTGAATGCCCTAGTCTCTTTGTGGATTGTCTATCTGTTGACCTATCCGAGTAGGGGAATTAGCAGAGGTGCGTGAAAACTAACTCCGACACCCTAACCGTCAATAAAAATAAAAAAATAAGATTATATCCAAGGAAGGGGAGGGTCACGTCGATGGGCACGTGGTGGCTGATTCCCCTCCCGAGTTATTTAACTCTTGCAATTGCGACTTTCCACTGAAACAGTTGCCCCAATTCCACAGCCTGTAGCTAGCTGTCTAAATCCTGCCCCACCATGTGCCCCCACCACCCTTCAAAACCTTTGGGTCCTTTTAAAAACAAACAACAATTTGGTCTAGAGTTAGAGAAAAACCGAGAGATGCTACTATTATCTTAAGATTGTGTCCCTCACACTTCTCCTTTCATATCGTTTTTTAAACGGTCGACCGTGATCGGGTCAGTTTACGTGCATCTCAATTAATTATTTTTTCAGTTTATTCAAAAGCAAATTATTCACGCTGAAACTAGGAAATTCACAACAAATTACTTCATTCGTTGATTTCAAGAATTAAACCCAGATCAATTGTGTGACGAATAAACTCACCAACCAACCACAGACGAACCGTCCGTATTCTCTTCATATCATATCATACACTTTTATATTAAGTACTCTGCACCATATAACTCAAGTGCATGTGCATCACTACAAGATTTGGTATCTCACTTTAATATTTGGTGATTTAAGGGTTCCTCATTGGGGAAGCAAATTTAGTTGCATGGCACAATTACCACCCAAAGCACCACCACCACCAAACATGACTCAAAATTGGCACTCACTTCCTCACCAAATGATGCCTGTTATTCCCAAAACCGTTACCGCGACCGCTACCGCACCACCACTTTTGTGGGTGGACGAATTCCTCGACTTCTCATCGGTTAGGCGAAGCGCCTACCGGAGGTCGGAAACCGACTCAATTGCCTTCCTCCCATTGCTAGAAGAGTGTCACACTTCACCGCCGCCGAGGATTACCACCTTGCACGGAGGAATTAGTACTGGAGGTGGATTCGAGCGGCTCGACGACGAGCAGCTCATGTCCATGTTCACCGATGAGATGGCAATGAATACGGGCCCAACGATGGCCTCCTCCGATCCTTCGACGTCGTCTGGTCATAACAGCAATGAGGAGGAGAAGCCATCACCACCACAAGACCATCATCAGAAGAAGCAGAAGCTAAAAGAAGAGCCAAGAGATCAGGTGGACGGCTCGTGCAAATCTGACCCACCAACCCCCAAGCCTGCCAACAATGCTGCCGGCGGCGAGACCATCGTCGATCCCAAGAGAGTCAAAAGGTAATCTGCCTACACTTAATCACTAGATTAATTTACAAGAAAAAAATGTTTGGACATACACAATTCATGCAGAATTTTAATGAGCAAACGAATACATAATTAAGGTTATTTTATTGCGAGACGAGCTGATGCTGGTATGTTTCTCAAGTTAAATTACTACAAAGGATATCGATGATGTTCTATGAGTTAGAATTTCTAATCTAATTCAAAATGAAGTAACTTTTCTTTTTCTTTTTCTTTTTCTAAATATGCCAATTATCCTGTACTGCAACTACCAATAATCGGTAGATTTTGCATGTCTGAATCTGACCCACGCACATAATTACAACCTAGGATTGGAGCTTGGTTTAGTATTAGGTTAGGTGGTCCCCGTCTATGCAATAGCTGGAAGCAAGGTTCTGAATACCGTATCGGCACGAGTACCGGTTTTTCTATTGGTACGGTACGGTATCGGTACCGGTCAATACTGGGTACCGTATATTGAGAAAAGGTTCAAGAGACACAAAATTTGTCACAGAATACGACATTTTCAATTCCATTTTCTTAAAAACCAAGGTACCCCTCTTAAACCCACTTAATCTATGTATATTTAGTACATACTTGTTGTATTTGATGTTTGGTAGTTATAGAAGTTGAACCCATGCATCACAACCCCTTTTTAAAAAACATACCCTGTTTTTTTTATAATCTCCCCGTTCAGAAATCATAGTTTTTGGGTCACACCGATACCAAATTAGAAAAAGTGTGTAACTACCATGTTGTAGATCTTGAAATTCTCTTAAATTTTGATATATAACTTGTCTTGATCGGAGTTCGGAGTAAAAAGTTATGGCCGTAATACGGTGGCAGTTTTGTTCTGTCCGATATTTGCACGGTCCCTTAAAAAATTTATTCCCCGTCCCTTAAAAAATCATATGTTGATAAAAAAATTAATAAAGTAATTTCGTGCGCACTTTTTTCAGTTTCTTTGCTCCAAATTAAATATGAGATTATTGATTATTGCAAATAAATTGAAAAAATTATACACGAAAGTACTTTATTTTGTATATTTTTATAGCGGCACTTGGACCATGAGAGTAGTAGATCCAAAACATGTTAAACACGCAAAATGAAAAACCAAGTCGTCGACTGATTAGAATTTTTCCTCTTAAATAATACAAACAAAATATTCTCTTCGTTTTATAATTTTAATACACTATGAAAAATTGTGTCATTGGCTAATTTACTGTTGTTATGCATGGATCAGGATTTTGGCAAACAGGCAATCAGCTCAGAGGTCAAGAGTGAGAAAGCTTCAATACATTTTAGAACTCGAACGCAGTGTTACCACGTTACAGGTGCATATATATGTATGATTTGTGGTTGATTTGAGTTTCCCATTTGCTAAAATCTTTATTTTTAGTACCCCCAATTCTCATTTGCTGAAAACAACATGAACAGTGATTTTAGCAACTTGTTTTTAGCAAAATGAGTATGTGAGAGAAAATTGACTTTTAGCAACTTAGTTTTTTGAAATTGGTGTTGAAAACGGGAAACTTGGCCAAAATATCTTAATATCTATTTCTTTTGGCAAATTACAATTTCATGGGCTCTTTTGGTTATTAATTAACTTATTCTCTTTTTTGGGTGTTCAATTCGCAAAACAAAGACTGAAGTATCGGCATTGTCACCGAGGGTTGCATTCTTCGACCATCAAAGGTTGATACTTAACGTTGACAATAGCAGCCTCAAACAAAGGATTGCTGCTCTTATTCAGGATAAGATCTTCAAAGACGGTAAGAGCTTTTCTTTTTTTCTTTTTTTTATCGGCAATTAATAGTGAAAACTTGACAAGGGGTACATCAAGCTGAGGGAGACGAGAGGGGACTCCAACCAAAGTTGAAGAAATTAAAAACACCTAATGGGACGGTCCCAAAAACATCCGGTGGCCAAAGCCCAAAACACCTAATGGTCTAGCCCAAGAAAGGCATACTCAAGGGCGGAGCTGGGGGTGCTAGCGGGGGTTTTGGCCCCTGCAAACCCCCCAAGATTTTGAGTTGTAGTAGTGTAGTTTCAGTACATTTTCAATTTTTTTTTATATTTGCCATGGAGTGCCCCCCCCCCCCCCCCCCCCCCCCCGGCGCACAGCTACAATCTTGCGGCCGCCATTGGGCATACCTAATGGCTAATACAAACATTGAAGCCCAGAGGTCTAGCCCAAAAAAAAGCATACCCACAGCCGCCGCATCACCATCCTAACACGTAGTATTAATTTCACTGGAGTTAGGATGGATAAATATCACTAAAGATTATAACATTCGACATTGCACTTGCAGATTTATTTTTAGGAATTGTAGAGAGCGACATTTTATTCCGAACAATTCCTCCCTCAAGATGATCCTCTTACCAATACACTCATTCTTAATTTACCACAACATGGAAATTGCAGTATATAATTCGTGCATTAATCTTACCGGTGACTACTGGTGAAGTATATATGAGTCTTCTATAGTTCCAGTTATTTTTGGCGGGTAACTAGTCAAAAAAGGACTGTTGATTTTGTTATAAAACCTCTCATACCCAGTAATGTACGTAAAAAAAGCCATTAAAAAAAAAGCTAACGAATATCGTGAATATTTTTGGCATCAACATATATAGGGTAGCTCATTCGTTGGCTAAAAAATCTCTGTCAAGCCAATAATAATGCTTTTAGCCCAACATTTTGTAAGTAAATTATTTGAGACACTGTTACTGATGTTATCTTTTGGTATAATTGCCAGCTCATGAAGAAGCATTAAGGAAAGAAATAGAGAGATTAACACATGTATACCGTGAGCAGAACAGTAAAAAGGCCGCCACCACTGCACCGCCACGACCACCACCAACCTCCGATAGTCCGATGACATTCAGTGTACCGATGAATACACAGAACGAGATCAGAGGGAGTGATGAGTGAGAGAGGCTGTGGCATACCACGTGAAGTGTTGCTTTCCTGATCTATTAGGATTATTTAAGTGGACCCCTTTGAAAAGCTGGCACGATTGGACTGTTGGATCGTGGCATGGTTTCACAGCTTATGTTAATTGGAGTAACTTTTTTTTTTTTCCTCTCTTGGGGGGTTTTTTTTTTTTAGTAATTTTTAAATTAACTTCTTTTGGCAGGAGATGTGTGTTTTTAAAGGAGAAGGTGAAAAGGTTGATACCTCTTAGATTTATTTTTGTAAATTGTAATTATTTTAATTTTTTGAGTCCTCTCCTTTAGGTTTTAAGAAGTTGGAGGGAAAATGGATTTGTGGTATCATGGTATGTGGTGGTACTAAGCTCTACAGTTTGGGATGTTCTATGAAAGTTGAGGCTGTCAGCAGAAGGATTTTCTTTTTTTTTTTTTTTAATTTCATTTCAGGTTGATTTTAGGGGTAGTTTTCCATTTGATAAAATGGACATTTGCTAAAATCAAGTGGGTGATTTTATCAAATGAAGTGGAGAGGTGATTTTATCTCCAATGAATCTGGACACATGTATCCATTTTATCAAATGGAAAACTACCCAGTGTATTTTGTTCTTCCCACAGGCGTTTTTGGTTCTAAATAGCACTTTTTATTGTCCCTATTGAAAAGTAATGGACAAAACGTGATGAGTTTACTCTTTTACCCTTACTTTTTGAAAGTAGCTACGTGCAGTGATGATGTTTTGAAGGGTAAAAGAAGGAAATAAAAGATATGACAAGTGTAATGGCGATGCTCCCCTAATAAGTTGAAATTTCCGACATGGGTCAATAAATTGGAACGGAGGGAGTATGTCTTTAGACTTTTTTTGGGGGGAATAGCAAAAAGAATTTATTAATCTTTAGAAGCAAATTACAAAGATTAAAATGATCCAAAACAAAGGCATCACAATAAAGCAAGAGCAAAACAACACCTCACTTCGAAGATCATATGCCGCTAGGACCCAACGGGGAGATAACTAACACACCAGATTAGCAAGATGTCAATCAAAACCTAGACCCACCGTCAAAAGAAAGACCCTAAAACCAAAAAAAAACAAAGAGTCAACCATTTTAAGCAGAATGATTGACTTTTGACTTTTGGAGTTTTTTCTTAATAGAGGTATTGTAAAGAACATGCCCAGTCTCATAAAACGTAAAAATTCATAAGGTCAATAATCTCCTTAGTGGAACGTGGGGGAGCTTATTTGATGTTTTGAAATTGTTACCCCAGAAAGGGAGACAAATCGCAGAGATCTCCAAGTTTCTACTTGAGTTGGGTTTCAAGATTTCGTCATGGAAACTTCATGCGAAACACATCTACTTTTGTAAAGTAAAGATGAGGTCATAGGACTAGTAGATAAGGGTTGGCCCCTTCATGAAAAACTTTTGGGTACCAAATGTGCATGTCTATGTCGAGCACAATCTCCTCCTTCATTCATGTATTAATAACGGCGTCATCCCCAGTTAATTAAGCAAAAATCATCTTGTCTTGGAGACTGAAATATTTTTGTAGAGGATCCAGATCAAATCCGAACACAGACTGTGGGAGGAGAACCCTCCGTGTGCACTCTCATTTTTGGTTTGGTCGCGTGCGGGCTAACGATCGGGGCCGAAAGATAATTACTTTCATACTCAAAATGTTGATGGTTTTTCTGCAGTCTGCAGCATAGAATCTAGCTAGTTAGCATGTTGTGGGATTGCAAGTTTCACCTCAGTGATCCAAGCTATTTTGATTTTGGGACATGATGCGTAGACCTTGTTATGATAAACACAAAAGAGATGAAACAAAATAGCGAATCCACAGGCAATCTCACCAGACTTTCTTGACAAAATTAAAGTTAATTGGACATCTTTAATTCTTGATCGAATAAGTCAAAAGTGATTTTGATTTGAGGCTAATGATCTCAGATCATTACCATGATCCTTTTGCCTGCATGATCTTCTAGAGCAACTCTAAAATTGACGGCTCGAATCATCAAGATAGGATCCGTAATGGAGTCACCCTCTCCAGCTACACACAACCAACTCCTTCGAAAATATGTATCCTAATCCTTTTGACATATATACTTGAGCTAATGTTTAGAAGCTTTTTGAGTTAATGAGTATGCTACAAGCTTTTGTGACTAATGGAGAATGTTTGAATTTTTTTTCTTAGTACTTCTTTATTATATTTTACTGTGAATTTCTTTTAGTTTATTGTGAAAATGTGCCCCTTTGAATGGAACTCCGTGTTGGAGATATGCCTTGAATTCAAGACGTTCGAAGAAAAGTGCAAAATTTGGTGCGAAAAGCCGTTTACTGGACCTATAGTCCGGACCAAGGGAAGTCTGGTCCGGACCAGCGGGTCTGGAATGTTTTTTGGAGATTCAGCCTCCGTATTCCGGAACCGATGTGCGATTTTGTACGGTTGTGTGTTTTAAAGAGGGTTTTGACCTAATTTTTTGTACTTTTTTTTAAATAGAGGCCTTGGGAGCTATTAGGGTAAAGACTTCTTGAGTGAATCCCTTTGAGGGAGCCCCCATGGGGTTCCCCGTAGTGTGTTAGGGTTTATCAATTGTTCCATTGATTTAGTCTTGAGTTGGGATTTGAGATATCTAGGGTTTGTGTGTGTCTCTTTCGTGTGTGTGTGAGACGTTTGATGCTCTGCAGGTCGCGCCTCAGAGATTTGTCCCTGGATATTGTATGGATGCTTCAAGTGAGAGTTACGGATATAGCCGGTTCTGTGTATTTGTCTCCGCTTTTAGTGAATCCTCTTGCTCTTTTCCCGTAGACGTACCTCTAGAGCTCCGTGCTTGGGGAAACCACGTAAATCATTGTCTCTTGTTTTCTTGTTGGTTTTGTTATATTCTCTACTTTGGGTTTTAGCACAACATTTCCGGCTCCGTCACTGCTCGAAACATGCAGGGGAATAGGATGCTAAAGATGCTTGCTAATGTGTCTTTCCATTTTACTCAAAGACTTTTCAGGGAAGACTCATCAACATGTGCATTGGCACTTAGTCAATTTCTTCTAAAAAAAAGACATCAATGTTCACGCAGTCTCATGACAGCTACATGCTGCATGGAGTCAAGCAGCCACTAGACAATATTATCTGGCCGGCTAATCTTGAAGGAGAAGAAATCTACTGCTAATCTTGAAGCAAAGGCTCAGATTGCACTTTGCCTTTTCTTTTGGCCACTAACCACATCATGTCATTCGCATCAGTCTTGACTTCCGAATATTTTTCCCAATTCCTTGCAGTAAACAACTAGTTAATCACAACAAAATCCATCAAAGTGAACGATTAGACCTTGACTTTACAATCCCCCATAAAATACTCATTCTTCTATGATTTCTTAATAAACCCACATGATCATCATCTTCTTCCTCCTACTTTCTCTCCTTAAAACACAAAATACCCACCAAAATAATAATGGGAAAGTTTGCAAAAACTTCATATTATTCTCTAATTCTACTTCTTTTAGCAATCAAGGCCACTAGCCGACCCTTAAACTACAATTCTTCTCCTGATTTAATTTCAGATGGCATTGATGGTCATGTGGAATCCAACCAAACCTCCAATAATTTACTTCTCAAAGGAGGAGAGAATGATTATTCTCATTCGTTGGAAGATGAAGAGTGTGAGCAAATATACGGATTCTTGCCCTGTTCTTACAGTGCTGTGGGGCATCTGTTCCTCATTGTGGTGTATGAGTACCTTTTATTTCATGGGGAGTCTTATGTTGCCGCTGGTGGTGAACGGATTTTCAAGATTCTTGGACCTGGTATCTTCGGTGCTAGTGCTTTCGAAGTCATTGGTTCACTCCCGGAAGCGTTAATTCTTCTTGGTAAGCTCTTTGTTATGGACTCTGCAGTTGTGTTATTGTTTTCTTCTTTTTCCTTCTCTAGTCTTCAATGGGATTTGTTGTATAATCGCCGAAACAACCCACGCGCACAATGACACGAAGAACACGAATCAAGAAAAAGAACACAAACAGAAAAGCACGAAACATAGATTTTACATTGTTTCTCAAATGGGTAATCGTTACATTTTACATTGTTTTTCAACTGTGTTCATGTTTTATTTCTTTTCCCTTTTCTAGTCTTCAATGAGATTTGTTGTGTAACCACCCAAACCAACACACGCCCACGATAGGACAAAAAATAAATAAAGAAAAGAACGCAAACAGAAGAACACGAAATATAGGTCTTATGTGGTTTCTCAATTGAGTACATCCACGGTTCATACCCGTTTTTACTATTTTTCCAGTCAATAAGAATGTAAAAGTTAAGAATGCACAGGTTACACCGAGTCCCCACCGTGGGGCAGGGCAACCACTTGATTTCTGCTCTCTTGGAATAGTTCTGGCCCTCTTGGTATAATTTCTGCCACATTGCAGCCTTAAGGTAACTTGGTTTAGAGTTACTGATGATGGTGTCTTTTTTTTTTTTTTTCCTTTTCCGTTCATGCCAAGGGCCCTAGATTCTTAGGTCAATACTTTTTGGTCTCAACCATTGTGCACTTCATTATGATTCATCACCTACATTGTAAAACTTATTGATAGGGAACTTCAAGTTCATAGCTTTCTCCCTAATTCATGCCTATCAGTTGACTGCTAATATGTCCAAATGGAGAATGTACTACTTTTAATATGACAGTGGTGTTAGTAAATTGTTGCCCGGTTTAAACTTCTCAAAGTTTGCTGGTACCGCAGAGAACTTGGAGAGTAGAGAGATGAATTTTCTAAGGTTTACTTCCTTTTTGACTATGTTACTTTGACGTCATTCCATTTTAGGTGCGAAATGAAATTCATGGGATATATATGAATAATTCAAAGATGGAACTCAGTTTATCTAAAGATGGTTCGATTCAATTATAACAACTCATACTGTTCTAGAATTGGGATTTCCGGATTAATTTGAGAAAACAAGAGTATAATGACCAACTTCTGATATAATTTTGAAAACAAGGGATCAGAATTATCCACTAGCAGTCTTGACATAAATGGTAACATCCTTGCATTGCCTAAATGTTAACCAAATGCATGCTTTGGGCAAACTGCTTTTAGCTGACTGTTTTCCCACCTCTCAGCATCTGGACTTTTGAATAGTAAAGAGACGGCTCAAGAGTATGTCTACACTGGTGTTGGCTTGCTTGCCGGATCAACAATCTTGCTTCTCACTGTACTATGGGGAACTTGTGTTATTGTTGCCAGTTCAAACTTTTACAATACTCCCGAGTCTAATCCTTCAGTTAATTCAAGTCCCGGACAGAACCCATTTTGGAGATTGTTGTCTTTTTTAACGGGTTTGCTCTCTTCTTCATTTTGCTTCTTCACACATGGTTTCTTCAAGTACAGAAAGCAATATTTGTGTTTTCCTTGTGCTTTATTACAGGGTATGGTATTACAGCGGATATGGAGACAAGTTACATGGCAAGGATTATGATTATCTCAGTAATCCCATTTATAATCATTCAAATCCCAACTGTCTTCCATTTGTCTTCTTCTGCGAATAGCATTGTCGTCGTAATCACTCTTGTCATCTCTTTTTCACTCCTAGTTTGGTACTTCTTCTATCAGGTATACCATTTAGACCGTAAACTAGCTACTCGTTATAACATCGCTAGAGCCATTTTTCTTCGTTTTTAACATTTTCTCGACGAGTTATGCAGGTTTTCCGGCCATGGATCCAAAATCGAAGACTGGAGTTCGTAAAACACGAGCATTTAGTACGAGACATTTTAATCCATGTGCAAAATCATGCACTGGGAAGCCTCCTCACTGGAGATGGTGCACCAAATGTAGCCGCTATAAAAAGGTGTTACTTTTGACAATTATGTGGTATGATGTTTATATGTGGAGTCTTTATGCATTTCCTATCAGTATTGGGTATATTTCAATGCAGGCTATTTGAGGAGGTAGATCAAGACGGAGATAAAATCCTATCACTTATTGAGTTAAGGAAACTGCTCCATGGAATCAAATACAAAAGATGGCACGCACACAAGGATAAAGCGGTTGATGAGATGATGAAAGAATTTGATCTAAACAGTGACAAGAAAATCACAATGGATGAGTTTGTCAATGGAATTACAAAGTGGCTCGAGGAGACAAAGCTTTCGGTGGAGAAACCATATCACTCTGCAAAGTCATGGAAAGAAATATATGAGGTAATTCATCAATGGACATAAATTTGAGTTGAAACGGCATGATCAAGGTGTAGCTTGTTGCTACCACCGAAGGTGGTAGCCTAGACAGCAAGGGTGAGTGGGCTTAAGTACTCCTCCCTCCTGTACACGACTCGACAAGGTTTGACTCCTGCTAACTGCAGAACTAGCGTGGAGGACCCTTTGTCCATCTAGTACCTAGGCGGTGTTGTGGTGACGGTTTGTCCTTCCGGACAATAGCTATGACTCGAACCGGACATTCCACAGTGGGTCAAGAGCCCCTATGCTTGCCCCCTCCCACCTTTTTGCCATTCAAAAAAAAAAAAATGTTGTACCTTCACTACCTTGTTACTTTGGCTTATTGGTAGTGACAATTGCTGGAATATCTTTTTACAGATTTTGCAGCCTTTGATTCAGAAGAAAAGGAAGGAACACGAGGAACTAATATCAGAAGTTTTAGGACATGTTCAAAGCTCCAAAATGGCGAATCTATATACGGAAGATGGAAGACCTAATGTACCTGTTATCAGAAGGTTATAGCACATTTTGTTTTAGGTTTCAGACAGTTTTGAGAATTACAGCTGTGTTACTTGTCAAATGATCCATATGGCTATTGTAATACAGGTTATTTGAAGACATTGATCTCGATAAAGATAATTGCATATCGCAATCTGAATTAAGACAGCTGGTTGGGGATATCAAGTTTCGTAACATGCCCCTAGAGTTGGATGAAGTAGTGGATAAACTCATGGAAGAGCTTGACACAAATGAAGATCGGATAATCAATGAGGAGGAATTTATCACCGGATTTTCAAAATGGCTAGACACTTCTAAAAATCAAGCTCCTAACTCAATCGAGTCCCCAGATGAAACATATCAAGTTAGTATATTTCAATTCCTGGCCAGACTTTCTTGATTAGAAGTTGGTGTCAGTTGTAGCTTAAAAAACATCGAAATTGAGCTTCTGACGGATCAGCTTTGTAAATTTATTTTCGACCCATTAACAGAAAGGAGCTGTTGAAAGAAACAAGCTCAACCAGCATTCGAGACCAAAAAAGAAAACTAAAATACGCTGCTCGTTATTAGTATGTTGACATTTTTAAATTTTGGTTATGCAGCAAAAATGGGAAGAGACTGACTTATTGGTAGAGGGAAAAAGTGTTGATAAATCTGTATCGGCATGGATGAAGGCTATAATGCTTTTGTTGGTTGGAATTGCTATATTAGGTGTTCTAGCCGAACCACTGATTTACAGTGTTCAAAGCTTCTCTCAATCAGCTACTGTACCGTCTTTCTTCATCTCTTTTATTTTAGTCCCATTGGCTACAAATGCAAGAGGTGCAATATCAGCATTCACTGCAGCAAGAGGAAAGAGGCCAAGGACCACTTCTTTGACCTTCTCTGAGGTTTGTTCCTTCCTTTCAGTTTTCCCATTCACAGCAGAGGCACAGATAAAAACTAGAAAATCCAAATTATAAATGAGTTTTGATTTTGATTTTTTAGTGTTTTTGCAATTGTCCATGAGCTAGTGATTTTAAATTATCTTGTCTACCAGGGTGATATGTTGCATAAAAAAACTTTTATCCAAGCTAAATATTGATGAAAATGGGGTTGTGCTAAGCTTATGCTCAAGGCTCCCCTACTTTTTCTTTTTTCTTTTTCTTTTTTTGGGTGAAAAATCTGCTCAGAAGAACCAAGTTTTCATAAATAAAAATGGGGTTATGCTCATGCTCTGCTACTTTTTAGGGTCGAAAAACCAATCCTCTCGTGACTCGAACTCGTATCAGCTAAGCTGGGATCCTTTGTCCCCCTTTTTATGTTCCCTTGTCCCATTCTTCTAATACTGCAATTTTTTTCTATTTTCTGTTCTATCCTTCTAATTATACAAAAGATCACAAAATTGTATAGTCAATACTATAAGTGTTAAGAGTTATAACAAGTAATGAGAAAGGGAATAGGAACAAACACGCGGACAAATGATCTGAAGCGCAACGCCAGGGCCAAATATCAGTTTATTGATGTGATCCTTAAACGATGAAACGATACCTTGTGACAAATTCATTTTGTGATTATGCAGATATACGGCAGGGTGTTCATGAACAATGTCCTAGGCTTTTCTGTGCTATTATCCTTGGTTTATTTCCGGGGATTGTCATGGGATTTCTCAGCTGAAGTACTGATTGTTCTAATTGTTTGTGCTGTAATGGGCATTGCTGCTAGTTTCAGCTCCACCTTCCCCATTTGGACATCACTTGTTGCCTACTTGCTGTACCCATTGTCCTTGATACTGGTTTATGTACTTAAGGATTTCTTAAACTGGTCTTAAATCTCAAGATTGTAGCTTAAAAACATGTGTTGAAAAGACCAAAAGATAGAAGTTATACAATAATGTTGAGTTTAATACAAGAAGGAAAAAAATAAAAGGCTTTGCCTCCAATTGTATGAGTACAAGACTTTGTTCGGTTGGGTAATTGCAGAGCATTCTGGATTTTTTTGCAGCTCAATTTTAAGGTGAATGATTATCACTTTCTCTATTGGGTCGCAAAATAATCGATTATCATGTTCAATAATATGGGTATAATGTCTAAAAAGTTCGAATTTCAATACACATATCATGGATATGAATGCACTTTTTAAAAAAAACTAGACGTCCAGGCCAGCTTGCGAACGCGTCGACTAATTCCAGAGCCCATTGCTGGCAAGGGGAACCGAACCTGAGACCTTAATCCTTCGGTGAGAAGAAAACTTCTAAATCCCAAAGAAAGACTACTTTGTCAACCCCTGAGGTTGGTTTCACTTTCACAACTATTAATACATTTTTTCTGAATATCGATGCATTTTATACACATTATCGATTAGCATTTTTGTAATTAATATCAACCCTAAATGCAATGTCGTATGCAATTTTTTGGCAAAAAAATGACTCCATTATTTTTCAAACAATGGATTTATTGACAAAAGACAAATGCATGAAAACTTTGACAGAGACTTCCAATTCCTTTCATTGTCATTTTCGAGACCAATCTTAAGGCTAATTTGTAGATTCGCAATTTCGCGGGTTGGGAATATTCGGGTGATGTTTCAAAGGAGCCGGCTCCTCTCCGGTCTGGTCGAGTTTTGAATTTTGTGAGCTTATCTCGGGTCCACAATAATGATCGGAACTGTTCACATTATAGATATAGATCTTGTTGAGAACTCCGGCCACACCAAAAATCATATTGATCGGATACCGATCAATACCTAATCGGCATCCATTTACATTGAAAAAAATATATCGAGCACACTGGATTTGAACCAATTTATGTGTTTTCAATGCAAATGGATACCGATCAGGGGTATTGATTAGTTTTCGATTAACATGGATGTAGTTGAAGTTTTCGACGAGATCTATAATGTGAATGGTTTCAATTATTGTTGTGAGACCGGGATGAGCAGACAAAATTCAAAACTGAAGAGGATTGGGTACTAATGAGGTGGAGCCGGTTCCTTTAGAACATGTATTTAAATTGAAAATTAGCTTTGTGTCCGTTCGATGCACGGAAAAAAAGATTCCATTGGTATTTTTTTTTACTCCCATGTATCGAATATATTAAAAAAATTGTTGATAAAAAAATCTAAAGTACCTGTGTTGATGTAGTTGCGGAGCCACGGGGATTTGATTAACTAGTGAGTGCAAGTAGACCGTCAACTGGTAAGGACGGTGGAATGAAGTCCATGAAATGCCAGTATCATCAGAAAAAGAAAGTGGGGGATATAGAAGAAAAGCAAAGTAGGGGACAGAAGAAAAAGAGCCCACCACAGCAGAGGAGGCAAAAGATAGATAATTTGGTGAAAGAGTACTATATGTGATTTGCTTGAATAGTACGTGGCTGATTTTTAAAGAAAAAAGGAAAAAGTGGGGACAGTTTGGTTGTGTTTGGTTTGGGTTTTAAATTTTGGTATTTGTAATGATTAGATGGAAAAATAGATATAAATAATTTAAAATAGGAATTAATTATTAGAGAGAGAGAGAGAGAGAATGTGAATAATATTTAAAAATAGGAGTAATGATTGGATAATAATTTAGAAAACTGGGTATTGAAACCCAAAACCAACAAGGAAAGGCGGGTAATGGGTAGTTACGCAGGAATTGGTCCAGAGCAAAGGGGAAAGGAAACGGAAGTGGGGACGTGGGTTAGGATCCGGGGATCCTCTAGTGCGGTGCCGCACTACAGAATGCCCTCTTCTCATGGGTTATGTGGACGTGGAGTTCTGTGAATAAGTGAATTTAGGAAGTGAGGATGTGATATTTTGTGGGAAAAAAATAATTGTAAATTCTAGAAATTTTTTGATTGGGTGTTAGGAAGATTTTGTAGACAATGCACATTTTTATAGGGTATTAAATTGATTGATCGATCATTGATATCTCTGTAGGTACTTTTAGTTGGAAAGTAGGTATTGTTAATGGTGAGGGATGGTGACTGCGATATGAAGAGATGGGCTTGAAAAGGAAAACGAAGAGGGGCTTGTGGAGGTTTCAAGTAGGTGTGAGCAATATGTAATTTCGTGTTATTTTTCGTGTTATGTATCAAAATTTTATTTGTGAATTTCCACAATAGTCTTCAACGGAATAAACTTTGATGTCATGTTCGGATTCGTGTTGTCATGCCATGTTAAAAACTCCTACTTTTAGTTTTTTTCTTTTTTACTTGATAGTTCATCAAACTAATATCTGATGCATAAAATTACTCACAAAAAAACTGTTTTTTTTTAGCCCAATTATATAAATTTATTTTATTTTTTTGTGTCAGGCATGCCTACCCTTAATTTCAAGTACACGCAACTTTAATACACAATTCTAAGGCAATTTGGTTTGGAATCATTCTACACATGTTGATTTATTTTCAATAAACAATATCAGACACAATTGCCATAAAGTTGTGTGTGTAGCATTCAAAGGTGGAATCAGAGTACATGTGCGGGCTCGGGTCTCTGGACACTTTCCAATTCTTCTGTTATTTATACTATTTTTTGTCTCGAATTTCTTGTCCATTCACGTCTATGCATTTCATTTTTCAATTGTCTACATCTTTCAATTTATAATATTTTTTAAGTGCAATTTTGAAAAACTTTGTTTAATAGAACTCATTGAAAACTATCAAACGAGATCCATACTGCATGCACAAGACATTATAGATTTAAAAATATGAACAATTTTTTGAGATGTTGTGAATAGTAAAAGTGAACAAGAAATTCGGGATGAAGAGAATATATTTTAGGTTTTGTCTATAAAAAATATGAATAAAGGTCCCTCCAAAATTATATTATTATAGCATACAAAGATGATATTCTGTCGTTGATTATGAATATACTCCCTCCATCCCAAAATTTTAGCCCACTTCCACTTTTACGATTCTCTTTTCAATTGTCTATATCTATAATAGTATTTTTTAAGATTTTCAAAAAAAAATATTAAATAAAAGTAATTGAGAATTAGATAAGATCCATAGTGCATATATAAAGTATTATATGTTACAATATATAAATCTTTTTATACCTAAGTTAGAATAAAAACATGGACTAAAATTTTGAGACGGAAAAAGTATATACTCTAATTTAGTACCTACGTACTAAACTTCTGTGTCCGGTACGTGTATCATAGTATAGTACTAGGTGATTAACGCGCCACGTCAATACTTTTATGTCTGGCCTCCAGGTTTCCTTTTACTCCTACTTCACTCGTTTTGCCGACAATCGACGTAAGACTGGGGTAGTAATCCAGTGGTTTGGGTCTAGAACTTCATTTTTATGCTATCCAATCGGTCGGTCCGCGTAATGTTTTACTCCCCCATCTCTTTTCAGGGCAAAGCCAATGCAATTGTTAAAATGGCTATGGCCATTGCTACATTTTGGCATTAAAAATTAGTTTTTGGTGCTAAAATAGAACTCAGTGCTTGATTCTAAAATAGAAACAAATAGTTTCAAATTTAACTAACTTTCTTACCACCTCACTTTTAATTACGTTTTCAATTCCAATTCAACTATGTATGTTATTTTCAACCCCGTTGTGATCTAATTTTTTAACCCCTATTCCGAATTATTTTTTAATTACTTTTTTTTTTCCTTTTACATAGTTTATTTATAGGAGATGGAGCAATATAACCGTTGGAATTAAAAAAAAAATTCTATCTTTCTCCTTCCCAACGTCGGTCCAGAGAAAACAAAACCCAGATCTCAAATTGGGGGAAAGGGGAAAATCCAGTCCAACATCTCTCTCTCTCTCTCTCTCTCTCTCTTTAACGTCGATCTATCTCTCTCTCTCTCTCTCTCACACACACACACACACACAAGTCACAAACACCCTCTGTCTCTCTATTTGAAACAATCGTTGAGATTCCAGTGATGACGTTGAGATTCTGGTCGTCTTTGTTCCGGTGATGGCGTTGAGATTCCGGTCGTCTTTGTTCGGCCATTTTCCGGTGGGATTTTATTTTCCGCCGTTTGCCAACCACTTTCAAGTATGTCCGGCCCACCCATTTTCTAATATTTGGCAGTTGGAGTAGTGGGGTGGTATAGAACCAAATATAGCTTTGTGACATTTTAGAACCAAACATAGCACTGCATTGGATTTGGATTTTTTGAGTTTGGTGTCAAATTTTGAGTATAGAACCAAGTATAGCTCTTGCATTGGATTTACTCTAAGTGTATTACTTTGTACATCTAACTTATTAAAAAATATCACAATTACTCATTTTACATCAATTTTTATCTCTACTTTTCAAAATTGTCATCTACTTTTACCTATTAACTTTTTGCCCATAAACTTTTCAAAATGACAAAACAATAGTTGTACAAACTTTTACTTATTAAGTTTTCAAAACACATACTTATTAAGGAATAACCCAAAATAGAATACTCAACAATTAAAAAGAAACAGAGTGAATAAATAGTACTCTCTTGAGAGATGATGTTATTATAATTAAAATAAATTCCATTGAATATGTCCAAAAGGTGTTGATTGCCTTTAACAGGGAATGCATGAAATGGCATCATAATTCACCCACTAAAACAATAAGTCCGATAAATATCTTTGCGCTCAACCTTCATGATCCTAGGAGAAAAAAGTAACTTGGAAATCTCTTCCTAAGTTCCCATCTCTTCTTATTTGCATTTATTAGTAAATATCAACCTTACCTAAATACAATGCTGGTCATAGTATTCATATTTGTATAACAATTGCACAAACTCTCTCACATGAGATATGTGAGACCTATTACTCATACTTGAGTCCCGCATATCCCATGAGAGAATTTGTGCAATTATTGGTACAAATGTTGGTACCTATATCTTTTTTCTTATTAAATTCACGTTATTCTTTTAGATATGGACTAAAGTCTAAATTCTTATGAACTTTTATATATATCTAATTACTTTGAGTTATCTTTGGAGCATTGAGACACATTATTTAGCACTTCATTGCATTGGTTTGCATCTGGTTCCATGTGTGGAGATAGAGATTAAGAATTAAGAGTGAATGTTAGACCTGATCATGCATTTTATTTGCATTGCAACATAAGTTGGAGCATGAACTATACTAAGTGTTGTATCATTCATATTCTTATTCTTGATTCGGGGGAGACGTGTCTCCATCTCAAGATTGAGAAGGGGGCGTTTCGCTTTTGTCTTTTAAACCTATAAGGTAAGTGTGTTGTTTCATTAAAGAGGCAAGCCAATAAATCTTGTGCTTATACTCTTTCTGCAAATGCTGGAATATTTTGATGATTGTGGATATGGATCAAGTTGCTTAAAAAGTTCGGTAAACATGTTTTTGCTTCAAGGGCATGTCATAGCTCTAATGCTTGTTGGATTAGTTTTCTTCTTGATGTACACAAGAAGGGTATATAAATTGTATGTTTGATGTACACAAACAGGGTATACAAACTGTTGGAAATTCGTTGGTTCACAGGGTCGCGATATTGTCAAAACTCCTTGTTGCGAGGGAAGCAACCCTAGGGCTTCTTGAAAGTTGTTGCTTACTTGTAGTTTATAAAAATATCATGTTCATGCTTTGTGTGATTGAAAGCATTACTTGATCCATATTTGCTCTTGTAAATTATTTTTACGCTTTCCGCTTGAATGGAGCAGTAACACTCATAAATCATTTCAGGTGATTGGAGTAGAGGTTTGGTCCACTACTAGTCTGATGAGTTGTAGGAGTAGAGATAGGCATCAACTTAGTATTCTTTTTGACTTTGTACACATTGTGGCATATTTTTGGAGAGAAGTTGGTAACATATGGAATTGTGGGGACGCATAACTCTTCCTGTATAGCTCTCTTTTGTTTATTTTGTCTTAGAAACTGGTTGTACGAAACTACAAAGCCGGCTTTGTCTTATGTTCGTGGCTAGATCCTTAGTATGGGTGTTACTTAATCTTCATTTAGACAAGTTATATTACCCCTCTTAGTGTAGAGCGTTATAGTTGGTATCAAACCATCCACCCACTAAAACATGAGCCCGATAAATATCTTTGCGTTCAACCTTGATGATCCTACTAAAAACGTAGCTTGGAAATCTCTTCTTCCTAAGTTCCTATCTCCTCCTATCTGCATTTATTGGTAGATATCAACCCTAGCTAAATGCAATGTTGGCAGCAGTATTCATATTTGTATGCACTTTTTTGGCCTAAAAATTGACTATATATTATTATCTTATTCATGTTCCGTCCAGTTTTCTAAATAATGGGTTTATTGACTAACGTCACATTAGGCTATAATAGTCCATGTTGACCAAAAGACAAATACATGAAAACTTTCATAGTGCCTGTCCAATTCCTCTCAATTGCCATTTTCTGTATATATCTCAAGGCTAATTTGTAGATTCCCACGTATTAGGAATATCCAGATGGTGTTTCACACGAACCGGCTCCTCTTTGATATCCAGCTTTGTATTTTGTGGGCCCATCCAAGACCTATACCAATAATCGAAACCATTCACATTATAGAACTCATTGAGAAGTCAAGCCACATCAAAACTATGTGGATCGGAATCAGCACCCATTTATATTGAAAAATATATATCATCCACACTAGATTTGAATCCATTTGCGCTTGGTTTTTCAATATAAATTTGTGTCAATCAGGTATCGATCAACATGATTTCGAATGTGATTGAAGCTTTTGACAGGATCTACAACGTAAACAGTTTCAATCATAGTTGTGAGTCCGGAATAAGCCCAAAAGATTCGAGACTGGAGAGGCAGGGCACTGGGGAGGAGGAGCCGGTTTCATCTAGAAAACATCCCCTCACATACTTATGGTTGAAAAGTAGAGTATTTGTGACTTCACATCTCAGACTGTGAAGGTGGAGACTGGAATATGAAGAGATGGGTTTCAAAAGAAAAAGTAGAGGGATTTGTAAGTGGGACCCTGGTTTCATGCGCTTGGTATGGAGAGATTATGGTTGTTTCTTGGGAGATAGCAATAATTGATTCATATGTTACCCTAGTTGGCTGGTTGCAGGCAATAGGCTCCTTCAATTTATTTGTTTTTTTCTTGGGAGAGAGCAAAGAGCAAAAATATTGTATATTAAGAATTTTGCGTGGACATGGCCACATGGGGCTGATGTCATGCACATCAGGTGTTAGATCGTCCATTCGAGCAACGAATAGCTCGAATGGTGCACAACACCACCTTCTGTGCATTCCATGCATAACAGCAATCGCAAATCCATTTTGCGTTCGCCATTGTAGCGTTGCTCTTGCAAGAGATGATGTATCAAAATATTATTCCCTCCGTTCCAAATTAATAGTCCACTATGAAAAGTTGTGTCATTTTTTAAATAAAAAAATGAATTATTTCTGTAAATCATTTTTTGAATTTTTTTGCCTGAATTAAAGTACTCATCGAGTATTTTAATTCGGTGCAAAAAAATTCAAAAAATGATTTATGGAAGTACTTAATTTTTTGGTTTGAAAAATGGTAAGAGAGAGAAAGTGGGGCTCTTATTTAGAGGGTGTTCCACTAACCCAGTTTTTTGAAAAAACTAGTTTTTTACGATTTTTTATGTGATGTAACAGATGTATTGTGAGAGAATGACTTGTCTCGATATTTAAAAATAATAATTTTTTGTTAGTGGAACATCCCCTTAGTAACGGAGGGAGTAGTTGATTATCCGTCGCGTACTCGCGTCTAGCCTCTTTGTGGTTTTCGCTCGTCTTGCCGACAATCAAGTGATCAACATAAGGCTTGGGTAATCATCCAGTGGTTTGGGTCTACAACTTTTACTAATTTTCTTCGTGTAATGTTCGTAGATAATTAAACTTTTACGAGATAAAGTTATGCACCACACTTTTAGTAAGAGATCCCTTACTTTGCTATGTTGATGGACTACCATTTTTCGGATTGAATTTTGATAATTCGAACTGTTGAATGTGTTTTTAAGGGTCCATGCGATGAAACACCAAAAAAAAAAAAAAAAAGACCAGGAAAGGTTTCATCCGAGCAGCTTTTCATAAACTATATATGTGTGTGTGTGTGTGTGTGTGAAAAATTGCTCGGTTGAAACTATATATTTATGATTTTTATGAAAAATTGCTCGAATGAAGCTTTTCTCGATTATTTTTATTTTATGATTCATCGCGTAAACTCTTAAAAACACGTTCTAAATATATTGAACAGTTCGGATCGTCAAAATTTAATCAAGAAATAGGTGAAAAATAAGAGTCCCTTACCGTAGCAAAGTAATTAGAAATCTCTTACTAGAAGTGGACTTTAATATTATAATTTAAGCGGTCAGACTATCGGGCGCAGATATGCGTGGGATAGAAGTATTATTTTGGCCTTGTTTTCTATTTAATTTTATGGG
Organism: Vaccinium darrowii; assembly: GCA_020921065.1. Lineage (NCBI taxonomy): Eukaryota > Viridiplantae > Streptophyta > Magnoliopsida > Ericales > Ericaceae > Vaccinium > Vaccinium darrowii. Next base: position 7,789,872 of record CM037154.1, read on the forward strand.
AATCCCATAAAATTATATAGGTTTATTTTAGCGAAAGAGTAAACTTTTACTAAAATCAACCCATTTTCAGTTGCTAAAATGAATTAATATTAACAAATAATTTCTTCATTAATTATTCTTGATTACAATAAAATCAAATGAGAATTACAGCATTCATTGTTACTCCCTCTGTTCCTATTTGTTAGTCCTCTACGAAAAGTCGTGCCACTTTTTAAATAAAAAAATAGTGTTTTCGTGTATCATTTTTTAAATTTTTTTACACTGAATTAAAGTACTCATCGTGTACTTTAATTCGGTGCGAAAAATTTGAAAAATGATACTCGGAAGCACTTAATTTTTTTATTTGAAAAAAGGCAAGAGAGGGAGTGTGGGACAAACAAATAGAAACGGAGGGAGTATATTTCAATTGAAGTGACATATCTGTTAATCTGCCAGCGATTGCTTTTGGAACTATAGTACTAGTACATTGGACACCTCTGACTTTTTAATCCATCACTTCATAAAGGCAAGCATGAGAAAGATGTACATTTACAGTGTGCTTCGCCTCAGAAGTCAGAGAAAATTGTTACGCGCCCCGCTCTGACACGGTCTGACCCCGCGCCCCGCCTGGGCCCCACCACCCTGACATCTCATATTTACTGTTTTGCCCCTTCCTCTCTCCTTTAATTACCATATAATATGTTTTTTATACTCCATTATTTATATTAATTCATTTAATTTCTTTATTTATATTACTTTAATTCCTTTAATTACTTTATTATTTATATTAATTCATTTATATTACTTTAATTCCTTTAATTACTTTATCTATATTACTTTAATTCCTATAATTACTTTATTTACTTTATTTTTTGTTTTTTATTTATTTAATATTTTTTGTTTTTTATTTATTTAATATCTTTTTTCACTCTTATATATTAATTTATTTAATTATTTAATTCATTTCTTTTATTTAATTCAGTTCTTTTATTTTATTTGTTTAATTTCTTTATATAAATCAATTTAATTAGTTAATTTATTTCTTTATATTAATTCATTTCATTATTTAATTCATTTCTTTTATTTAATTCAGTTCTTTTATTTAATTTATTTCTTTTATTCAATTATTTAATTATCTCTTTTATTCATATTTTTTCTCTTTTATTGTTTATTTACCTCTTTTTCTTAATTATTTAATCTTATTTATTTAATTCTGTTTGACATAATTGATTTTGATTATGTTCTTATTACAAAATTGATTTCTTCAAAAATAATGTTGACCCTTTATAAAAACATTTTTCTATCTCAGAATAGATAAATTAGTATGTACTGCACTTACTTTTGGTAAAATCCTAGAAGATCTCTTTCTGACATTGGTACAACTCAATTAGAATTGATTTGAAAATCCTAGAAGATCTCTTTTCTGCCATTGTTGACTTTTCTATTGAGACATACTATTCCAAATTTGAAAATCGTGCTACCTTTGTTTGTTTTTACAAAGCATGTGAATGTCTTTGTCAAAGGAGACATGTGAATCTACTGCACAACACAACTAAGACAAACAAACGTTCAAAATTTATTATCTATTTATACTACTTCATTCTTCTACTACTTCACTTCTTCCTAATTCTCCTACTACTACTTCACTTCTTCCTCATTCAGAATTTCTTTCTTTTTCATTTTTATTGAAGAACATTATGGATGGCTACTACTATCCAGATGGTTGCTTATTTGAGAATGATGTTCCTAGTGAGGAGAGCATCAATTTCAGCAGTCGCGATTATACACCCGAATTTAGCACTGATCAGGTTAGTTATTTCCGTTGTTCTTATGCATATTCGTCATTCATTTTGAAAGTAGATAAATATGATAGGACTGGATAATGTTTTACTTATACATATTTGGTTTTTTTTTTTTTTTTTTTTATAGATTTTTGAAAGTAGAGAAGATATGTTAGCTTGGGTGAAAAGAGTTGGTCTCGAAAACGGTATTGTGGTGGTTATTAATAAATCTGCTAATTTAAAAGGCGGCAAGCTGTCGAGATGCATTCTTGGTTGTGAGAGAGGAGGAAAATACAAACCGCACCGTGGGGTTGAAAGGCTAATATTGCATAGGAATACTGAGACTAAAAAATGTGAGTGTCCATTTGAGTTGCGAGGTATACCAATACCTCCAGACGATGCCAAGTGGAGTTTAAGGGTTTCATGTGGCCTCCATAACCATGAACCAGCAGAAAATATCGAGGGCCACGAGTACCCATCAAGGCTAAAACCAATGGAGAAACAATTTGTGGTCGGGATGGCCAACAGCACCGCACCTCATGAAATTCTTAGTATTTTGAAGAAAAAAGACCCGTTAAACACTACGGGAATTAGAAGCATTTACAACGCCATTTTCATAAACAAGGAAGCCAAACGGGACGGTCGAACTACTACTCAGTATGTGTTAGAGCAATTAATTACGAATGGGTACCTCTAAGGGCTTATCGTTCCCACGGCATGTCAATTCCGCTATCCAGTATCCACTTTCATTGGCGTAGGCTCTCTATGCACGCGGCCGGGTTAAATGACGAGGGAGAACAACCCGACAAGACATCTCATGTGGTTGACATATTACAGGGGATGGATCCACGTATGCGAAAGCATATGATAGACAAGTTTAAGGATATGGCGGATCCGTCTCACAGCAGTGTTCGAGACCCATCATAAAACACTGAACATAGAGGTCGACCTGTGGGAAAAGCTGAGCAAAGTGGACGTCGCATACTGTCCTGTACAGAAGCATCTACATTTACAGGGAAAGGGAAAGGAAAAAATGCAGGGAGGGAGAGGGTGGAGAAGGAGAGGGTGGAGAGGGAGAGGGAGGAGGTTAATAACATTTAGTATTTACCTTGGCAATTTCAGCAGTATATGTCCCACACCAAAGACGTCAAAGGTGATGGTCATTGTGGATTCAGGGCGATAGCCGCGCATATCTATGACACTGAGGAGGGCTGGGTTCAAGTACGACATGATCTTATCCAAGAAATTAATCAGAATAGAGATCTCTACAATGCGGCTTATCCGCTAGAAAATATGGCAGATGATGTACTACGGTCACTGAGCTATTGGATGCCTATGGCTCCACAGCCAAATTGGATGGACTGTATGAGTTTGGGGGTAGTCATCGCATCACGGTACAACATTGTACTACATACATTTAACGCAAATGCTGGAAGTTGTTTTACTCACTTGCCCTTGAGATCCCGTCCAGTTTCAGTCCAACAGCGCCAAGAAATAGCTATTGCCCGTATTAACAATCACTTCGTGCAACTATTTTTGCGCCCTCATCACCCTATACCACTCATCCCAATATGGTGGTGGCAGAATGCTTCGGATGAAGCTGCAGGATGGGCTGTTACTTATAACGTACATGTTCAATTGTGGTACAATATACTGGGCGTCGTGCCGGGACCACAATTTGGAGGCAATATTGATTAGGGCTGAACATTGTCAACTGTAGTATTTATTCACTTTTAAACGTGATTGTAATATTTATTTACTTTTAAACATAATTGTGTTATTATTCACTTTTAGAAGTTTATTTTTTAGTATTCATTGTTAAGACAAATTAGTTAACTAATTAAAATATTAAGTCAAATTTAAATGTCAATGTAAAAAAATAATTTACTTGCAAATGTAATTTGAGTAAACTAAATTAAATACGCAACTAAATAAATAAATTTAAAATAAAAAGAAAAAGAAAAAATAGAAAAAACAGAAAAAGAAAAAAAAAACAAAAAGAAAGTTCAAGGGAAAAAAAAAGAGAAAAAGAAAAAAAAAAAACAAAAAACAAAAGAAAGAAAGTTTGGCCGAAAGTTGAAGGGTAATGGGGGGTGGGGCCGCTGGGGGGAGGGTGTGTCAGGGTGGGGCGCTTAACAGCCCCCGAAGTCAGAACCACTGGAAATGTACAAGCTTTAAGGTAAAACACCATTAGGTCAACAGACGAAAATGATTCGCGTACACCAGGATGCATACCCCACTTGCACACCAGCACATTCCGACCATCCAAAGGCTTTTTTCGACGTTTCAGATTTGAAATAAATTCTTACCGGTAAGAATTAACTCTTACCGGTAAGAATTTATTTCAAATCCGGACCATTGATTCTTGAAATGGACGATTGGGATGTGCTAGTGTGCATTTGGGGTGCGCGTAAGTGGTGTGCGCATAGAATTGTCCAGGTGACAAAATATTCCTTTTTTACTTTCAGTTAAAAATATGCATAAGGCCTAGTTTTTCAAAAGATTTTAGCAATTCAGTTGCTAAAATAAGTTCACCAGAATCATAGTTGATTTTAGAACTTGGTGAACTTATTTGCTAAAATCATGGTTGATTTTAGCAACTGGGTTACTAAATTTTTTTGGAAAATCAAGCCTAAGGCACCACAAGATTTCATAATTAATTAAATGCACACTAAAAAAAAAATCTATATTCGACCGCAAAATTATTGATCAACGCCATAACAATTCATAAACAACACGACAATTCATAACTTTGAGAGGTCTTTTTTTGCTACAAAACTATAGACAATAACATAAAAATTCGTAAATGTAACAACAAAATTCAAAAAATAACCACCACAAAATTCACATCCCTAGGAAATTTTTTATAAAAAAAAAATCATGAGCCACAAAATTTCGTATTCCCTTCGTTCCCAAATAAGTGTCCCTCTTGGGACTGCGTGTCATTTTTAACGACTTATATCTTTTAATTTGTCATAGTTTTTATGATTTTGAAAATTTTGTATGATCTATCAAACAAGATATATAATACATATTTTTTGAGGTTCACATAGTTTTTATGATTTTAAAATTGTTGTAAAATAGAATTAATTACGATCTATCAAACAAGATCTATAATCTATATTTTTTGAGAATCATATTAAAAGATATAAGCCGTTGAAAATGAAAAGCAATCCCAAAAGAGCCACTTATTTTGAAACTGAGAGAGAGAGTATATGCTTTTCGAAAGATGTTTAGAGGGTGTTTGGCCCCCTCTTTTTTGATTTTTTGGTTTCTCTTTTTTGATTTATGGATGTTTGGCAACCAAGGGGAGAAATAGTTTTTCCAAAAACAGTTTTTCCATTTTGAACAATCTGGGCCAGAAATCAAAAAGAGCTTTGGAGCTCTTTTTTGATTTCTACTTCTCATTTTCCCTTTCCAAAACACATTCTGCACATTTCTCCCAAACACTCCTCTCACATCCAAAACTCATTCTGACCAAAAGCCAAAAAACCAAAAAACCAAAAAGTCAAAAATCAAAAGCTAAAAAGTAGGCTCCCAAACACCCCCTTATTAGGTCTTCCATTTCTTGCACTTTAAGATGGGGCTTAGCTGTAACTTCTGAAATACCCTTTTGAATTTTGACTATTTATCATGTTTTGAAAAAAATATCTCACTTGTAAAATATGACCTTAAACTATTACAAAAAAAAAAAAAAAAAGGATATGGGGTGCTATGCGATAGGTGTTATGCCGCAAAATTACGTCGTTTTGCTTGATTTTTTGGCACACCTTTAAAACTTTCAAGAACCTTGTTTGGAGGGGAAAAAAGTCACTACAAAGTACCTAAACACATTATAACCTCCTCCAAAGAGCCTAAATTCCTTAAAATTGAACCCCAAAATTAACTCACCAAACAACGGCCTTAAAAGCTTTGAAGGTGTACCAAGAAACTGGAAAAAAAAAATGACAAAATTTTGCCGCACAACATTTACTGCACATCACCCAAATTCATAAAAAAGATACAAGTGAGCCAAAATAATCACATTTTTTCCATCGGTTTTCCATTTATTGGAATTTTGCTGAATGTGGTTTTAGGTTTTGTATTTGTGCGAGTTTCGATTATAATTTTATACTTTTCCAATTCTTCTCGTCTAGGCAAACTATGGGATGCAAAAATTTTGACGCAAATCTAATAAATGCGAATCATATTTGAATAAAAACAAAAATTAAAAAGTGTAAAAAGTTAAAGGGGGTAACAAGGACTAGCAAATCGTTGGTGGTTATTTGGGGAATCGGAATATGGTTTTTAATGATAAAAGAGGAAAAAATTTCACATGATTAATAATACGTTTAGCGACCTAATCTTTAACTTTATCGCCACTTTCAGTTGTTCGCGTTCACGATAATTAGTCCTACACTAATAAATAAAGGCGCAAAAGTCATGACTTATTAGCAGATAGGGGTGCAAAGGAATCGACCTGATACAGCTTTGTAGTGTTTGAACTCGCTAGTTAAGTAAGTGACCTGAAAAATTGAGCCCGAGCTCAAGTAATTTACCTATGGAGCCTCTTTAAAAGAGCTGAACTTATACAATTGAGCCGAACTTTTGCAAGCCGACCCGTGTTTTAGCAAGCTTATTAACTAAATGAGCCTGAAAATTAAGTTTTAGCTCAGATAAATTACTTATCGAGGCGAGCCGAGCCTTAAGGCCTGGTTTGGGTAAATTGAAAAAACTGATTTTTTGGTTTTTCTGGTTTTTTCCTTATTCAATTTTTTTTTTTTTTGCATTTGTTAGTTTTCGGTCAATTTTTTGTGATTTCTTGGCTTGTCTTGACGAAAGGAATCTAAAAGATATAAAATTATTAGCCAAACTTAAAGTTTTATGAATAAAGAAAAAAAATAATCCAAAAAACCGAGCCAAATGCAGCTCTGTTCGTTTGCCATTATTGGAGATTTTTGTTGTACCTCTATTATTTTTTAAGGGCAAAAGCAGAAAAACTACTCAGTGGTTGGACCACTAAATAATATCTCCGTGCAGCTGGGACCCCTACTATTTGTCCTTTCATTACACTCCAATTGCCCGATACCGTCTGTTCAAAAGCAAGAAACAAAAGCTGCCCGACACCCATATTGTCCGATATGCCCCTGAAAAGCCAGGATACTTTCCCATTTCTCTTCTACAGTAACTTTTCTTTTGCACTTTTAAACAAGAACAACAAATAATGGACTAACAATGCTATGGGTACACCTTGTTCCAAGAAAAAAGAAAAAATATTATAGGTACACCACACTTGCACACCACATGCATACCAATGTAACATGGCGGATGAGGAAAAATTCATCATTTTAGGTGGGCCACACATTGAACTTCTCCATATATGCCACATTACTCAGGTGTGCAAGTGTTTTGTACCCATATCATTTTCCAACACTGGACTTAATTAGTACAATAAATGAGATTCTAAACCTAGGCAACCATTCATCTTATTCTGTATTTGAGATTTGGGTTTTGAGTTTGGAGTAGAAAGATAAATAAAAGTAATAATTGAAAATTAGTGGTATGATTAGAGAGAGAGAGAGAGAGAGAAATGAGAATAATAATTAAAATAGAGGTTAATGATGAAAAAATAGGGATAATGATTGAGTAATAATTTAGAAATTGGTTTTTGAGACTCAAACCGAACATTACGTTTCCTCCGTGATAGGGGAAAAAATCTTTAAACAACTAATCTCGATCTATGTTTGGAGAAGAGATAACTGCAAATTGCGTTACCGTGTTGCAATACAAGGCATGAACTTCATTAGTTTCCCCTACGAGCATCTCCAGTCATACTTCAAATCTTTAATTCCATCTTCAAATCTACAAAATGAAGAATTCCACATGTCTAACGATGCTTCATTTTGATTCTTCATTTACGGAGACTCCTCCAAATTATCGAGATGTTCTTCATATCTATTTACACAATAAAACATGTATAACTTTTAACATTGTGATCCAATAGTGATAAAATTAACACAACTAGGAAGATATTAACAATATCATTAAAATTATACCTGTATTCAATTTTTTTGGTTAATGTTAAAAAAGAGGAAAATAATTTTCACACACTCCTTTTATTCCCAAACACTCCTTTTTTTTATTCACTTGAAATTACCAAATTGCCCTTATCTCACGAGTCACTTTTAAATATGAAGGGCAATTTGGTAATTTCAAGTTGGATAAAGACAAAAGATGATTGAATTTTCAATGTCTTATTTGAAAAATGAAAAATTGTGGTTGAAATTTAAGTGATTAGTAACACTCTTCAAATTCATTTTTTAAATAAACAATAATATTCTGATTCTTTAAAAGAAAATATTGGGTTGGAGATGCTCTACGTATTAAACTTCCCATCAGGGACTCCAATTTTCCAATCAAAATTTCATGATCCGAACCGTCCAATGTGTTTAAAAAGCATTTTTAAAGGTCTCCGCCAGAAATTAGTGGAAAAAATACCGAAAATGGCTTGATCCGATCGGTTTTTGATACAAATGTATATATATAGTTTTTTATCAAAAAATTATCGAATTAAGCCATTAGACAGTTCGGATCATGAAAATTTAATAAAAAAATTGACAAATTGTAAGATATACCTGATTAGAAGTTTACTGATGCTCTATGGGATAAAGATAAACACTTGTAAATAGTTGTTGCATCCAACACATTTAGGGCCTGTTTTGATGCAATAGATACAAGAGGGATGAGGGGGGTTTAGGTTAATTAGTCCCCCTTCCCCTCCATATACCTCGTCTGGCAAGCCAAACCCCCCTGCTTCACTTAGTTCTCTAATTGAGGGTGTTCCACTAGTAAAACCTATTTTTTCCAAAAACCAAGTCAGGTCATTCTCTTACAATACATCGTATAAAAAACCGTGAAAATCAATTTTTTCAAAAAAACACCTTAGTGGAACACCCTTGCCTAACTAATTGACCTCCGTACCCCATAAAATTTCTTTCGCAACAAAAAATTAAGTTCTTCCGGGCGTCATTTTTTTAAAACTACTAATAGAGATATTTAATTCAATATAAAAATATTGAAATATTTTATTCTTTAGAATTTTTACGTTGTTGACTTATTGAGTTGCTTTGCAATATCCTTTGGATCAAAAAATAAACAACTTCCGGATATAATTTTTTATTAGTTTTCCGCTAAATTAATCTACTAATAGAGATCTTTAAAAAAATTATACTTTAGAATTTTATATTGTTCACTTGTTGACTTGTTGAGTTAAATAATATTTATACTATAAAAGAATATTTAAATGAATTATTTCATTATAACAGAATTTTTGACAAATATAATAAAAACAATTAATTTTGGTATTTATATAATTATATAAATACATAATCTAATATATGCATTACCAAATGTAAGAAAATCTTTTGACATGATTTTACATCATCCATCCTCCTTATCCCCCATTTTTTTTTATCTCTCATCCATGGACTATTTAATCCCCCTTCTTAACTGTCATATCAATTTGGGTCCACCATTTCTGTTTAATCTCCCCTCCTATTTTATTCTCTCAATTTAATTCTCTTAAAATCAATACGCCATCAAAACAGACCGTTAATTGCGTGTGGAAGGTAAATACTCCCACATTATTAGGTATATATGGAAGGTATCTTTTAATATTTTTCTTAAAGAAGTAAGGAAATTGCAGATATGCATTGCTATGTAAATGATGGACCTTGGGGGGTGTTGTGCATGGGATGCACAACACCGTGCTGTGCAGCCATGGCAGGGCGGCTCCGGCCTCGTTCCGACGATCGGAGAAGTTCACTGCGTAGAGTTCGTCGAGTGCTACAAGTGTACCAAAAATCAACTCGATCGGATATCTTTAAGTGCCTCATCGGAACACAAATAACTTAAAAAGAAATGGAACACAAATGGATGCAAACATGGGATCAAAACCACTTTTTAAGTTAGTTGTGTTCCGATGAGACACTTAAAGATATTTGATCGATTTGATTTTTGGCACACTTGTAGCACTCGACGAGCTCTACGCGGTGAACGTCTCCGATCGTCGGAAAGATGCCGGCGTGACCGCGCCATCAGGCTGCACAGCACGGTGCTGTGCATTGGGCTGCACAGCACTCCCCCAGGTTCCGTAAATGATGGTCCTGTCCATACATTTGGAATAAATGAGTACTGCTTTAGTGCGTAAAATTTTAATTGGAAAGAAAATAAATGAGTGCGTTATGAAATGAATTGTAATTATCACCACTCACATGGTGTCTCAACATATTTCGCCATCACAAATTCATTATGGGTAAGAAGTTCATTAATACAATAAAGATTACAATCCACACGATGCATCTAATTCGGTTGAAAAAGAAAAAGAAAAAGAAACATATTGCACATGAGTGAGACAAATAATAAATCCATATCAAATGAAAGATGCACAAACGATTAGTTAATTACATGCTTAGATGTCGTAGAATCATATGTAAGTTGTCAATAAACAGCTTTCACAATAGTTCAACTAAGACTTCTATACAACGCACCATACAGAGAGCAATACGATGGGGCCCTGTAGTGAGTGAGTTCACTATATGCGTGTAGTGAGCTCTTTTGGCCGTCCGATCAAAGATTAACGGTCCGGATCGTCTTGCATTTTAAAAAGCACTTTTACATTTATTTCGACTCCAATTTATCCGGACCATTGATCTCGGATTGGACAGCCGAGAGCTTATTACACACATGTAGTGAGCTTACTCACTACAGTCCCTGGGATCCAAAAAGATACCACGTGAAATTAGATGGCTGAGAAATCAACTACTACAATGCATAACTCCGTAGAGGAAAAAAATTTCAACCGTAATTAAAACAGCAACCAGTGAAAACCATTATACTTTGGGTAATAATCTGGATTATGGTTTTTTGGTTTCGTCTTTATTCAATTTTTTTTTTTTGCATTTGTTACTTTCGCGTCAAGATTTTATGGTTTCTGGATTCCTCTCGGCGAGACGAATCTAACAAGTATAAATTTATGGTAATATTTTTTTGAATAAAACCGAAATACTTGGATTATTGGCCAATAATCCAAGTATTTTGGCTTTATTCAAAAAATTTTGAGTTGGCCAATAATCCAAGTATTTTGGCTTTATTCAAAAATTTTTGAGTTTTGACCATAATTTTGTACTTGGTAGATTCGTCTCGTCGAGAGGAATCCAGAAACCATAAAATCTTGACGCGAAAGTAACAAATGCAGTTTTATTTAATAAAGACGAAACCAAAAAACCATAATCCGGATTATTACCCAAAGTACAAACCACCATTTTAAAACGTCGAAGTCCTGCCCACCGATCCACTTGGCAAACTTGGTGCAATATTGCAGGAAAATCAGGGTTAGATTAGGAAAAGTTGAACAAGTCAGGGCCACCCTCCGTACCCTTCATACTGGAAAAATGGCTAAATTTCACTGACCTCCCTGCAGTTTTTGATAAACGAAGAGACCTCTTATGAGGTTTTTGAAATGATAGTAACCTCCATTAATTTTGAATTTATTACCAATATTTCCCCTTCTGTTAACTAAATCACTGACGTTATTAAATTCAGCTCTTAACAGAAAAAAAATTCCCTTCAAACTATGTTTCTAATCTTTTTTATTTTATCATCATATCTACTTCCATGTTATTTACTAGCAAATATTAATGACTATTTCATTGGCTGAGTTTGGTGTCATTCGGCCTAACTTATTATTTTTATCTTATTTAAAATTTTTTTTTTGGTTAGTTTTGCATCAAATATGTTTAGATAATATATTAGTGTCAATGAGAGGAATAAAAAAAATATAAGAATATGAATCAAACTTGAGAGGAGGTTAGAAAGACAAATGTAATCCCAATAAATAACTTGGGCAAAACGTTTAGTGAAAGTGAAGCTTAGAGAGCTAAATGTTCAAAAAAAGAAAAAAGAAATAAAAGAAGAAGATAAAATATTTAACAAATTATTCTTGTTTGAATCGGGTCAATTTTGAATTTTAAAAAAATTAAATATTGCAGCAGTTCAAGCTAGTGAGCAAAAATGAATACTAACCAAGATTGGAACTTAACTTGGTCGGTTTCCATATTTTGATCCCCCAGGCGTCGTGTGAAACCAAATTATACACTGCATAAATTATCAACCTATTGAAACTCATATTTTTTAAACAAAAAATGAAGCAATAGTTGTAGAAATGAGGTTATGTATTCAACTCTAATGAGAAAAGTCCATGCCTTTAGTAGTTGGTTGGGATTGAATATTATAAATTCTCCATTCACGTGACACAAAATACATCTTGGATTTCTTTTTCAAAATATTGTTACAAAATTCATGATTAAATGTTTTGATTGGATGTGAAATTTTATAACAAAAAAAAAAAAACCTTTAGCATACTTTTTGAAACTTTGGTCATACTTTTATAATTTCTAGAAATAAAGATGATTACCTAATTCCAAAATAAATTGACTTCAAATTAACAAATAAATTATTTAGTTAATGGAAGAGAAATCTTGGTAGTAGTAATGGCTTGAAAAGCAAGGGGGTCATTATAATTTCAGAAACCTTAGGGGAGATCCTTACATTTGCCAGAAAACATCAGGGAGAGGTTAGTGAAATTTAGCCTACAAAAATTGAACCGCCACCTCCTCCCATCCTCCACTCGTCAGGCCATCAATCTCTCCCCACACGGATCAGACACTCTTCTCCTGTTCCCCCACCTATACATACACACACATATATGTATATCCGCATCCTTCACTCCCCACCCCACTGACTAATCAACAGCAAAACTTCCGCCACCATGGTTTACAAACCACCCCTCTCCTTCCTCCTCCTCCTTCTCTGCGGCGTCGCCTGCGCCCGTCTCATCACCGACGGCGCAGATCTCGTCTCCGACGGGGTCAGCAACGGTGGCTTCAGTGCTCATCCGCTGTTCCTCCGCCTTAAATCCTTCGGTGCGGCTGACTCGTCATGTGACCAGACGTACGATTTCTTGCCCTGCACCACCACCATAGTCGGTAACCTTTTCCTAATTCTTGTCTACGGTTACCTCATGTTCCTCGCCGCCACCTACCTGTCCCATGGGAGCGAGCTCTTGTTGGAGATTCTAGGGCCTGGGATTATTGGTGGACTCTTCCTTCCCATTTTAGGCGCTCTTCCTGATGCTATGCTCATTCTCGGTACGGTTTTCTCCTTCGGATCTCGCTTTTTGGTGCGATACGGGTTTGTTTCGTGTAAATCGAGAACTAAAAAATGCATTTTTATCACGAAAAATCCAATCTTATTTTTTTGATAATATAAAATAACTCGTTGAGCAAAAAGATTGATACTCCGATTTGTTCGAACAAAGATGTAGTAGTATTATTTTCAAGTGTTCGTTTTCCGTTCTTGTCAATTTTTTGGACTTGCATGAATATTGAAAAAGTGGGGTGATAGATAGATTAATTTTATGCAACAGTGCTACATACCGAGAAAATACAGAATTTACCCGGAATTTGTAATCAGTAATCAGTGGACCAAATTCGCGCTGATTTCAAATTGTGAGCAATTTTCTGGGTGATTTTTCTGTCCCTATTTCATGTGAGTTTGTGTGGAGCCCACCCCTCATGTGAGAGTGTGCAAATCTTTGGGTGTAGTATTAGAATTTTGATCCGGATATATGCTTCTCTGTGGCGTGTTTGTGAGTTGTAAAGATTCTGTGTAGGCTTGGTTTTCCATTTGCTAAAATGAAAATTTGCTAAAATCAAGTGGATGATTTTAGCAAATGAAGTGGGGAGGAGATTTTAGCAACAATGAATCTGGACATTTGTATATCCAGATTCATTGTTGCTAAAATCTCCTCCCCACTTCATTTGCTAAAATCATCCACTTGATTTTAGCAAATTTCCATTTTATCAAATGAAAAACTACCCCGTAGTAGATTATCCACACGAAGAAAATTAGCTTGAAATCAAATTTGTATGATTCTTATTATGTATTTCTGGTAGGAAATGAAAGACAAATAGTATGTTTTTGTCGAGTAAGGCTTGGTTTTTCATTTGCTAAAATGGACATTTGCTAAAATCAAGTGGGTGATTTTAGCAAATGTCCATTTTAGGTGATAAAATCTCCAATGAAACTGGACACACATATGTCCAGTTTCATTGGAGATTTTATCACCTTCCCACTTCATTTGCTAAAATCACTCATTGGATTTTAGCAAATGTCCATTTTAGCAAATGGAAAACCAAGCCTAATTACTTGAAATTTTTAACTGTCATGGATGATTGACCTGGTTGGGGCCGTTGGGCCACATGGGGGACACAGAGATTATTAAGTGCTGTTGGATAAGCTTAGACCAGAATAGGGGGCAGTTGATTGAGACCCACTGAATAATTTTACCCATGTGCCTTGGAAAAATTATTCAATGCCCTGGTGCCCCACGCTTCTTCTCCATCACACATTTATGTGGAGTCCAAGACTAAGTCTATGAATTCTATTTACAAGTATGTGGTCAGGTGTGGGGAGAGGCTTGGGGTACTGAATAATCTCTCAGCATATGTGTTAGACTAGATTTTCCCCATTTTTAAGGAAATTATTTATTTTGGTTGTTAGTTTTGGGATAAATTTTTGAGATTAAAAAGTTGTACAGAGTTGCGTATTTTTTCGTCTGTAGTCAATTTTTTAAACATTTTAACAATTTTTTTAAAAAATAAAGGTAGATATAAACATTCAAAAAATAATAAACAAATAATAAATTTGATGAAAAGTCACCAAAGGCGAAAAAATACCAATGGTGAAGTAGTCCACAATGGATTCGGGGATCCTGTAATGCGTTGTGTAGTGGAAATGGATTCAGGGATCCCCATTTCCACAATTTTCGGAGATAAATTGTTTGCCAGGAGAAAAGAGCAAAGCATATAGTGCCCCAAGGCAATGCTGCTGCCACTGCCCACAATTGCAGGCACACTTGAACATACTGACATGCCGTTGAAAAAAAAATAACATACTGACATGTGTATGTGGAGCCTAAGGGGCTGCGTAGACCCACATATGAATTAAATGAATTTGTGGAAAACTGTACAAATGTGTCCTTGGATTTTTTATTGCTCCGCTCTCACAAAATTATGTGGGCAACAACTTAAGAGGGTGTTCCACTAACAAAAAAACTATTTTTTTCTAAACACCGAGACAGGTCATTTTAACACAACACATCACATAAAAAACCGTGAAAAACCATTTTTTTCAAAAAACTGGGTAAGTGTATTATAGTGTGTCATTAGATTTTTCTTGCTCCCCCATTGCGAAATTTTGTGGGCTCCACCTCTAAATGTCTAAGTCGGACGTAGTTTTAAGAGCAATGCTGCTCTTGGGTACTGGGTAATCTCTTCATATTGTTACTTCTGTTTGGTTGCCTCGAAAATGGATAAGAGAAGAAAAAGAAATACTGTAAAAAAAAAATGTATGAAGCTTTTTTTAAAATTACTGTTTTGAAGATGATGATTGATGCCTGCTTCAGTTGATTACATTGGGATGCCCAACTATTTTATGTTCCACTTTGCTGGTGAGAGAACCTGACCTGTGCCGTCTGTGAAAACTGACCTCCTTTGAGACGGGTTTGATTCGAACTTAAGTTTGTGTATTTGCCATGGGATGTTAAACTTGAGCGGTATCCCCTTGCCCTGGTGTTCTGCAGTTCTGTCTTGGCAGTCTGTTCAAATTTGGAATTTGTATTGCTTTAAAACTGGTTCAAATTTTGTAATATGTTGATTTTTTCTACTGGAATAAAAGAACGCTATTTGTTTTTATGATTAGAGTTAGCTTTATTTTTTGTCGTTGGAAAGATTTAGGTTGGAGTTGTTTGATGTGTCTCATTGTTTTGAATCAATTGGATTCGCCCCTAGGTAAGTGGGAACATGAGAATTAAATTACTTCCGCACCACAGCAATTTTATAAACAAACAATTAAGTGTATTCAGAATTGTCTCTCTCTCTCTTCCATGTGTATTTGTGTTTTTATTCATTTCTGTTTGACATAGGTAGGTGGTTCAAGCTCAAGTGATTTTATATTAGAAATTTCTTGCTTGCCATGCTCCCAAACACTGGGTGGATAGCCAATAAGGCATTATGCTTTTGTTTATTTATTTGTTGGTTTTTCACTGTATAAATGAAGCACTAGGAACAAGTATCTTCTGTTGTATCATGCATTACTCCTGTCGAACAGGCTTCATAGTTCATGTGCTTAATCCATTTTCCTTGTTACATGTCTTTCAATAGCTCAATTTAAATCAACAAGTCTTATGTATGCCTTCAGATAAGAAAGCCTATGCCATCTAGTAAATTTTCTGAACTTATTTGCTTGTGATGGATGAGAAGAAGCTAAGCATTGGACTGTAAGAGATGGTTCTCATAGGCCCTAATCATGGTTCGTACTTGAAATTTGTTAAGCAATGGAAAATGCTATGAAAATACCAATATGGAGTATGCATGAGGCTGGATATAATCTAGTTTTAGGATGGAAAGAGGCAATGAGATCATTTTAAAATTTAGATATACAATTGGTGTGTCTTTTACAACCTTCTATGAAGAAAGACACGTCTAGCATGCAAGTTGTAACCATATTTCTGTACTTTGCTCGGGCCTCGGTTGATAGTTCATAGTTGGCTGGGCCGCTGGGGTGACAAAGCTGATTGAACTTGATATCTAACAATTTTCGTGTTTGGCCCCCTCTTTTTTGATTTTTTGGTTTCTCTTTTTTGGTTTATGGATGTTTGGCAACCAAGGGGAGAAATAGTTTTTCCAAAAACAGTTTTTCCATTTTGAACAATCTGGGCCAGAAATCAAAAAGAGCTTTGGAGCTCTTTTTTGATTTCTACTTCTCATTTTCCCTTTCCAAAACACATTCTGCACATTTCTCCCAAACACTCCTCTCACATCCAAAACTCATTCTGACCAAAAACCAAAAAATCAAAAAACCAAAAAGTCAAAAATCAAAAGCTAAAAAGTAGGCTCCCAAACACCAATTTCACTATTTTCTCTTTCCATTTCAATTTGAGATCAGATTCTTCCTTAGTTTGTCTATGTTAACTAAAATTCCAACTTTTTTTGATGGGCAGTCACTTAAGTGCATCTGATTTATCTTTCGAAGTTTCTTTCAATTGGTATACATTAGACACAGTGATGATTTCTTTTGCTTCTATTTACTCCATTGCTTTGGTACAGTATCTGGACTCTCTGGAACTACAGCAACAGCTCAAAGTCAGGTCTCTGTTGGAATGGGCTTACTTGCTGGGTCTACAGTCATGCTCCTTACGATAATATGGGGTACGTGTGTTATTGTTGGGAAGTGCGACATCCAGGATTCAATCGCCGTAGATGGAAAAGATACAAAAGGATTGAACTTAACTGGTACGTACCTGGCTTTCATTCACATTTTTTTTTTTCTCATGCAACAGAAGTTATATATTGCTTGAAGCATAACTCTTATTAAGTTGCTATTTTTGACTTACTGTAATGCCAGTTTGCCACCCTCTATCACACTCTGTGTGTGTGTGTGTGAAAACTCTGGTTATTTTTGCATGCCCATAGAGAAGTTATGTTGGCATGATTTTCGTGATATCATATGTGCCGCTTGGTTTCTTCTGAACATAATCTCATTCAAGTGACTCATTTATGCCTCAAGTATTAGTAAGACAGATGGTGGTCAAAATACATGTTTAGACTTACTACCACACATCAACTACTTAATTTTCTGGGATTGTTGCCAATCTATAAAAAGTGCTTAACAAAATCAAGAATTACATTTGATCAATTGGTTGGTGAATGACATTATTGGAAATGAACTTTCTATCTTGCAGGTTCAGGGGTCAGCATTGATATCTGGACTTGCTATGCTGCAAGAATAATGGCTGTTTCTGTAATCCCCTTTATTGCTGTCCAGGTGCCACAAGTCATGAGTTCGACTTCAGGAAGGCACTTAACAGTTCTGATTGGACTTATTTTCTCATTCGCGATGCTGGTTTCATACTGTGTATATCAGGTAAATATATTTTTTCAATCCTGCTATTATCCGTATTATGCAGTATGTTCCATATTTTGCTCATTGTCTTGTCTGTTTATTTCTTATGTCTCAAAATTGAGAGCTTATCACTTAAATTAACTTCACGTGTGTTGTGTTGTATTATTGAACTTTTTATACTGCGAGAAAATGTACGTGAGGTTTCCTACATCCTCAATTTTTGCCTCACCCCTTGTCTTTTGTAGGGGAAAACCCTTGTTAAATAAGTCTAAGATAGTGCGCACAGGTGCATGTGTATATAAATGTGTTTATATACCATCTGGCTTTTTTAACTGTTCCTCTTTAGAAGATAGCAAATAATGTGATTAGTGGCAATATATTATAACCTGAGAGTTTATCTTAAAATGCTAAGATTGGGGTCCCTTATTTATAATGTTGAACCTTTTAGCCTGCTGGTTAAGTTTCATGGATTTGATTGTCAGACTCCTTTCTCTTGGTACTTAATTGTCCTTCTCTGAATGTAGATTTTTCAGCCCTGGATACAAACAAGACGACTTGCTTTTGTGAAGCATAAACATGTAATGTCAGGAGTTCTAAAACACCTAAAGATGCGTGGCCTAGGAAGGCTCCTTAAGGATGACGGAACACCGAATGAAGAAGTTATAGAGAAGTTTGTTTCTCTTGATTCTTCCCAATGCAGATTTTGATCGCATGCTTCCATGTCCTGACTCTTGAATCGGATTTTGACAGGCTATTTCATTCAATTGATGCGGATGGTGATCAACATATTTCATCTGCTGAATTGAAAGCTCTGATCATAGGTATCCGATTTGATGAGATAAATTTGGATCAGGCTGAAGCTACGGAGAAATTAATGAAAGATTTTGATACGTCATTGGATAGTAAAATACAGTTGAGTGAGTTCATTGACGGAGTCTCGAGGTGGATTGGTGAAGCGAAGCGCTCTGAGGATTCGTCTAATAATGCTGGTCCAACCACAGTAAAATATCTGGATAACTTCCACCAGGTATGCTGTGCTCATCTAGTCATCTTAATATATCTAGCATGGAACTCTTCTAGAATTCTGATGACATCATGTTTATGCACTTACAGCAAACCAAGAGAGAGCACGATCAGTTGGGGGATCAAAGCGATGAAGTGGTTGAGGGTGTTCAAGACCGTAAGAAGACCACTATTAAAGCAGTCTTGCTGTTGCTGCTTGGGACTTTAATTGCAGCTGCATTTGCTGATCCTTTGGTAGATGCTGTGGATGATTTCTCGGATGCCACAGGCATTCCTACTTTCTTCATCTCTTTCATTGGGCTACCATTGGCTACCAACTCCAGCGAGGCTGTATCAGCAGTCATCTTTGCTAGCAGGAAAAAGCGGAGATCTGCCTCATTGACTTTCTCAGAGGTATGTTTTCCTGAATGTATGCATTGTCCAATGGGGTATAGATTTGAGATTTGAAGTGAGACCTAGTTGTCAAGGAATGGGCTATGTTACATGGAATGGTTACTGGTATAAGGTGCAGAAGTGTACGATACATTTCGTCTCCATGTCACGGTCAAGGTGCCACGCCAATACGCCATAATATTCTTTTTTCTTAGGGTATTTTTTCTAGTTTCCAGGATAAACAGGGCCTACGAGTTGCCTTGAGACATTTTATGCATAATGGAGTTCCTTGCATCGTTCGAGACATTCTTGAATTACCAAATATGCGTGCAGGATTAATGTTCAACTAAACCGATCAGATACAGAATCATCTAATTTCCATCTTGTCCAGGTGTCGAATGCAGTACTTTATACATGTAGAGTAGTCTACGTAAAATGGGACTCGAGTATGTATATTGGTGGCAGAATGTGTCCAAGTGACGGAATCATCTAATTTCCATCTCAAGGACACAGGAGCATGCCAAAAATTCATTATTTTTTCTATATAGCTTATTTTCTGGCATAAATAGTGTTTACTAGGTGTATTAGAATATTTCGAGCACAATATTGGAGTTATATACATAGTTGATGGTGAATGGAATATTTCGAGCACAATATTGGAGTTATATACATAGTTGATGGTGAATTGAAATTACTGATGTACTATTTATTAGGTGAACATCTAACTAAACATGTTGGCACGTATCCGGTATCTCATACCATCGTTCAAGTACATGTTTAGAAGAGTCCATGTAACATAGGTGGGGAGAACAATCGACTAATCTCTATAAATTTCTTGTTGCAGATATACGGGGCGGTCACCATGAACAATGTCCTTTGCTTATCCGTCTTCTTAGCTTTGGTTTACATAAGGGATCTGACATGGGACTTCTCGGCAGAAGTACTGGTTATCGTTATTGTTTGCGTGGTGATGGGTGCATTTGCCAGCTTCCGGACCACCTTCCCTCTCTGGACAGCAATTTTAGCTTTCCTCCTTTATCCATTTTCCCTGGCATTGGTTTACGTTCTTGACTACGTCCTTGGCTGGTCATAGACTCATGGAGGTGGGACGTTCCGGTGACAACTAATAATCGCGACTGGAACCTTTTAACTTCCCGGATGTGTTTTGTTTTTTTGGTTGGAGAGTGAACATTTGAGTTTATGTGCCCGGATTAGTCACGCTAGTGACCCCGGATAGTCTGGAGCTATGGCATGATAGATGTTTTAGATGGGAGAGAGCCATAGTAATTTGCATTCTTGAGTGTCATCGTCTTCGCAGGAGTTCAGTTTATCTTTTGTTCTTTTGGATATTGATATTGTAGTATGGTTGTGTGACTTTTTTGATTTCATTCCGGAGTTTTGCTCTGGTATTTGAACCGGAAATATCCTGATTTGATCATACGCGCGTTATGCAACAGCTGCTTATGAATGGCTGGCTTTCTATGTCAAACTTGTTCTGCCCTAAATTGGGGAGAGAATGAACATATGATTCATTGCTGCTGTTCTTGTTGCGGCAAGAAAAATTGCAGATATGCATTGGTATGTAAATGATGGTCGTTCCTTATCTCTGGAGTAAATGAATTTTGATTTACTAGTGCTTAAATTTTTTTATTTAAAATGAAATAAATGTGTGGGTCCACCTCATATGACAACAAGATTTCTGCAACATTGACGCCATTAGTATTTCAACATAACAACATGAAGCAAGAGTACCAAAGCCAAACACTTTCCAGACACAAGACTAAATAAGATCAACTGCTTATAAAACCCAGACACAGGATAAAACCAAAGCCAAAGCATCCCACAACAGACCCTCCGAAACAACCAGGCGCAGCGTAAAACCCAACAGTTATAGTATGATAAATCTAAAATAATTTTAGTCTTCGTTCGTCCTCCACTTTGGCGACGGAGGAGGCATTGCCAATGGAATAGACTTCGACCGTTCGATGAGATCATCTACAAAGTATATGGACTAATCAATACCACAATAGAACTGGAATATGATACACCACCTCATAGATATCCGCATAAGAGAGACTATGAACTTATCAAACGAAACAACTTTCATTAGAATTCTTATTCAGCACAAAAAACAAAGGGGAAATGCTCCTAAAAAGGAACCAGGGGGGATGCTGTGCACCCCAATGCACAGCACCATGCTGTGCAGCCTCATGGCGTGATCGCGTCGGCATCTTTCCGACTATCGGAGACGTTCACCGCGTAGAGCTCGTCGAGTACTACAACTGTGCCAAAAATCAAATCGATCGAATATCTTTAAATGCCTCATCGGAACACAAATAACGTAAAAAGTGGTTTTGATCCCGTGTTTGTATCCATTTGTGTTCCATTTCTTTTTAAGTTATTTGTGTTCCGATGAGGCACTTAAAGATATTTGATCGAGTTGATTTTTGGTACACTTGTAGTACTCGACGAACTCTACGCAGTGAACTTCCCCGATCGTCGGAACGAGGCCGGAGCTGCCGCTCCATGGCTGCACAGCACGGTGCTGTGCATCCCATGCACAGCACCCCCCAAGGTCCTCCTAAAAATCAGACAAAACATTCTCATATTGACTACTCATGTTTTAAGGAAATCGATCCGGGGACCTGCAGTGTGGGGGTGCTCGGCAAGTCCTGCCAAGCACCATCCGCTTGAGTTGTCTAAACATTTTTTGAACGGCCCAAATTTGAAGATGGGTACCGAAAGGTGTTTTGGGTATTTTACACAATCATGTACCCTTCCTCTCGGATGGTGCTTTGCAAGGCCTGCCAAGTACCCCGCACAGCAAGCCCCCCGGGTTCTGTTTTAAGTACAATATCGGTTCCAAAATAGAATCAACAATTTCACAGTTTATGGGTCAATTTCACATTTTTTCAAATACATAGAAATTCATAACCCTAATTTTTGCGCAAAAAATGCCAAAGAGAGAGACCGTCTGGTCCTCTCTCGCCGGCGGTGATGGTGGTTGCCGTTGGGCCTCTTCTTCGACTGTGCGCAAGTAATTATTCAACGCTCCCGGAGTACCACGTGGCATTGCCTACGTGGTACTCTAATCATTTACGTAGCAACAAATCATCTGGTAAAAACAATTATCATTCACTCTTATTGGGTGGTTGATGAGTAGTTGAGAAACAAGGAGTGACCCTTATAATATGGTGCCGATCTTTTATCTATGGGGAGTAACACGTGGCATTTGCCACATGGTACTACGGCAATACCCAATAATTAGCCCTGTACGCCTCTCTCTGTATTGCATCGAAAAATGGGAGGAACCCAAAACCTGGAGAGCATTTTGGTGGGTTTTGAATTTTCGTTTTTCCTTTTTTTTTTTTTGGCTGGGTAATTTGCGAGCCCCACCATATGACGTGGCGCAGCGTATTGTGCTGACGTCGTCTGGGTAGTGTTCACGCTGACGTTGTGTGGGAATACAAACAATGGTTGGGTAGTTGAGGAAAGGTTGTTGGAATCAGCCATGAAGAAGTTTCTCTTCTTGAAAAGAAAAGTCACCCGTCATTGATGAACCTTCGGGAGCCGGCGCCTTTGACGAGGTAAGTCAATATACGGTTGTAGCGAGCCTCGTTATGTTATATTCATCTCCGTACCAACTATTTGGATATCGTATTAAACTCCAAATGATCCAAGCATCTCATTATTTCGATTACAATCCGAGCGTTTATTATCAAGATGGATAGTTGAATGAACTCGCTACAACGCAGTAGTGAGCCACTCGCTACAGAACCTGTTCCCGAATTCGTCTCCTCCTAGCAGCCTCCACAGTCCACCCATCAATCTCTCTTTCTCTCTCATTTCACCTCATTCACACACTCCTACTCCCCCTCCTCTACACACACAGTGATATTGTTGGGGTTGTTAAAGTATTTCCAACAGATATATATCTACGTCCTTCACACTCCACACCACTAATCAGCAGCAAACCTTCCACCACCATGGCTTACAAACCACCCCTCTCCTTCCTCCTCCTCCTCTGCTGTGTCGCCTGCGCCCGTCTCATCACCGACGGCGCAGATCATGTCTCTGACGGCGTTTCTCCGCCGCTGCTCCTCCGCCTCAACGGCTTCGGTGCAGCTGACTCGTCGTGTGACCAGACGTACGGGTTCTTGCCCTGCACCACCACCGTAATCGGTAACCTTTTCCTTATTCTTGTCTATGGTTACCTCATGTACCTCGCCGCCACCAACCTGTCCAGTGGGAGCGAGCTCTTGTTGGAGATTCTAGGGCCTGGAATTATTGGTGGACTCTTACTTCCCATTTTAGGCGCTCTTCCTGATGCTTTACTCATTCTCGGTATGGTTTTCCTCTTCGGATCTCGATTTTGATATGCTACCCGGTTCAGTTGTTAAAAAAAGAATGAGATGCATTTTGAAGTGTTCAATTACCAGAAAAAATGATAGAATCCCAAAAAATGATTTTTCTATCAAGATTCAGGGGTGCTCGACCAACAAAAAAATAGTAAGACAGACAATTCTTTCACAATATCACATAAAAAATTGTGAAAAATCAGTTTATTCTAAAAACACCCTTAGCGGAACACCTCCTCACTTTTTCTTACAACAGATAGCGTCATGAAAAAGTTCAATCCTCTCCCCATTCTCATATTTTTTGTGCCAACTTCTCCCTTCCTCCCATATTTCTAGGTACACACCCACATCGCTTACATACAACCACGTGGCGCTCTCTCACTCCCTCCCTCTCTCTCTTTCCATCCTCTCTCTCCCTGTGACTCTCTCCTTTTTATTTCTTAGAAATTAAAATGTTTATAACTTTTATTTTTCATATCCGACATTAGAAAAAAAAATTTAAAAGTTACTTGAAGACATTTATCAAACAAGACCAATATGTAATAATGTATAGAAAAAGAATTTTTTTTTGGGTATAGTCTCTTTTTCCCCCCAACTTTGAACTCATGAACTGAACTTGATTTGAGCTCGTAAGTATCAATGGGTTTAATCTTGTGAATTTTACCGAGTTTGAACTCGTGATTTTTCACTAATTTTGAGCTCGTGATTTTCACTTGGTTTGAGCTTGTGAATTTCATTGTTTTTAAGCTCTTGATTTTCATTAAGTTTAAGCTCGAATTTCACTGGGTTTGAACTCGTAATTTTTATTGACTTTGAGATGATGAATTATCTCAGTTTGAACTTATAATAATAAAAAAAAGCCCACATAAAAAAATCACTTTTTTCCTATACATAATTCCATAGTAAATGTTAGTCTTGTTTGATAGATGTCATCGAGTAGATTTTAAATATATATATATTTTTCAAACATCGGATATGAAAAATAAAAGTTAGAAATATTTTAATTTGTAAAAAATAAAAAGGAGACAAATAGAGAGACAAAAGTGGGGAAGTTAGTGGAGGAGACAGTGTGTGTGTGTGTGTGTGTGAGAGAGAGAGAAAGATATGAAGCACAGATATGGAGGGGGATTCGATGAATATAAACATATAAAAATAAATATATTATATATATAATTTTTAATTCCTAAAAAATTATAAACTAAGCCTTGGTGGAGAGACGATATATATACATACATACACAACGTGAGAGAGAGAGAGAGAGAGAGAGAGAGAGAGGGAGGAGAAGAGATCGACCAGAGCGTGAGACGATAGAGTAATCAACCAGAGAGCAGCTTCTATGTTGATCGATTTGGAGAAAAACACATATAAAGTCATAATAACACTTTTAACCCACGTATTTCAAGTAATAACATATTTACCCCTGCGCGTATCCGCAACCTATCCTAGCAAATCCAACACAAACGTATCCGAAACATATCCTAGCGTATCCAAAACGTATCCGAATACCAAAAAAATAAACTTAAATTCTTGATACTTTAAAAAATGGGTATCGGATACATATTTGGAGCGTATCCGTATCCGATACGCGTACGATACATAATACGCAGGCCAAAATAGTGTATCCGTGCTTCATAGACAAAGAGTGATAGATCGTCACGTGCAGGGTGTAAAATGGTGTTAAGTGTAGAGGGTGTCTACGTAGCACCACTGTCACTCCTTTATTTCCCTTATTTCGTATAATTCTCTATTTTTTTTTTGCTATAAATATAGCATGTTATCAGTCTATTACTTATTTTGTTTGTACCAACTAATTAATTACCGTTGGCTAATACTGGTTTTATTTTAGGGAAGTGATGTTGGCACTCCCTCTTTTTGTCTCTAAAAGCATCCTTATCAGGAGAACCAAAATTTTCACCAAATTTAACTTCAAAAACACCTTTTATAAATTAACAAGTCATTTTATCAAAAACTCACAAAATCAGACTATCTATTTTAACTTTACTATATTAAACTATTCCCCTCAAATCTAAAAAAAAACCCCTTAAAAGAGCAAATCTCCCGCCTGCGGAGATGTTTCCACTGCAGGTAATAGTGGACCTCTCCCCCTTTAGAAATTAAATATTCTCCCCCACCACACACATGCAGCCACCTGTCCATGTGCCCCTCCCTTTCCCCCGTTCCCCTCCCTCTCTCTTCTCTGACACGGCAACAGCAACCGGAAAAAAACAATTAAAAAATAAGTGGTGCGTGAACAGCACCGCACCAAATTTGGTGCGGTACTGTAGCAAAGTTTCAAGTTTTACAAATTTGTTAAATATTTGTTATGTCTGATTTTAAGGGGTTTTGTTGGATTCACTCATCAAATTTAACTTCAAAGTGGGTTTGTTAACCCACATAAAGATGCTCTAAGGCATTATGCTTTTGTTTATTTATTTGTTGTTTATATGAAGCACTAGGAACAAGCGTCCTCTGTTTGTTGTATTATTCTTACTCCTGTTGAAAACACTTCATAGTTCAGGTGCTTAATCCATTTTCCTTGTTAATAACAACTTTTGTTATGTCTTTCAAGAGCTCAATTTAATTCAAGAAGTTTTATGTACGGCTCCAGCTTATGCCATCAAGTAAATTTTCTGAATGTATTTGCTTCTGATGGATGAGAAGAAGCTAATAAGCATTAGACCGTAAGAGATGGTTCTGATAGGCACTGATCAGTACTTGAAATTTGTTAAGCAATGGAAAATACCATGAAAATACCAATATGGAGTATGCAGGAGGCAGGATATAATCTAGTTTTAGATGGAACAGGGATGAGATTTTTTCTAAAATTATACATACAATTGGTGCATCTTTTACAACCTCGTATGAAGAAATTAAGGCGTGTCTAGCTTCAAGTTGTAACCATATTTCTGTACTTTACTCGGGGCTCGACTGATAGTTGGCTGGGGTGACAAGCTGATCATTGAACTTGCTATGTAACAATGTTCCACTTGATATCACTAATTTCTCTTTCCATTTCAATGTTCCACTTGACATCCCTTTGTATCTTTTCCATGTCTATGTTGATTACTATTCCAACTTATTTTGATGAAGCAGGCACTTAAGTGCATCTGATTTATCTTTCGAAGTTTCTTTCAATTGGTATACATTAGACACAGTGATGATTTCTTTTGCTTCTATTTACTCCATTGCTTTGGTACAGTATCTGGACTCTCTGGAACTACAGCAACAGCTCAAAGTCAGGTCTCTGTTGGAATGGGCTTACTTGCTGGTTCTACAGTCATGCTCCTTACGATAATATGGGGTACGTGTGTTATTGTTGGGAAGTGCGACATCCAGGATTCAATCGCCGTAGATGGAAAAGATACGAAGGGATTGAGCTTAACTGGTATGTACCTGAGCTTTCATTCGCCTTTTTTTTTCCCTCATGCAATGGAAGTTATATATTGCTTGAAGCATAACAAATTGAATAACTCCGATTATTGTTGTGCCATATATAAATATATGACACAATATATGCCATATATATATGGCACAACATATGCCATATTTATACCCGTTCCCCTCACACAAACAATAACACTACATTTGACACAACGAATGTAAACCACCCATTTTGGAGTCCCACACAAATGATTAGAGTTGTTCAATTTGTTTATAATATGTTTTTAAGAGTACCCATAAAAAATCAACTCATTCGCGATCCTTTTGATGGCCTATCTTTTTTGAAAGGGATATCTACATATTCCGATTGGTCACGGAAAGCCCGTAGTAGCAACGAAATCGGATACAGTATACAGAAAAAACAAGTGCACACAATCCACCATATGTCTTGTAATCATCTGTGGAGATGAACTATGTTGGAGAGATAGATCAAGAATTAAGGGAGAGTCAAGTGATATTGTTGGGATTCCACCCCGTGTGGGCCGGATGGGAGTGATTTCTTATTGCCTTTAGGATTTACTATTGCGTTTAGGTTTTCCTATTGGGTTTAGGATTTGTATCTCTATATATACTCGTGTTGTCTCCTTTATTTAGTGTGTGGTAGCACAATGTGAGTGAGACAGGCTGAGAGTGTAAAAGGGGGAGCCGGTTGTGGCCTCCCCCGGCCGAAGTGGGAGCCGGTTATTGCTCCCCGGAGAGGTTTTTTCATGTCTTTGTATATTTTGAGAATATATACGGATGTACGAAGTTTTTCCTTAGATTTCTTGTGTGTGTTTGAATGCGTGTGTGACCCGAAATTCACAACAAACTGGTATCAAAGCCGATGGCTGACGATCTATGGGCGGACTCTCCTAGAAGCATCGGTGGTTGTGGGCTTGCACAGAGACTCTCGGAGGAGCAGGAAAAATCCATTGTAACTCTCGATGGAGCAAGAAAATTCATGGTGCGTGCAGTAGGTGGCTAGCAACAAGGTGGCTCTCGGTGGAGTGGGTACTCTCGATGGAGCAGGAAAAATTCCTAGTGCGTGCGACACCTGGTTAACAAGCAAAGGTGGCTCTCATGGAGTATGGTGGCTCATGATGGAGTGGGTGCGGTAAATAAGCCCGGGTTTGGACACAATGTTGGAGAGATAGATCAAGAATTAAGGGGGAGTCAAGTGGATCAGAACATGTGTGAAAGATTGCCCCACATTGGATAAACAAAAAAAGAGTTGGACCTTAATATACAATTGGATAACTCACCACTTACAAGGCTTAGCCTTTTAAGTGGATATGAGTCATTTAATGTATATTGGGTCCATGTGATGTGGTAGACTCCGTGGATACTCCCCAACGGATTGGGCCTACGTGCACACGGGAAGAACCTCAGCCGGATCAGGCTCCCCAACAAACTGGTATCAGAGCTCGGGTGGAGCGAGAGGTCACCAGATTCACGCTTGAAACTCACGGATTCAAGAACGGAATAAGAAACGAAGTCAGTCGGAGATTTTGCTCACAGGGTTTTGTTTGTCTCGACAAGACGAGTCCAACGGAGTGCTCGCGATCGATTTTGGTCACCGGTTCCTAGCTAATTAGACGGTTTCGGATTCATTGGTAGGCTTGAATTTGGGTGATTCGAGCCGAATTTTGCAGTCCTAGACACATCCAGAGAGATTGAGGAGGATCCGACGCGGTCAGGTCAATCGGATGGAATGTTGTTGAGTCGGAGGCAAACCGTGGGAGATCCGATGGGAGTCCAGGAGGTGCTGGGAGAGTTAGGAATGGAACATGGATGAACTAGGAGTGGCGGATTGGTGACAGAAAAGGCGAGTAGAGTTGGAAGAGCTACACACCAGTAGTATTGGACAGACTTTGTAGAGATCGGAGGTTGACCGGAACAATCGGGTGATTGCTGATTCGCGGCGGTTGAGCCGTGGTGATCAGTTGGAGGAGCTAGTGAGTAAGGATACATTCTTTCGAGTGTTACATCTCTGTTTGGTGGGTGCGGATACACTTGATTGGTAATGGCATATGCGCTTACTAGGGTGACAGATCAGATTTGGTCAACAGTGATCGGAGGTAGCCTGGTTCAATCGGATTTGAAGGCCTATCATCAGGCTTTGCAGTTGTGATTCGAGCTGCATTGGATTGGATGATGGGTCACCATACATGCTTGTGGGAGTGCAGTGGCAGATGGGGCTGATGTCAGGCATGGTGAGGCAGTATGGATGTTTTGTGATGTGAGCCGGAATGGCGACAGTTGCGGATGCACACAGGATAAGCGCAAGATTGTACCCAGGAGTCGCGACCGGAATGGTACTGGATGCGCTGGGAGTCAAATCAGGAGTGTGCGGAATGCTAGCTAGTAAGGATAAGGCGACTGGTTGCTGTAGATTTTTTACGGGAGCTCCGGACAGAGGGGCTGAGATGGAGATCAGATGATGCATTCTGGTATTCTCTTTCTTCTGTGTTTTTTGTGGCGGATTATCTTTCCAATTATGAGCTCATGATGGTGTGGAGAGATGGAATCATGGATTATGTCCTATGATTGGGCATGAGCATCCGGGTTCGGATGTGGGCACTCCGGTTTGGGGGTGCGGAGGTACTCGGTAGTGGATGTTGTGTCAGAGAAGGAGTCAGCCTCATTGCAGATGGTGTGTGAGATCATTTGGAGGGGTGCGCCTTTGATGTGAGCTGAGGGTAGCTGCATTCTCTTGACAGAACATAATGCTAGAGTGGCGGAGCGCGGCGATGAAGCTGCGGGCACTCGATGAGGGGGTGCGGATGCTCCGGTTGGGGAGCGCGGACACCTCGGGTTTGAGGTGTGCGAGTGGAGGCATTCCAGTTGAGGGGGTGCAGTACTCGGATTTTCTGATTGGCTGCAGATTCTAGCTTTACAAGGATACACTCTTTCGGGTTTATGTACTCTGTTTGGTGGTGCATGGATGCTCGACTGGTTAATGACACAAGCGTTTGCTAGAGGTAGTTGATTGGAAGTGGCAACATGGGGGTGTTGCAGACAACTTTGCCCACTCGGCGTGGAGTGGGTGATTGTTGGGATTCCACCCCGTGTGGGCCGGATGGGCTTAGGCCCGGATGAGAACGATTTCCTATTGCCTTTAGGATTTACTATTGCGTTTAGGTTTTCCTATTGGGTTTAGGATTTGTATCTCTATATGTACTCGTGTTGTCTCCTTTATTTAGTGTGTGGTAGCACAATGTGAGCGGGACTGGCTGAGAGTGTGAGAGGGGGAGCCGGTTGTGGCCTCCCCCGGCCGGAGTGGGAGCCGGTTATTGCTCCCCGGAGAGGCTTTTTCATGTCTTCGTATATTTTGAGAATGTATACGAATGGACGGAGTTTTTCCTTAGATTTCTTGTGTGTGTTTGAATGCGTGTGTGACTCGAAATTGACAACGAACTATTTGACCGATTGGTTGGCGAATTACATCATTGGAGATGAACTTTCCATCTTGCAGGTTCTGGGGTGAGCACTGATATCTGGACTTGCTATGCTGCAAGAATAATGGCTCTTTCTGTATTCCCCTTTATTGTTGTCCAGTTGCCACAAGCTATGAGTTCGACCTCAGGAAGGCACTTAGCAGTTCTGATCGGACTTATTTTCTCACTTGCGATGCTTCTGTCCTACTGTCTATATCAGGTAAATATATTTTCAATCCTGCTATTATCCTTATCATGCGATATGTTCCATAATTTTGATCATTTTCTTGTCTGTTCGCTTAATGTCTCGAAGTTGAAATTGAGAGCTTGGCACTTGAATTAACTTCATGTGCGTTGTATGGTATTGTTGAACCATTTATACTGCAAGAAAATGTATGCGAAGTTACCGAAATCCTCAATTTATATAGATGTGTTTATACATGGAGAACATATGGGTACAGATTTTTGGTACATAAAATGTACAATTTTTTTTATTTGGTCCCACTCTGGGTCCGAATGATCGGAGCCGTTCATGTCTTTCAAAATAATATTTACTTGTACCCCATAAGAAAGCCGCTCAATCGGATATCGGTAAATGCTATCGATTGGGACCCGGAGTGAGCCCAAACCAACTGATTTGTGCAATTTTATGTACGCCTAGTACTGTCCATTTATATACCATCTGGCTTTTTTAAGTGTTCCTCTTTAGAAGAGAGAAATTCATGTGATTAGTGGGAATATAATGTAACCGTTGAGATTTGACTTAAAATGCTAGGATTGCGGTCCCTTATTTATAATGTTCACCCTTTTAGCCTGCTGGTTAAGTTTCGTCCTGACTTTTCCGATTTGATTGCCAGACTCTTTTCTGTGTTGGTACTTAACTGTTCTTCTCTGAATGTAGATTTTTCAGCCCTGGATACAAAAAAGACGACTTGCTTTTGCGAAGCATAAACATGTAATATCAGGAATTCTAAGACACCTAAAGATGCATGGCCTAGGAAGGCTACTCAAGGATGATGGAACACCGAATGAAGAAGTTATAGAGAAGTTTGTTTCTTTTGATTCTTCCCAATGCAGATTTTGATCACATGCTTCCATGTCCTGACTCTTGAATCGGATTTTGACAGGCTGTTTCATAGTGTTGATGCGGATGGTGATCAACATATTTCACCTGCTGAATTGAAAGCTCTGATCATAGGTATCCGATTTGATGAGATTAATTTGGACCACACTGAAGCTACGGAGAAATTAATAAAAGATTTTGATACCTCATTCGATAGAAAAATACAGTTGAGTGAGTTCATTGATGGAGTCTCGAGGTGGCTTGATGAAGCGAAGCGCTCTGGGGATTCATCTAATGCTGGTCCAAACACAGTAAAATATCTGGATAACTTCCACCAGGTATGCTGTGCTTGTCTATTTATCTTAAAATATCTAGCAAGGAACTCTTCTAGGATTCTGATGACGTCATGTTTATGTACTTACAGCAAACCAAGAGAGAGCACGATCTGTTGGGGGATCAAAGCGATGAAGAGGTTGAGGGTGTTCAAGACCGTAAGAAGACCACTGTTAAAGCAGTCTTGCTGCTGCTGCTTGGGACTTCAATTGCAGCTGCATTTGCTGATCCTTTGGTAGATGCTGTGGATAATTTCTCGGATGCCACAGGCATTCCTACTTTCTTCATCTCTTTCATTGTGCTACCATTGGCTACCTCCAGTGAGGCTGTATCAGCAATCATCTTTGCTGGCAGGAAAAAGAGGAGAACTGCCTCGTTGACCTTCTCATTGGTATGTTTTCCTGAATGTATGCATTGTCCAATGGGGTATAGATTTGAGATTTGAAGTGAGACCTAGCTTGCATGGAAGGTGCGGAAGTGTAAGATACATGTCGCTGGTCAAGGTGCCACGGCATAATATTCTTTTTTCTTAGGACATTTGTTCTAGTTTCTAGGATAAATAGGGCTTACGAGGTGTCTCGAGACATTTTATGCATAATGGAGTTCCTTGCATCATTCGTGACATACTTGAATTACCAAATATGCGTGCAGGATAAATGTTCAAGTGAACCGATCAGATACGGACCCAATTCTCTTATCCAGGTGTCGAATGTAGTACTTTATACACGTAGAGGAGTCTACGTAAACATGGGTCTCAAGCACGTATATTGGTGGCAGAATCTGTCCAAGTGGCGGAATCTTCTAATTTCCATCTTATGGACACAGGAGCATGCCAAAAATTCATTATTTCTGGGATAAATAGTGTTTACTAGGTGTATTGGAGTATTTCGAGCTTAATATTGGAGTTATATGCATAGTTCATGGTGAATTGAAATTATAACTACTGTTTATTAGGTGAACATCCAACTAAACATGTTGGCACGTATCTCATACTATCATTCAAGTATGTGTTTAGAAGAGTCTATGTAACATAGGTGGGGAGAACAATCGACTAATCTCTATAAATTTCTTGTTGTAGATATACGGGGCGGTCACCATGAACAATGCCCTTTGCTTATCCGTCTTCTTAGCTTTGGTTTACGTAAGGGATCTGACATGGGACTTCTCAGCAGAAGTACTGGTTATCGTTATCGTTTGTGTGGTGATGGGTGCATTTGCCAGCTTCCGGACCACCTTCCCTCTCTGGACAGCAATTTTAGCTTTCCTCCTTTATCCATTTTCCCTGGCATTGGTTTACGTTCTTGACTACGTCCTTGGCTGGTCATAGACTCATGGAGGTGGGACGTTCTGGTGACAACTAATAATCGCGACTGGAACCTTTTAACTTCCCAGATGTGTTTTTTTTTTTTGGTTGGAGAGTGAACATTTGAGTTTATGTGCCCAGATTAGTCATGCTAGTGACCCCGGATAGTCTGGAGCTATGGCATGATAGATGTTTTAGATGGGAGAGAGCCATAGTAATGTCAATTTGCATTCTTGAGTGTCATCGTCTTCGCAGGAGTTCAGTTTATCTTTTGTTCCTTTGGATATTGATATTGTAGTATGGTTGTGTGACTTTTTTGATTTCATTCAGGAGTTTTGCTCTGGTATTTGAACCGGAAATATCCTGATTTGATCATACGCGCGTTATGCAACGGCTGCTTATGAATGGCTGGCTTTCTATGTCTACTTGTTCTGCCCTAACTTGGGGAGAGAATGAACATATGATTCATTGCTGCTGTTCTTGTTGCCGCAAGAAAAATTGCAGATATGCATTGGTATGTAAATGATGGTCGTTCCTTATCTTTGGAGTAAATGAATTTTGATTTACTAGTGTTTTTTATTTAAAATGAAAATAAATGTGTGGGTCCGCCTCACATGATAACCAAGTGTCATTATTGAGCACGTAGTGTCCTAACACATTTTTTCATCACAAATTTATACTAGTACGCTTAATCTTAGACTGAATATGCAGTGGAGAAAAAGCATTACTTAGTACTTTTCGATGAGAGTAAAAATTATGGTAAAAACTTAAAAATGTTAACTAAAAGCAAACGAATAATCCAAATATAAAGATTTTTAAATTGTTTTTTTGTTTATTCGAATTTCTTTAATTTGTTTTATACTTGTTATTTCCTAAATCTTTTTGTCGACAAGAACTAATAATTGATAGAAAATTAGCAGATACGGAAAAAAAAATAATAAAGACAAAAATAATCCTCCTGGATTATTAAGCCAGTAGCAAAATTGGTGCAATATTGCAGGAAAATTGGGGATAGATTAGGAGGGGTCTGGATCTTGGAGTGGACGAGATAGTCCTTATTTACACCTCACATTGATAAAATCTCACCGATTAGAGCTCGCAAATCCAAACTCTTACCGGTCAGAGTTCATTAGCGAATTCAAACTATTAATTACAACAAACAGACATGGAAAAATTGTCAAAGAGGATCCATTTCTAAAGTTGGACAATAGAGGATCCATTTTCATTAGGAAAAATTGACAAAGTCACCAAAATTACTACGAGGATAACATTTCCACACAACATCAATACAACACGCTGCTGTGACGCACCATGTCGTGGGGCCCGCTACTCACCCAAAGAGAGAGAGAGAGAGAGAGAATTCAGAACCCAGCTAAATGCTATCCAGTTTTGGCTTTCCATGCATTTTCGTGCAGGCACCCGAAGAATACAAAGCTAATCCCACTCACTCAAACTATAGGTCGGTGTTATCTATTTTAATATAGAAAGGGGGAGTAATATTTTGGGCATGCTGATAATGCCAAAACCGAAAGTGTTGCTGCCAAAACCGAAAGTGTTGCTGCCAAAACTATGATCTTTGTTGCTTTCACAATTACCTACATGCCCTTTTACCATCATATCACATTTATTACAAACTTAATCCTTCAATTTTAATCTAAACATCAAAAAAAATCTTTAAGAAACATCCATTCTCTCATTTTCGGAAAGGGAAACTGGATCAGTACCCCAGATAACATCTCGCCCTAGCTCAAACTTTCTTTATTCTTCTCTCTTTACCGTGGATTTTCAACATTTGTTGCATAAGATCTTGTCTTAGTTATAATTACGTCAAGAAAGCATATTCCTGCATTCATCACTTATATACTCTGAGTTGTTTCACTAGAACAATAAAATACTAGCAAAGTTCATGCACAACAAGATCTCATCTTGGCTTTTCAGAGAGTTTAGTCATGGTAATTGGATGCTATAGAGGTTCCATGTCAACACATCTTTAGATCTTTACGGGTTTATTTTTTTAATCTGTAGTGATGCAAAAGGTAAAGATTTTTTTTAAAAAATTGCATTTTTCAGACCACAATATTTCAAATTCTTTCACATCGAATTAAATATCTCTATTAGTAGTTTATTTTGGTGCAGAAGAGTAAAAAATTATGCATGGAAGTACTTTATTTTTTTATCCGAAAGATATATTGCAAAACAACTCAACAAGCCAACAATATAAAATACTTTCGTATGCAATTTTTCAAAAAAAAAAATTTTGCATCGAATTAAAGATCCCTATTAGTAATTTAATTTGGTGGCAAAAAACTTAAACAGTCATGCACGAAAGTACTTTATTTTTTATCCGAAAGATGTTGTAAAGTAATTCAACAAGCTAACAATGTAAAATACTTTCGTATACAGTTTTTCAATTTTTTTTTGTTATCAAATTAAAAATATCTATTAATAGTTTAATTTGGTGCAAAAATAAATAAATAATTATGTGAAAAAGTACTTTATGTTTTGATCGGAAGAAAATTGTTGAGGGAAAAGCTGGGGAGAGATGGATTACTTATGTGATTTGCTTCAGTCATCATCGGTCAGAACAATTATTGTGCGTCCAACACTTTTACTAACATTTTGCTGAAGCAAACGTTAAGCTTTGGCGTGTTACACTACCGTCACCCTTCGGGTTGACATTAGACATTGCCTAAAGAGATTGAGGGGCTAGTTTTATAATAAAAAAGATGAAAAGTTCCTGATGTGGTGAAAGGGCATATAAGTCATTGTTGAAGCAAGAAAAAATGTGTTTTGGCAGGAATCAAAGTGGTTTTGGCAGAAACAAAAGAGGTTTTGGCATTATTAGCAACCTATTTTATTATGGATTAATTTTTGAGGCGGGCACACAAATTTGAATTCTCAAATTACTCTTTTAACTGCCACAAACATTTTTTTTTTAAGTTCAATGTGCACAAGCAACACCGGTGCCTAGAGCCCTAGGGGATCGAATGGACACATAATGAAGCTAATAGCAGGGATACCAAAATAGACACTGCACAAGATTTGAACCCAAGATCGTGCCACACCACGGTAGAACCAACACAAGATTTGATGTCTACACAAAATCCATCACAAGATCTCTACAACAATTTTTTTTTTGACAACAATCTCTGCAACATTGATACCATTAGTATTTCAACATACCAACCTGAAGCAAGAGTAGCAAAGCCAAACACTTTCCAGACACAAGACTAACGAGATCAACTACTTGTAAAACCCAGACACAGGATAAAACCAAAGCCAAAGCATCCCCCAACAGAACCTCCGAAAGAACTAGACGCAGCGTAAAATCCAACAGTTGAAGTATGATAAATCTAAAATAATTTTGGGAAAATTTCAAAAAACCCCTTGAACTTTACACTCAATGTTTCAAAACCGCTTGAACTTAACTAAACTTCAATTTCACCCCCAAACTTTCACTCTGTTAACCAATGTACTCCCCACCGTCTACTTCTGTCAACTGGGAAACGAAAATAGCTGATGTGGACGTGGACAGCCGTTAACCTATCTAATTGTCAAGAGAAAATTTCAAAAAATCCCATGAACTTTACACTAAATGTCTCAAAACCCCATGAACTTAACTAAACTTCAATTTCACCCCCAAAGTTTCACTCCGTTAATCAAAAGCCCAGGAATGAAATGATTTGAACAGATCTTCTACACATGGGCGGATCCAGCCAAGCAAACTCATCACAATCATTTTTTGGGCGCGAAATAAACCTCCTTCCTGGGTTCTTATCAAGCTAAGACGTCTGAATCAATTTTTGGGTTCCACAAATGATGCACAACAGGTCATCATCTTTTGGCGAAGATTGAGTGGTGTTGCAGTTGCCATGCATGGTGGATCTGAGACTGATTGATGGAGGAGAGAAACAGAAATTAGGTTAATGTAGGAAACAGGGGGGGGGGGGGGGGGGGGGGGGAGAGAGAGAGAGAGAGGAATGGTATATATAATATGCCAGGAAATGTAGAAATAAAGAGAAGTTATTAGGATTATGCTTGATCGACCAGGTGACTTAAAATAAAGACGCGTCCCAAGCGTAGGACTCTCGACCGATGTAGCATAATATCCGGAAGTACCAGAGTCGAATCCACAGAGACGGACGAACGTGTGCAGGACTCAAAGATGACGGGTTCACAGTTTATCTTGGCTCTTAGGTAGCCACCCCTTGTGCAACTCAAATGATTTACCAACTAAATGAATGAAATTAATTAACTATGGATTTAAAATGAGAGTACAGCCATGGGAACCTAGCGTCTGCAACTAACCTAACCAATGTTTACTCGGGCCACAATTATTCATTTTATTGATTTTAGAATAAGAAAAAGGATCCCTAACAAATGCGCACCACCTGTCACCAGATTCCGTGCGCATTCGAATTCCGGCGATGCCTGGGTTTTGGTTGCTAGAAGAGTTTTCGTCTTCTAAAATTGCTCAAAAATTAAATTAATTCGATCCCGAGGTAGAACATTAATCAAACTAGCCACGGAGCGCCTTCGCCCCGCGGCCGCACTCTATAAAACTACTCGCTCATGATTCTATTAAACGCAACAATAATATTAACCCTAGATCTAAACATGCTTCAAACAATTGAAATAAATAAAACACGATACCAAATATTTGCAGCGAGAAAACGGATGCGAAGAACAAGAAATCAAAACTGGAAATCCTGAAGAACTTGAATTAAACTTCAATCTGAAATATAAAACTAAGAACAGCAGCCAAAGTTAATGAAAAGTAAATCTAAGTTATGAGTGTGGAGATCCCTAATTTCGAGTTAAAAGAGAAGTATTTATACTAATCCCTAATTTCTAATCAAAATCCGAGACAAAATAGGATTATCCTCCGCGGGAGACCAAAACGCTGCCGTTCACTGGCCAAGATAAGCTCTCGGTAGCGCTACCATGAAAATGGTGTAGCGCTACCGCGCTCCTTAACTCCCCCTTTGACTGGTTGACCGTTGAACCCTTGACCCATCTAAACCCTTCGGGAGCGCTACACCACTTTTGGTGTAGCGCTCCAAAACTTTCTGTTCATTCTTGCGCCTTTTTGTGCCATTCTTGAGCGCTCCATCAAATTCCTGTAGCGCTCGCGATGGGTTACGATCACGTCCACGCGAAATCCACTTCAACACTTAGCCTCCTCAGCCTTCCCACTCTTGATTCTCGTGCATGCTCCTCCAACAACTCCAGTTAGCGCAAAAACACCTCTTTTTCCTGCGAATTAAGCACAAACACCAAATCCAACCACGTGCACACATTAAATGGAAAATGAGGATTAAAAACACGAAAACCGCGCTAACTCTATCCTACTTAGGCGCTTAAATGCATGGATTTCACGCGCCTATCACATCCCCCAACTTGAGCGTTGCTAGTCCCTAGTAATGAATGAAATAATAAAGAAAATAAGGAAAACACTCACAAGGGACACAAACGGGGATACGAAGGTTATGCAACCTGTACAAAAATCAAGTGAACACAAAATTTCCACCTTATTACCACCCTCAACTCATTCACATGCATGCCCTAGTTAAAATTCGAATAGTTCCACCCCTTCACACATCTTGAAATAGAATGCTCCCACAAGTCACAATATCACTCATACTAACCGGAACACTCTACATCCCATGTGAGGCGCCTAGCGAACAACGTGCGATGAAACGAAAATCACCACATGCCAGTCAAAACAACGCTGAATATGCAATGAAAGCTCAACAATCCAAGATACCACATGTCCACAGTTAAATATAAAACATGCATGCAAGAGAGTTTAAATAACGTACATCGGGTCAACTAAGGGCTTTAATCGGCTTATAACGACCACGGTTAACAAGGGAAAGGGAGAACATGCAAAGGGTGGTGGCCTAGAGAAGCGTGCGGATAATCTACCCTGACTGGCCACCACCTCGACATACACATCACAATGGCGATCAACCCATAATACTAACAAGCATATCAAAAGTACGAGTTATTACACAACACATAGAACGACAAGACTCAAACCATCGACTCACATCAAACTCCCAGTACATGAACAACGTCACACCACCACATGAAATAACACATAAAATAACAGGACTATGACAAAGACACATGAAATAACACCACCCCAGTCCAGCTCCGCGTACTACTCAACACTCCTTCGTGCTCACATCCTCGAAATCATAGCCCAACTCCAGCTCAGCTTGCCTGGTAGGGTTCCATAACTTTGGTGAGTTTAGGTTTGGAAGGTTTAGAGGTTAAGGTTTGAATGGAGAAGAAGGAAGAGGGAAAAAGAGAATGATGGGTTGGAGAGAGAGAGAGAGTGGGGAAAAATCGGATGGTCCCCCTCAACTTGACTGCGTTTTTTTTTTTTTTTTTTTTTTTTTTCCTTTCTTCTTTGTTTTTTTTTTTTTGAATTGAGAAATTTGATTGACTCTCTCTTTTATTACAATGGGATTATTGGTAGGGAGAAAATGGCTTGAGGGTTGGGATTTTGGCTAGGATTAAGGATTAGGTTTTTTTTTCAAAAACATGGCACCCACAAGCAATATTTTTACTTCTTTCCACAACAACGATGCTCCATTATTCCAATGATTCGAGGCCTCTAAAATGCGCACAGAGCTGGACCACCAAATTAATTCCACCCTAACACCGGTTCCCTAGGTTTGACACAGAAACTGACAGGGACAAGTCTAACATGGGGTCAAAGGGACTCATATAGTGGTTTAATCATGCAAAGATGACCTTGTTTCATCCCCTAAGCACATCACCAATTCTCACAACATGCATGCAAAATATTCAGACTATGATATGTGGTACAAACGCCTACTATTTTGTGCAAGTGTGGAAAGTGAAGAACAAAGAAACATGGGATACTTTAAGGACATACTGTGCACAAAGTGGGAACACCTTACTCAATATTGCTCATGATGCGGAACTACTCAAACAGGGATGCCAGATATATGCATGTGAACAAGTTAAACAGGCAGACATTAAGTCAAGAATCTAGCATGCTCACCTAACTCATACAAACAAGCATAGCGATCGTATCCCCGCACACAAAAATTAACCAAAACTTAAAAAAAAAAATGAACTCTAAACCTACTAACAACGCTCAAAACAAAAATAGAGACGTGTACAAAGCACACCCCTTCCCCCAACTTGAAATGTGCTCTGTCCCCAGAGCATGGAGACAGAGAAAAGAAAAACAAAGAGAAGGAAAGAGTGAACTTGGGGTGGCAACCAACCACCATGACCTCGGCCGATGTGCGAGGAATTTGCTGCCGTTGCATTTCTCGTCATTGCAGCTGCTCCATGGCTTGCTCCTTCGGCCCCCCAATAGTGGGACCACAACTAGTCACACAGGGCCGCACTGGGGGCTTTGGACTTACAACCGCCACACATAATGGCACTCATGACTGAGAGCTCCTGAATGCCTCCATCACCCCATCGGTGAGGCCTAAACTACCAAGGCTGGTGTGGTAGCACGCGTACCCTGCCAAAAGACTGAAACCACAACTACCGAAAATATGCAAAAGACATTAGTCCTGCCCGCTCGTAGTAGCCGGGCCACAAGGAAACTAACATGAAAAAGAAATAATAAGAGAGAGAGAGAGAGAGAGAGAGAGAGAGAGAGAGAGTTTAGCCAAACGTGGATTTTGAACATTTAACATATCAACAAAAATTAATACTATGAACACTCCACTCCACTCCAAACTCTTTGCTAAAAACTGAACTCGGCCAGACCATAAGAAAAGATACTTCGAATAAAGCAATTGCCGAATTGTTTTAAGAAATTGAAGCGCCTCTAAGTGCTCATGTGAAACCAAATTAATTTTTGAGCTGTGGACATAATTTACGATAGAAGGAAGATAAACAAAATCGTAATCATCAACACCAAGAAAATCAATATGTTCCACTACCGTCGACTTCAACTCTTCTACAAAAACCTCCTCCGCCAAGTTTGGTTTCTCAACTAATTCCTCCTCAACAAAGTCTTGGTCCCCAAAAATAAGAGACTCACTCTCAAATCCATACTTCCTATCTTGCTCGTCCATTAAGGACTGCAAATAATCAACCTCAGCGTCCCACTCCTCAGTAGTGGGAGATTTTTCGATCGGACCATCATACGGAGGGCAGTGAGCTCCTCGTTCTCTAGACTCATAGGAGCGCAAAAGGAAAATGTAGGCAGCGCGGATCAATAGTGGGAGATACATGAGAGGGGGTTCGACCTTTACATTAGACTCAAGGGGGGAACATTGGGCAGTTAGCCCCGCGTTCGCTCCCAACTCAGAAGGTTCCACCAAACCATCATCAACCCCACCCTCAATGACAAGTGGGTCAACTTCCTCGTCTCTCTCTTCCCTAGCAGTAAACTCCTCATCCCCTCCAAATTCAGAGGATTGTGGTAAGACCAAGTCAATCTCCTCAACATCGTTAACCAGACCTACTTCCTCTTCCCTAGGAGTAAACTCTTCACTCCCTCCAAACTCGGAGGAGCTGTCAGACCACGAATCAAAATCCTCCATAAAATGACGTGACTCAAGTACCTCTTCCTTTGGCAGGGAATTGGCACTATTAGAATTTAAAACACAATATTCATTTTTCAGAATCTGGGCCAAAAGATCATAAAACTGTAAAGCCTCAGCAGGTGGTTTGTCCCAAAAACCCCCGTCACTCATCACGTCCAGATATTGTTGACTCTTTTGAGAAAGTCCTCTGTAAAAATAACAAACTATTTCAGGATACTCATAGACCTGATGCGTGACGTTTTTGAGAAAACCCTTGAACCTTTCCCAACATTCACTAAAAGACTCATTCTCTTTTTCAGTAAATCTTCGAATTTCACTCTCTGCCAAACAACTCTTTAGGATAGCCATGCGGGTTTCATAGTCCCAAAAAGGTTCAGGAATTTGTGCCAATGGACTCGAAAAATTGTCTGAGTAATGCTCGTGATCCCAAGAGGACTCAAAGGTACCCGGTTGACTTGAAGGGATATTCTCGTAACCCCAAGTAGAATTTTGTATTTTTGCAGATTGACTCGAAGGAATACCTACTTGGCTCTCAAAATTCCAATAGGGTTCGTTAATTTGTGCGAATTTACTCAACAACATACTATGGTGTCGCTCTAACTCCCCAGGGGTATCAAGAAGGCCCATCAGTTTTTTTTTTTTTTTTTTAACTTAAGACGCAAAAAATGCTTACCACACGACTGACTTCAAATGACTCAACCTAGAAACAAAAAGATGCTAACAACAAAAGACACTTTATTTTTATTTTTATTTTTATTGACTCAGATAAAAACACAAAGATACTAACCCGACCAGACTTCTTTGAACACACGTTGCCGTCCCCGGCAACGGCGCCAAAAATGCTTGACCGACCAGGTGACTTAAAATAAAGACGCGTCCCAAGCGTAGGACTCTCGACCGATGTAGCATAATATCCGGAAGTACCAGAGTCGAATCCACAGAGACGGACGAACGTGTGCAGGACTCAAAGATGACGGGTTCACAGTTTATCTTGGCTCTTAGGTAGCCACCCCTTGTGCAACTCAAATGATTTACCAACTAAATGAATGAAATTAATTAACTATGGATTTAAAATGAGAGTACAGCCGTGGGAACCCAGCGTCTGCAACTAGCCTAACCAATGTCTACTCCGGCCACAATTATTCATTTTATTGATTTTAGAATAAGAAAAAGGATTCCTAACAAATGCGCACCACCTATCACCAGATTCCGTGCGCATTCGAATTCCGGCGATGCCTAGGTTTTGTTTGCTAGAAGAGTTTTCGTCTTCTAAAATTGCTCAAAAATTAAATTAATTCGATCCCGAGGTAGAACATTAATCAAACTAGCCACGGAGCGCCTTCGCCCCGCGGCCGCACTCTATAAAACTACTCGCTCATGATTCTATTAAACGCAACAATAATATTAACCCTAGATCTAAACATGCTTCAAACAATTGAAATAAATAAAACACGATACCAAATATTTGCAGCGAGAAAACGGATGCGAAGAACAAGAAATCAAAACTGGAAATCCTTAAGAACTTGAATTAAACTTCAATCTGAAATATAAAACTAAGAACAGCAGCCAAAGTTAATGAAAAGTAAATCTAAGTTATGAGTGTGGAGATCCCTAATTTCGAGTTAAAAGAGAAGTATTTATACTAATCCCTAATTTCTAATCAAAATCCGAGACAAAATAGGATTATCCTCCGC
Source organism: Vaccinium darrowii (assembly GCA_020921065.1). Classification (NCBI taxonomy): domain Eukaryota; kingdom Viridiplantae; phylum Streptophyta; class Magnoliopsida; order Ericales; family Ericaceae; genus Vaccinium; species Vaccinium darrowii. The sequence continues at coordinate 7,833,189 of CM037154.1, forward strand.
GGGAGACCAAAACGCTGCCGTTCACTGGCCAAGATAAGCTCTCGGTAGCGCTACCATGAAAATGGTGTAGCGCTACCGCGCCCCTTAACTCCCCCTTTGACTGGTTGACCGTTGAACCCTTGACCCATCTAAACCCTTCGGTAGCGCTACACCACTTTTGGTGTAGCGCTCCAAAACTTTCTGTTCATTCTTGCGCCTTTTTGTGCCATTCTTGAGCGCTCCATCAAATTCCTGTAGCGCTCGCGATGGGTTACGATCACGTCCACGCGAAATCCACTTCAACACTTAGCCTCCTCAGCCTTCCCACTTTTGATTCTCGTGCATGCTCCTCCAACAACTCCAGTTAGCGCAAAAACACCTCTTTTTCCTGCGAATTAAGCACAAACACCAAATCCAACCACGTGCACACATTAAATGGAAAATGAGGATTAAAAACACGAAAATCGCGCTAACTCTATCCTACTTAGGCGCTTAAATGCATGGATTTCACGCGCCTATCAGATTACAACGGTCGTGTTCGTTTCCCTGTTTAGTTTTGATGACATCATCATTTCCCTTATTTATCTCTCGCCACTCATTACTCCTGCTGACATCATCAAAACTAAACTAAACTATTTAACCAAACATAACCAACATTTTCCCTCCAAAACTTAATGATTCATCGGACATGTCATCTTATTCTTTTACAGAGTGAAAGTTTGGGGGTGAAATTGAAGTTTAGTTAAGTTCAGGGGGTTTTGAGACATTGAGTGTAAAGTTCAGGGGGTTTTCTAAAATTTTCCCTTGAGAATTAGACAGGTTAATGGCCGTCCAAGTCCATATCAGCTATTTCCGTTTCCCAGTTGACAGAAGTAGATGGTGGGGGGTAAATTGATTAACGGAGTGAAAGTTTGGGGGTGAAATTGAAGTTTAGTTAAGTTCAGGGGGTTTTGAGACATTGAGCGTAAAGTTCAGGGTTTCTTTAAAAAATTTCCAATAATTTTACTCTTGGTTTGTTGTCCGCTTCGGCGACAGAGGAGGCATCGATGACGGAATAGGCTCCGAGGAGATCATCTACTCGTTCAAAAGCAAAGGAAAGCAAATTAGATACACATCACATCCCAATTTGTAAAAATAATCAACTGATAATGCAATTATTAATCAACTGATAATGCAATTATTAGAGTAAACAACAATATAACATGGAGGAAAAATGGGTGAAAAGGAACCCATGCCAAATACAATTTATAGGAATACAAAAATTATGCATTCTCTGTTTTAAATTACGTCCATATAGAGCAGGCATCACAACTCTTAAAATAAAATGGCAGCTCATTAATTAAAATAAAGAATTACTCTAAGATCCATTATAGCTCTTTGTAACATTTCTAGTCCACCTCTTAGCTCCATAACTCCTCTAATCCACCTTTTTGCAATTTCTAATAGGAGTGTACATGGTCCGGATCGGATCAGATTGGCATGAATCCAATCCTAATCCGCGAGTCACGGTTTTTAGAAGATACAATCTGTGACCGAATATTAGACTGCCTCCATGGGTCATCAATAAAAATACTAGGGCTGTCAAAAAAACCCGCGAACCGTGAATCCGAACCGGACCGAACCGAACCGTAGGTTTTGGATTGGGTCCGTGGATTAATGGTCCGGACATGGATTGAAAAATTAGAAAACCGTGCTTCGCGGTTCGGTCCATGGATTTTCATAAAAGAACCGTGGATAAACCGAACCGGACCGTGAGAATTTAATCAATTAAAAAATATATATTTATATATATAATATTGGGATAAGAATTATAATTAAACATATTATTCTTAATTTTATACCTTAAATAGGTGAATGTGGTATAACTGAAAAGTAAAGGCGCAAACTGCAATTAACAATTGTAATTTTGCTTGCACGTCTATTAGCTACTCTCGGACTCGGGACTGGTTGTGGTGAAGACTTTTGTTTACTCACTTTGTATTATGCTGTTTCTGCATCTTTTACTACTGCTAGTGTTTACTTTCTTGAATGTAAATCTCTTTGAATCATTTTGAAGCGTTGTTGGTGACTTGGTGTTGTTTATTAAAACTTAAAAGCTACTGATGAATTTGTTCCAAAAGTTACATTGAGAATGTGAATGTGGAATATATATTTTTATTTTGTGAAATGTTATAATCCGTGGATAAACCGCGAACCGAACCGTGATTTTTTTATTGTTTCGGAACCGGACCGTAAACTTTTGGTTTGGACACGGATTCCCTTACATTGGACCGTAGACTTTTGGTTCGGTCCTCGGATTCATACCAATCCGCACCAAACCGGACCGTTGACACCCCTAAAAAATACACATCCAAGTTTTGAAAGAGATCACAATTTACCCCCTAGTCTATGTAGTAGAAGTTTGTGTAAAATTATGTGTGTGTGTGTATATATATATATTAAAAATTTATATATAATAAAAATCTCATGGTTTGGATCGGTTGATCCGTGGTTTCGAAATCAAAATCCGTGTCCGGACCGCGAGTCACGGTTTACTATTTTTTCAATCCGTGTCCGGACCATTATTCCACGGTTAAAATCCAAAACGCACGGATCGGTTCGGTCCGGACCGGATTCACGGTTCACTGGTTTTTTTGTGCAACCCTAATTTCTAAGGTGTAAGGTCCACTCTCCATTTTTAATAGACAAATGTACCCTCACATTAAATTTAATACATAACATACTCTTGCCGGAAAGTTCACTAGTGCTGGAAAGTTCGCTGCAAAGTTACCTGCGCCGGAAAAGTTTGTCAGAAAACTTCGTATGCGTCGGAAAAGTCACCGGAAAATTGGACTTCGCCGGAAAATTTGCCGGAGTAGATAACCATATCTGGAATCACAAGATGTGGTTATCTGTACTATATCTTTTTTTTAAAGCCTACTTGGGATTAGATGTGGTCATCTGGACTCATAAGAGATGGTTGTCTAGACAATATCTTTTTTTTTTTTAAAGCCCATTGAGATTAGATGTGGTTATCTAGACTCAGAATATGTGGTTATCTTGCTTGGTATAATAATGGCAGAATATAGCGTGAAAGTGTACAAAGGTGAAAAGTTACAAACCACAATAGAAAATAAAAAGCATCCATTACAGTTGGAAAGTTATCAAAATGAGAAAACAAGTTTTATTAAAACAAAGGTAAAAAGGAGAAAAGGACAGTACTCCTTGTCTTGTCCTTTGTGCAATAAACAAAGACAGAGAAAAAATAAAAGAAAAAGCAAAAGCAAGATCTGTCATCACCTCAAGATTGATGAATGATGTCATCACCTCTTCTAGCTTGTGTATCACGCTGAAGAACCAGTAGCGTGTTAGATTTACGCATTGAATTTCACAACAAAATATAAACTTTGACCGGCTCGTGTATCTCACCCCGACGTCGTATGGACTCGTATTATACCTTCACGGAATCATCTTGACAAGACGAATCCAACAGTGTAGTAAAAAATGGATTTCGAGCAACTCTTTTTCCGTTGAAATTGAATAGAGTACTAGAACACCATTTTTTCTTGCGACTGAACCAAAAATCTTGAGAGAGAACGGAACTCGATTTAAGTCAGAGCTCCACTGTACTAACATAAGGAGAACGGAGCTCCATCGTAAGAACAATGCAAAAATGGTCAAAAAATAATGGCCATCGGAGATCGTTTCTTCATCGTAAGAACAATACAAGATCGGTCAAAAAATAGTGCCCGCCGGAGATCGTTTAGTCTCAGTCGAGGACAGAGGGCAATCGTCAAAGCCCGTCGTGTGGTTAGTGAAGGTCTTTGGTTGCCGAGAAGAGGATGAGGAGTGTGGTCGGTGAAGAAGTTTGAGGCTAGAGGGGTATTGTCGTATTTTAGATGTGAGTGGACTGGATGTCTTAGGAAAAAGTCATGTGGACTACAAGTGTTAGGAAATAGCTATAGTGGACCCTATAGCAACTCTCCCTAATTAATAGGTACAAAGTATAGGGATTAATCAATACCACAAATAGAACAAGAATATGATACACCTCCTCGTAGATATCCACATAAAAGAGACTATGAACTTATCAAATTAAACAACTTGCATTAGAATTCTTATCCAAGTCAAATCTAGGCCGTCCAAACGTGAAATTAGTGTTATGTGTTTGGACGGCTCGGATGGTGCTTGGCTGGGCTTGTCGAGCACCCCCGCATAGTGGCCCTCCCCGAGGTTCTGTTTTAAGTACGATATTGGTTCCTTAATAGAATCAACAATTTCACAGTTTATGGGTCAATTTCACAATTTCACATTTTTTCAAATACATAGAAACACATAACCCTAATTTCATGCCCCAGAGAGAGAGAGAGAGAGACCGTCTGGTCCTCTCTCGTCGGGGGTGGTGGTCGCCGTTGGGCCTCTTCTTCTTCGTTTGTGCTAAGTAGTTATTCAACACTCTCGGAGTACCATGTGGCATTGCCTACATGGTACTCCAAACCATTTACGTTGAGACAAATCATTCGTTAAAACATTTATCATTAACTCTTGTTGAGTGGTTGAAAGACAAGGGGCATACATAGTGTGGTGCCAATCTTTTACTTATAAGGAGTACCACATAACATTACCACATGGTACTCCGGGAGTACCCAATAATTAGCCCTGTACGCCTCTCTATGTATTGCATCGAAATGGGAGGAACCCAAAACCTGGAGAGCATTTTGGTGGGTTTTGAATTTTCGTTTTTCCTTCTTTTTTGGCTGGGTAATTTGCGAGCCCCACCATATGACGTGGCACAGCGTATTGTGCTGACGTCGTGTGGGTGATGTTCACGCTGACGTTGTATGGGAAGAATACAATTGTTGGGTAGGTGAGGAGGGGTTGAATTGGCAAACTTTCATTGGAATCAGTCATGAAGAACTTTCATTGGACTATGAACTTATCAAATGAAACAACTTTCATTAGAATTCTTATCCAGCAGGAAATGCTCCTAACAGTCAGATTAAACATTCTAATATTGACTACTCATGTTTTAAGGAAATCCAGGGCCTGATGTGCAGGGGTGCTGTGGCAGGCCCTGTCAAGCACTATCCGAGCTGTCTAAATATTTTTTGAACGGTCCAAATTTGAGGATGGGTGCTGAAGGATATTTTGGATATTTTACACAATAATGTACCCATCCTCAAATCTGGGACTTCCAAATGTGTTTGGACGACTTGAATGGTGCTTGTCAGCCCCGCCGAGCACTCTTGCACAGCAAGCCCCCCGGATTCTGTTTTAAGTACAATATTAGTTCCACAGTCGAATCAACAATTTCACAGTTTATGGGTCAATTTCACAATTTTACATTTTTTCAAACACATAGAAACTCGTAACCCTAATTTATGTGCAAAAAGGCCCCATCTCTAATAATTAAAACGAGTGGGGAGAGAGAGAGAGAGAGAGAGAGAGAGACCATCTGGTCCTACAGAGCAACAAATCATCCGATAAGAATAATTATCATTCGCACTTGTTGATTGATTGAAAGATAAAGGGTAACATATATAGTGTGGTGTCGATATTTTATTTATATGCCACGTAGTACTACAGGAATGTCCAATAATTAGCCCTGTGCGCCTCTTTTTGAAAAGAAAAGTTTCTCTTTCTGAAAAGAAAAGTCTCTCTCCTTTTGAAAAGAAAAGTCACCCATCATTGACGAACAACAGGGCCCTGTAATGAAAGTCGGGATCATGTAACGAGGTATTACGGGTTATAGTGAGTCTCGTCCAGCAACCCATCTCGGCACCAAAGGTTCGGATTTAATTCAAATTCTAAACGATCCGAGTCTTTCATTGTTTCGATCAAAATCCAAACTCTATTATCGAGATGAACAACAATGAACTCACTACAATCCTATAGTGAGCCCCATGCTACAGACTAGGGGTGTGCACGGGTCGGTTCGGGTCGGGTTTGGTACCCACCCGACACCCGACCCGAACCAGTCGGGTTGAGAAAAACTGGAACCAACACCGACCGAATAACCAGCTGAAAACCGCCCGAATCATTGTTTTGGATTGATCGGTCGAGTCGGTCGGGTTCGTCGGTTTTGCCGATGTCTAAAAAAAGATGAAAAGATGTGAAAATCGCCGAAAATGAAGAACAAAAATACAAAATCACGCAAAACTCACGTATACCCATAACCCAGAACAAAATCACAAAAAAATGTATAAAAACTCGCAGATTCGGAACCTTGGAGCCTCCAAGTCAGTTGAATAAAAAAAGGTTTATCACTTGAAAGTTGTATCGCGTTTGGGCTGTCTGGGCTTAGGAAAATCTGTAGAGATAGAGAGAGAGGCGTTGTAGCTCGACGGTAATAGTGGTGTAGCTGTTAGGGCCACAGAGAGAGAGAGAGAGATGGGTGTTTGAAACTTGAAAGACTCACGGGGAAGAGAGAGAGGAAACTTTTAATGGTTTTTTGGTTGGGATAGTGGAAAAGTCTGGTTTGGGAAAAGCGACAATGATAGGTACACACCCTCTCAGTCACTCCCCACCACACCCTCTCTCACATGTGTGGTGGAGCCCACTGGGACCCACCGGGTGAGCCCCACCACACATGTGAGAGAAGGTGTGGTGAGGAGTGGCTGATATAATGTGTACCTATTATTTTTGAAGCCGAAAAGGAAAGGACAGATGGATGGAGTAAATAAATGTACACGCCTGCAACGTTTGGAAAATGAATGACATCACAATAAATGATACTCTTTTTAAATGACAAACAAAGACAACCATTGCACACCTGCTCTTTGTTTCCGCTTCCCATACGTACAGTCATGATGACTTCCTCTCTTTCCAATGGAAAATAAGTCAGATAATCATAAATACACGCGGTACCTATTGGAGTAATATATAATCGAATCGGGTTGGGTTGTTCGGGTTGTCATTTTATAAACCCGCTACCCGAACCGAAAACCTCGGGTTTTTAAGATAGTAGACCCGCTAACTGATTGATATGTTTGGAAAAACCGACCGATAGCCACCAGGTCGGGTGGGTTGGTCGGGGTGGGCAGTTTGATGCTCAGCCCTACTACAGACCCGTTCCTGAATTCGTCTCTTTCTAGCAGCCTCCACAGTCCACCCATGCATCAATCTCTCTCTCCACGTTGATGAGTCAATCTCTCTCTTCACGTTGATTAGGCACTCATTTCACCCCATTAACACATACAAACACACAGAGTGATATATATATTATTCAGGGATGGATCCAGAAATCCAATCCAATGGGGCCATTTTATTAATTATAATCGTACAATTTTTTTTCTAGTCAACGATTTTGTTAGGGACAAGAAATCGTTAAGATTGATTCTAAACTTCATATCAAATAAGAAATTATTGAAGGCTAGGGACCATTGTAAAATATCTCTAAAACTAAAAAAAAAATATCTAAGTTAAACAAAATTTTCATGATTTTGTATCATTTTCTTAAAAAGAAGGAAGAAAATTAAAATTCAGGAAAAAAATGTTAGGGGAATTGTTATTGCCATTATAGTTGCAAAATATATAAATAAAACTACGAAGTTGTTGTACAAAGATTGTTGTTTGTCTAGCGGCAAAAAGGGAATGCAATTAGTTTTAGAATCAAAGGTCCAGGGTTCAAACCTTAACAATCACTCTTATTTGATAACATTTCAACTTTTGTAGCTTAAAAAGGAAGAGAGAGCAGTCAAACTCGCGGCCTCTTGCTTGGAGGTAACACGACTTACCACCAGCAACACACTAGTTATGTTACTGAACCCGACACAAAAAATATCTATACGAAAACTATATATTCCCAGCATTTCTTTTTTTTTTTTTTAAACATTGACAAGTGGGGGTCAGACGCTCATTTCAGCCTAGCAGCCTCCACAGTCCACCCATCAATCTCTCTCTCTCCACGTTTATCAGACGCTCATTTCACCCCCATTAAAACACTCCAACTCCCCCACCTATACACACGCACAGATATATATCTACGCGTCCTTCACACTCCACACCACTAATCAACAGCAAACCTTCCACCACCATGGCTTACAAACCACCCCTCTCCGTCCTCCTCCTCCTCCTCTGCTGTGTCGCCTGCGCCCGTCTCATCACCGACGGCGCAGATCATGTCTCCGACGGCGTTTCTCCGCCGCTGCTCCTCCGCCTCAACGGCTTCGGTGCAGCTGACTCGTCGTGTGACCAGACATACGGGTTCTTGCCGTGCACCACCACCGTAATCGGTAACCTTTTCCCTAATTCTTGTCTACGGTTACCTCATGTTCCTCGCCGCCACCTACCTATCCAGTGGGAGCGAGCTCTTGTTGGAGATTCTAGGGCCTGGAATGATTGGTGGACTATTACTTCCCATTTTAAGCGCTCTTCCTGATGCTTTACTCATTCTCGGTATGGTTTTCCTCTTCGGACCTCGATTTTGATATGCCGGTTCAGTTGTTAACAAAGAATGGATGTATTTTGAAGTGTTCAATTACCAAGAATCCTGAAAAATGATTTTTCAACGAAAATTCACTTTTTCTTAAAACAGAAATAGATGTTGCAAAATATATGAAATTTAGTGCCATGGAAAAGTTCAATCCTCTCTCCATTCTCATATTTTTTGTGCCAACATTCTCCCTTCCTCCCATATTTCTAGGTACATACCCAGATCGCTTACATCCTGCCACGTGGTACTCTCTTGCTCCCTCTGACTCTCTATTTTTTATTTTTTTGAAATTAAAATGTTATAACTTTTATTTTTCATATCTAACGTTAGAAAAAAAAAATTAAAATCTACTTGACGACATTTATCAAACAAGACCACTATTGAATATGTAATTATGTATAGAAAAAGAATAATTTTTTGGTACTCTCTTTTTTTTTTCTTTTTTCCCGCCAACTTTGAACTCATGAATTGAACTTGATTTGAGCTCGTAAATATCATTGGGTTTGCTCTTGTGAATTTCACTGGGTTTGAACTCGTGATTTTTTTTACTAATTTTGAGTTTGTGAATTTCACTTGGTTTGAGCTTGTGAATTTCAGCTCTTGATTTTCATTGGATTTAAACTCAAATTTCACTGGGTTTGAGCTCTCTTTTTTTTTTTTTTTTATTGAATTTGACCTAATGAATTATGTCGGTTTGAACTTATAATAAAACAAAAAAGGCCCACACCAAAAAAAAAATCACTTTTTTCTTATACATAATATCATATTAAATGTTAGTCTTGTTTGATAGAATGTTGTCAAGTAGATTTTAAATTTCAAACATCGGATATGAAAAATAAAAGTTATAAACATTTTAATTTGTAAAAAATAAAAGAGAAAATTAGTCAAAAATGCAACATTTTTTTTACCTCTTTTAAAAAAAGGACACGGTTATTCTATGATGGGTTAGATGGACATATTATTTTCACCATTTTAGCCATAAGGACATGAACAAGTTCTTTGGACAACACTACCCTCCTCACCAGAAAACAAATCCACACTTCCATTCCACCGCCTCACCACGAAACACCGCCTTCCTTTCTCAATCTTACACAGTTACACCTCTTCCTTTCTCTCTCTCTCTACCCTTTTTCCTCCCACCTCTCTCCTCCTCTTCCTCCTCCTTTGCATCTGCCCTTTCATTGCGGCCAACTTCCAAGTCCCATCGCTTCTCTCCGGCAACTACCTCGTCTGTTCAATTGATCGAGCTAATTTTGGCGTCCACCGTAGGAATCAAACGAATCACTTTTGGTAATCGATCTCCTTTGCTTTTTGGTTGTTCGATTCGACTACACATCTGAACCGCACGAATCAATTTTGTTGATGTTTTAGAGTTTTAGTTTGAATTTTGATGCATTTTTAGTTACATCGCACAATGAAGTAAGAGTTCCTTCGTTTATGAAATTTAGTGAGATGTAACTAGTTCTATAAATAGTGAAATAAGAGTTTTTGCATATTGTGTTTTAGGTTTTATGCTTTGAAATGATTTGACTAGTTGTATGCACAACAATTTTTGTTTCATTAGGAATATGAGCTGGTACAGTGGTACTCTCATTTCAATATCTCTTTACCAGTTTTTCTGAACATTAGTGAGAACTAACTAGTTTTAGGTTTTATAGTTTGTTTGTTCCACTGCTGATAACAACCATAAGAAGGTCGACGTTGTTGAAAGAAACAAAAGAAAATTGTGCTATGTTTTGAAAGAAATAAAAGAAAAATTGTGCTATCAGACTTCTAGTACAAAACTTTCTGAAGTTTATGAAATGTTAATTAGGCTTTACCATGTTTCAATAGTTTTCACCTGTGTTTATGTGGTAGATGATTGAGCATAATTTGACAATTCTCGAATGAAGTGTGATTATAGATTTATGATGATTAGTGACATTTCACTAGTTGTTGATGTACGGGTACACATGTTAATTTCTTACATCTACTCAGATCTATGGGCGTCAGTGGCCAATGGAGGCGTCCAGTCATCCGACTTTGCTTTGATAGCTGTAATTTCGAGAAATATGCGGTTGTGTTCATTTTTTTGAATTTTATGGATGAAATTAGGTGCTTTAAACAACGTATAGAGTTTAGTGACTTGTCACTAGATTCGGAATAACTTTGTTGTTGATTTCTTTAGCTTTTTATGAAGTTTAGTGAGTTGTCACTTGTTTTAGGAGTTGACTAGTTGTGATTTTTTCAAGTTTTAGAACTTTTAAAATTTAGTGAAACGTCACTAACTTTTTGGGTAGCCGAAAATAGTTTGTGAGAGGTGGTGCGAAGGTGGGGTGATGGTCACCCGGAGGTTGTGTTCACTTTTTTTTTTTGGAATTTTATGTACGAAATTAGGTGTTTTAAACCAGGTATGAAGTTTAGTGATTTGTCACTAGATTCAAAATAGCTTTTTCCTTGAATATGCATTCTAGTGAGTTCTCACTAGTTTCAGGAGTTGACTAGTTGGTGATTTTTTCAAGTTTCCGTACAAAATTAGAAATTTTCAAAATTAGTGAAATGTCACTAACTTTTTGGGTTGCTTAAAATAGGTATGAAGTTTAGTGACTTGTCACTAGTAGGGGTGTCAACGGTCCGGTTTGGTGCGGATTGGTATGAATCCGAGGACCGAACCAAAAGTCTACGGTCCAATGTAAGGGAATCTGTGTCCAAACCAAAAGTTTACGGTCCGGTTCCGAAACAATAAAAAAATCACGGTTCGGTTCGCGGTTTATCCACGGATTATAACATTTCACAAAATAAAAATATATATTCCACATTCACATTCTCAATGTAACTTTTGGAACAAATTCATCAGTAGCTTTTAAGTTTTAATAAACAACACCAAGTCACCAACAACGCTTCAAAATGATTCAAAGAGATTTACATTCAAGAAAGTAAACACTAGCAGTAGTAAAAGATGCAGAAACAGCATAATACAAAGTGAGTAAACAAAAGTCTTCACCACAACCAGTCCCGAGTCCGAGAGTAGCTAATAGACGTGCAAGCAAAATTACAATTGTTAACTGCAGTTTGCGCCTTTACTTTTCAGTTATACCACATTCACCTATTTAAGGTATAAAATTAAGAATAATATGTTTAATTATAATTCTTATCCCAATATTATATATATAAATATATATTTTTTAATTGATTAAATTCTCACGGTCCGGTTCGGTTTATCCACGGTTCTTTTATGAAAATCCATGGACCGAACCGCGAAGCACGGTTTTCTAATTTTTCAATCCATGTCCGGACCATTAATCCACGGACCCAATCCAAAACCTACGGTTCGGTTCGGTCCGGTTCGGATTCACGGTTCGCGGGTTTTTTTGACAGCCCTAGTCACTAGATTGATTTCTTTAGCTTTTATGAAGTTTAGTGAGTTGTCACTAGTTTCAGGAGTTCACTTGGTGATTTTTTCAAGTTTTTGTACAAAATTAGAACTTTTAAAAATTAGTGAAATGTCACTAACTTTTTGGGTCGCCGGAAGTGGTATGGTGCGAGGTGGGTTGGTGGTTAGCCAGGGGTTGTGCTGATATTTTTTTTGGAATTGTATGTACGAAATTAGGTGTTTTAAACTAGGTATGAATTTTAGTGACTTGTCACTAGATTGATTTCTTTAGCTTTTATGAAATTTAGTGAGTTATCACTAGTTTCAGAAGTTTACTAGTTTGTGATTTTTTTCAAGTTTTTGTACAAAATCAAAACTTTTAAAAATTAGTGAAATGTCACTAACTTTTTGCGTCGCTGGAAGTAGATGGTGCGGAGGTGGGGTTGTGGTCTTTTTTTTTTTTTTTCTTGTGTGAAATTAGAAGTTTAAAAAATTAGTAACATTTCACTAATTTTTTTGATCACCGAAAGTGGTCGCCGAAGGTGGGGTGGTGGTTGACCAAAAATTAGTGACATTTCACTATTTTTTTGGTCACCGGAAGTTGGGTAGGTGGGGCGGTGGTCGGCCGGAGGTAAGAGTTGTTTTTTTATTTTTAATTTTCTGTACGAAATTAGAAGTTTTAAAAATTAGTGACATTTCACTAATTTTTTTGGTCGCCAGAAGTGGTTGCGGGAGGTGGGGTGGTGGTGGCCGGAAGTGGTCGCCGGAGGTGAGGTAGTGGCCGACCACGTAGGAGAATTTTTTTTTTTTTTTTTTTAATTTTCCAACTTTTAAAAATTGATATTCACTAATTTTTTTGGTCGCCGGAGGTGGAGTGGTGGTTGACCGGAAGTGGTCGCCGGAGGTAGGGTGGTGGTCGGCCAGAAGTAGGAGGGTTTTTTTTTTTTTAACAAAACTTATAAAAATTAATGAAATTTAACTAGTTTTGCAAAAGGGTATTCTAGCAATCGTGCATCCCTTTGTCTTTATGTTTGATGGCAAAAGTTCCTTGTCAAATATTTTGGATTTTTGGATAAGTGGCCCAAGGAGAGAAATAGAGAGCAATGTTTTAAAAACCGGACCGGACCGGCCGGTTCAACCGGTTAACTCGTCGACTGGGCCTTGTTCCGGTCCGGATAACCCCTTGAACCGTTAGTTTTTCAAAACCGATCTCTTTTCAAAAAACCGGTGGAGAATACCGGTTGAACCGGTGAACCAGAAGACTCGGTTGCGGGTCAATTGGACCGAACCGGCATAGTGAAAGTTTGAACTCCATTTGGACTCCACCCTTTACTGCAGCACTGCTGCGTTATAAAGCTAGAATTGGCATCCCTCAACGTGGGCCACCACTTTTAGGCTTTCAATTGGTTAGCTGTGTTCACTCGTTCCTTCCTTGCCTTTTATAACGCTAAGAGCATCCTCATCAGCCTCACAAAAAAAAAACACCAAATTTAACTACAAAAACATCTTTTACAATTTAGAAAGTCACTTTATCAAAAACTCAAAAAATCAGACTCTCTATCTAAACTTTACTTTATTAAATTGTTCCCCTCAAATCTATAAAAAAAAAAAAAAAGTTTCCTAAAAAGCCAATCTCCCCCGCCTCCTGGGGAGATGTCTTCTGCGCACCACAGTACTAAACAGTACCTTTCCCCTCAAAAAAGTTTCTCCCCTCCATACCCAGTTCACCACGTGTACAATGGACCCCTTCCCCTCCTATTCCCCTCCCTCTCTCTTCTGTACACAGCAGAACTCGGCAAAAAAGAAACCGGCAAAAACAATAAAATAATAAGTGGTGCGTGAACAGTGCCGCACCAAATTTGGTGCGGTACTGTAGCAAAAATAATTTGGTGAAGAAAAATCGAGGGGCTGATTTTGGTGTGTTTTGGGGAGTTTGGCTCTCCACTTTAACCGAAAAGTTAAAGTGGAGAGGCTGATGAGGATGCCCTAATAGTCTGTCTCAAATCCAGTTTGAGCGATGTGGGACAAACCCCACATACAAAGTTCCATCTCTCCCATTTTTCCTATGCCCTCTCTCTTTTACAAAGTTTATTTTTCATATTTCTTTTTCTGAATATTAAAAAATATATATTAATGACATAATTATGACGTCACGGTTGGATAGCGGTTCAACCGCGATTCAACCAGTGACCCATCCACCCGGTCCCTTTTCCGGTTCACCGTCCGGTCCGGGTTTTAAAACATTGATAGAGAGACTAAAGTGGGGGAGTTAGCGGTGGGAGAGAGTGAGAGAGCGCGCGGAGAGTGAGAGATCGTAACTATGTAGAGATCTACGTGGAAAAATCCTAAATCGGAAAAAACCACGGGAATGAATCAAATTACTATAATCATTGTACAGTTAGAGATATACATATCCCAACGAAGTAAATCCTCACAACGTTCTAAGTATCATCTGCCGAGTCACACGTTCACCGCACCCAGTGATCTGGATCGCCAACAGCCTTGATTCCATAAGCCTTCCAAAATATCTAACAAAAATCGCCCTTTGGAATAACTCTCAAAATTCACCTCCCTATATTTGCATCTGCCAAATATCTTCTTTTTAATCACAATAGACGTTTTTATGTATAGCCGTCTTCCCTTTGGTTTTGCTGTCTCTTGCCTTTTATATCATTGTTGTCGAAGTCCAACCCTAGCAGCAAAATACCAAGTCTCTTGTGAGACCTCATGGTTGGGCCTTTTTTTCCCTTTACATTACTTGTCTCATTTAGGAAAAACATAAGGTGCCGATTGAGGCCCAGATCGATCCGCCTTTGCAAAATTCATGTCGGTGTAGTCGACCTCCTTTTTTTTTTTTTTTTTTAATCCAAAAATCTGTCACTCTCAATTACAAATAATGACTCATTCCCCTCTAATTCTATACAGACTCACTAACCTATAAAAAATACTCCCTCCGTCCCAATCTTATAGTCCCTCATTCTATCCTAACCGGATAAAAAAACGATTATATCTTTCAATCGGTAATACATTTTATATGCAATATGGATCTTGTTTGATAGATCTTGATTTAATCTAATAAACAAAGTGTTCAAAATCACCTAAAACATTGTAGATTATAAGATATAACACTTTGAAAAGTGGCACGAACTCCCAAAAGGGACTATAAAATTGGGACGGAGGGAGTAATAAAATTGCAACTTGATGTAAATATGTGTTTTGTCATACGGAATTGCCAATAAAAAGTGACTCCGGAATTTGGTCCTTACAATTTGCTAACACTGGTTTTATTTTAGGGAAGTGACGTTGGCACTCCCTCTTTTCGTTTTAGGAATAATTAGTCATAAATGCACAATATTTTGCCTATTTGAAGGGAAGGACAAGGAACTTTTGCAATCAAACATCAAGACATTATATTATGATTTAATAAAAGGATAAAACACACTCACTCTCCCTTTATTTTGGTCACAAATACCCTCACTCCCTAAAAGAGAGTGTCTCTCTCTCTCTCTCTCTCTCTCTCTCTCTCTCTCTATATATATATATATATATATATATATATATATATAAAAGAATCAAATCCTCTCTCTCTAAAAGAATCAACGCGTCTTTGCTGAAGCAACCAAATAAATTCTCTCTACTCATCTTCAAATTGTTAGTGTGTACAATGCGCTATTGGATGCTTTGCGGGTTGCAAGAACAATAACTCGTTGATTGCTTTATAGTGAATTACGAGGGAATGGTTTGATTCCAGATAATTGGACTTGATTCTTTTCCTTGCTTTTGGCTTCATATTTCTAGTCTGCTTGTTGACTCTCAAACTTGCACCTAATTATATTTTCTTTCGGCTTCATTGATTAAGGGTTATTCTAAGATGGGGTTTTGGAAGGCATACAGCTGTTTTTTGAGATTAAAAGTTTAAAAAAATAGTAACATTTTACTAATTTGTTTTTTGTCGTGTGGTCGACCAGAGGTGGGATGGTGGTTAGACGGAGGTGGGGTGATGATTTTTTTAAAATTTTATGTCCAAAATTAGAATTATAAAAAATTAGAGAAATTTTAATAATTTTTTTGGTCGCCGGAAGTGGTTGGCTAGAGGTGGGGTAGTGGTCGGCTGGAGGTGGCTTAGTGATTTTTTTTGAATTTTATGTTCAATTTAATGTTCTAAATTAGAATTTTTTAAAATTAGTGACATCTCACTAATTTTTTTGGTCGCCGGAATGGGCTAGAGGTGGGGTGGTGGTCGACCGGAGGTGGGCCGGTGATTTTTTGAATTTTATGTTCGAAATTAGAATTTTTAAAAATTAGTGACATCTCACTCATTTTTTTGGTCGCCAGAAGTGGTCGGCTGGAGGTGGGGTGGTGGTTGGGCGGAGGCGGGGTGTTGGTTTTTTTGAATTTTATGTTTGAAATTAGAATTTTTAAAACTTAGTAACACCTCACTAATTTTTTTGATCGCCGAAGTGGTCGGCCAGAGGTGGGGTTGTGGTCGGCTGGAGTTGGAGTGATGATTTTTTTGAATTTTATATATATATAATTTGAGTTTTTAAAAATTAGTAACATTTCACTAATTTTTTTGGTCGCCTAAAGTGGTTAGCTAGAGGTGGGTGGTGATTTTTTTGAATTTTATGTTCGAAATTAGAATTTTTAAAAATTAGTGGCATATCACTAATTTTTTGGTCGCCGGAAGTGGCCGACCAAAGATGGGGGTGGTGGTTGGCCGGAGGTGGGGTGGTGATTTTTTTCAATTTTATGTTTGAAATTAGAATTTTTAAAAATTAGTGACATCTCACTAATTTTGTTTGTCAGCCAAAGGTGGGGTGGTGGTCGGCCGGAGGTGGGGTGGACATTTTTTTGAATTTTATGTTTAAAATAAGAATTTTTAAAAATTAGTGAAATCTCGCTAATTTTTTTGGTCGTCGGAACGGGAAGAGGTGGTGGTTGGCCAGAGGTGGGGTGGTGATTTTTTTCGAATTTTATGTTCAAAATTAGAATTTTTTAAAATTAGTGACATCTCACTAAATTTTTTGGTCGCCGGAATTGGTCGGCCAGAGGTGGGGTGGTGGTTGGGCGGAGGTGGGGTGGTGATTTTTTTGAATTTTATGTTCAAAATTAGAATTTTTAAAAATTAGTAACATATCACAAATTTTTTTGGTCACCGGAAATTGTCGGCTAGAGGTGGGGTAGTGGTTGGGCGGAGGTGCGGTGATGATTTTTTAGAATTTTATGTTCGAAATTAGAATTTTTTAAAATTAGTAACAGTTCACTAATTTTTTTGGTCGCTGGAAGTGGTCAGGCAGAGGTGGGGTAGTGATTTTTTGGATTTTGTGTTCAAAATTAAAATTTTTAAAATTTAGTGACATCTCACTAATTTTTTTGTTCGCCGGAATTGGTTGGCCAGAGGTGGGGTGGTGGTTGGGCGGAGGTGGGGTGGTGATTTTTTTTTGAATTTTATGTTCAAAATTAGAATTTTTTAAAATTAGTGACATCTCACTAATTTTTTTGATCGCTGGAAGTTGTCGGCCAGAGGTGGGGTGGCGGTTGGGCGGAGGTGGGGTGGTGATTCTTTTGAATTTTATGTTCGAAATTAGAATTTTTAAAAATTAGTAACATATCACTATTTTTTTTGGTCACCGGAAGTTGTCGGCCAGAGGTGGGGTGGCGGTTGGGCGGAGGTGGGGTGGTGATTCTTTTGAATTTTATGTTCGAAATTAGAATTTTTAAAAATTAGTAACATATCACTATTTTTTTTGGTCACCGGAAGTTGTCGGCCAGAGATGGTGTAATAACCCGAAATTTTGTAAATAAAAAAAATTTCGATTTATTAATGCGTTTTATTTTTAAATAATTATAGTTTATAATTTGGTTTGGTTAGATTAAACGAATTAGATTTAACCTGTTTAATTATACTTTTCGCGCCGTAAATAAACGCGTATACACCGGGTATTTCACCACACTGCGTCCGGAAGCCTTACTAAATCCCCAACTCTTATTTTATTTTATTAAAGCTAACCATGATTAGGTGGGAGATTACTTATATCCTAAAACTAATCTTTAAGTTGGTGGGAAATTTGGTGGGGAATTTCTTATAACCTAAAACTAATCTTTAAGTTGGTGGGAAATTTGGTGGGGAATTTCTTAACCTAAAACTAGTCTTTAAAACCTAATTTTTGCTTTTGCAAAAGGTTGTTTGGACACTTGTGGGGAGGGTTTTTGGCTAGTGATTATTTTTGGGGGAGGTGAACCTCATTGCTTCACTATAAATAGCTCACTCTCCTTGCTTCATTTCACACCAAAACCTCCCAACTTCTCCACTTTGTGCTTTCTAGTGTTCTTGAGTGAGTTCTTGAGTGTTCTTCTTGAAACTCATCCTAAACCACCACACTCCACCACCCTCGACCACCCTAGATCTTAGAAAGGTAGAATAAGTTAGCAAGAAAGCGTTCGAGCAAAGGTCGACTAGTCGTTACGCCGCCGGAATTCAACTAGCTTATCGGCTTCCGACTAATCATCGGAATTAAGGTAGATACTTTATCTTAACTTTAGATTAGTATTTACTAGTTCATATTAAGGAGGTTATTATTTTGCTTAAACATGCCTAATTATGATTAAACGTGATTATGTTGGTGATTAGTGATTTTATGAACAATTAGACTTTGAAAAACACACTTAGTCGATACTATGCACGATTTGAAATTGACTTATCAAAATGCACCGTTATAATGCCCGATGGACTTTTGGAAACTTAAAATATCCAGTTATAATGCCCGGATGAAAATCGACTTTTCAAATTTACGCTGTTATGCTGCCCAATTGATTTTTTTGGAAAATAGTCGACTAAACTTTTCTTAAAGCAACTTCAAAATGTTTTGACTGTACTTGGACTGTTGAGATTAACCCAAGGCTAACACCCTTGAGGGTCTGTCAAAAAAGATATGCCTAGCGCTGTCTAAGAAAGGAATGGTGCCAGTAACTGCATTCGTGCGGCCATCCAGCCTGGGACTCTCCTGGTTATCTCATTTGTCTAAAGAAAGTCACCAACAAGATTTTGTACCTAAAGTAACACGGTTATCGTGAAATATTTTTAAACGAAAAGTTTATCTTGAAACGATTTCTAAACGGAAGATTTTTATGTAATATGGCATGTGCATGTTTTTCGAGACGGTACGACACGATACATTTTTCAAGAAAATGATCGATTGTTTTTACAAGAAGAAATAGAGATGAGAATGAAAATACTGTTGTAAATAAAATACTGCCATTAGAGTCCCGCCTCAGTTCCCCGGTGTGAACTGGTGGTCAAAGCTCAATGGAACTATACTATAAACAATACTGCCATTAGAGTCCCGCCTCAGTTCCCCGGTGTGAACTGGTGGTCAAAGCTCAATGGAACTATACTATAAACAATACTGCCATTGGAGTCCCGCCTCAGTTCCCCGGGGTGAACTGGTGGTCAAAGCTCAATGGAACTATACGGTAGTGCTGTTTGAAGTTTCTCCTCAAATTCCGCGGGTGAATTTGACGGTTAGAACTTACTCAGTACAACACATAGCAAGCGGACCTCATAAACAGACTGGTGGGGATTCAGTGATATGGGTAGCCGGGACTATGTCGTGTGTGACGCGGAGTTAGCGGACCTCATACTGCAGGAGTCAGTTTATGGGTAGCCGACCCTTCGTACGGAAAGGTTGGTGACCGTTAGAACGGGGTTGTAGAACGGGCCAATAACTTTCGAGAGATGTGAGATGTTGACATGGTTGAAATTTGAAGAAGAATGCTGTTATGAGAAAATGATACGAGATACTGACACTATACTCTGGATTCTGAAATAATACGAGATACTGATTTTATTAAAGCTGCACTCTGATATGAAAAGAAATGGGATACTGATTTTATTTAAGCTGCACTTTGATTTGATGTGATACTGATGCATTGACACGCATGAACTTACTGTTTTGATAAATGATTTTTCAACTATTTACCTGCCACCTACAATATTGTTCTAGAATTGCTAGTTTAAGATTAAGGTAGGGTATCTATTGAGCGTCCTCGCTCACGGTTCGCCCTGGCATAATACCACGATGTTGCTTCGCAACTCTGGCTATTATGCTAGATTATCATAATGAACAGGAGGACCTCTACGGAGAACACGGAGCCGGAGGAGCTGCCGAGATGGAGATCCACCAGGCGGAGAGATTTGCGGAGCCGTAGAACCCACCCAGTCTACCTTTTTGTAATCTGTGAAGGATAGATCATCTATATGTATTTTTGGTTATTATTATTACTGTTTAAGACCGACTTTAAATTGTAATAATAATCCATAACGTATCCCAAAAATGCGGGGCGTTACAGATGGAGTGGTGGTTGGACGGAGGTGGGGTGATGATTTTTTAGAATTTTATGTTCGAAATTAGAATTTTTAAAACCTTGTATGAAGAAATTAAGAGTAATTTCTCTTCCATGTCTATGTTGACTACTATTCCAAATTAAGAGTAATTTCTCTTCCATTTCAATTGGTGCATCTGATTTATCTTTCGATAAATTGGTATACAATAGACACAGTGATTGATTTCTTTTGCTTCTCTTCTACTCCATTGCAATTTGGTACAGTATCTGGAGTCTCTGGAAGTACAGAAACTGCTCAAAGTCAGGTCTCTATTGGAATGGGTTTACTTGCTGGGTCTAAAGTATTGCTCCTTACAATAGTATGGGGTACGTGTGTTATCGTTGGGAAGTGCGACATCCAGGATTCAATCGCCGTAGATGGAAAAGATACAAAGGGATTGAGCTTAACTGGTATACATACACCTGAGCTTTCATTCGCCTTTCTTTTTCCTCATGGCAATGGAAGTTATATATTGCTTGAAGCATAACTCATTCCTTGGCGATACATGAATGAGTTGATTTTTTATGGATACTCTTAAAAACGTTTTGATTTTTTATGGATACTCTTAAAAACGTATTTTAAACAAATTGAATGGAGATGAACTTTCCATCTTGGAAGACATATGCCCGTATGTCGCATATGTCTTATAACCGTCATTGGAGATGAACTATTTGACCGATTGGTTGGCGAATTACATCATTGGAGATGAACTTTCCATCTTGCAGGTTCTGGGGTGAGCACTGATATCTGGACTTGCTATGCTGCAAGAATAATGGCTCTTTCTGTAATCCCCTTTATTGTTGTCCAGTTGCCACAAGCTATATGTTCAACTTCAGGAAGGCACTTAGCAGTTCTGATCGGACTTATTTTCTCACTTGCGATGCTTCTGTCATACTGTCTATATCAGGTAAACATATTTTCAATCCTGCTATTATCCTTATCATGCAATGTGTTCCATAATTTTGCACATTGTCTTGTATGTTCGCTTAATGTCGCGAAATTGAGAGCCTGTCATGGTATTATTGAACCATTTATACTGCAAGAGAAAATGGATGGGAGGTTACCTAAATTCTCAATTTTTGCCTCACCGCTTGTCTTTAGCGGGGGAAAACCCTTGTTAAATAAGTCTAAGATAGTGCGCACGGGTGCGTGTGTATATAGATGTGTTTATATACATAAAACATATGAGTACAGATTTTTGTTAGATAAAAAGCACAAATTTTTTTATTTGGGCCCACTCCAGGTCCGGATGATCAGAGCCGTTCATGTTTTTCCTAAATAATATTTACTTGTACCCCATAAAAGAACAGCTTAATCGGATATTGGTAAATGCTACCAATTGGGACCCGGAGTAGGCCCAACCCAACTGATTTGTACATTTTTATGAACGCAGTACTGTCCATTTATATACCATCAGGCTTTCTTGAGTGTTCCTCTTTAGAACAGAACAAGTCATGTGATTAGTGGGAATATAATTTAACCTGTGAGATTTGACTTAAAATGCTAGGATTGGGGTCCCTTATTTATAATGTTGATCCTTTTAGTCTGCTGGTTAGGTTTCATCCTGACTTTTCCTATTTTGATTGTCATACTCTTTTCTCTGTTGGTACTTAAGTCTTAAATGTTCTTCTCTGAATGTAGATTTTTCAGCCCCGGATACAAAGGAGACGAATTGCTTTTGCGAAGCATAAACATGTAATGTCAGGAATTCTAAAACACCTAAAGATGCGTAGCCTGGGAAGGCTCCTTAAGGATGATGGAACACCGAATGAAGAAGTTATAGAGAAGTTTGTTTCTCTTGATTCTTTCCAATGCAGATTTTGATTACATGCTTCCATGTCCTGACTCTTGAATCGGATTTTGACAGGCTATTTCATTCAATTGATGCGGATGGTGACCAACATATTTCATCTGCTGAATTGAAAGCTCTGATCATAGGTATCCAATTTGATGAGATTAATTTGGATCACACTGAAGCTACGGAGAAAGTAATGAAAGATTTTGATACGTCATTGGATGGAAAAATTCAGTTGAGTGAGTTCATTGAGGGAGTCTCGAGGTGGATTGGTGAAGCGAAGCGCTCTGGGGATTCGTCTAATGCTGGTCCAACCACAGTAAAATATCTGGATCACTTCCACCTGGTATGCTGTCCTCGTCTTAATATATCTAGCACAGAACACTTCTAGGATTCTGATGACTTCATGTTTATGCACTTGCAGAAAACCAAGAGTGAGCACAATCGGCTGGGGAATCAAAGCGATGAAGTGGCTGAGGGTGTTCGAAACCCTAAGAACATTATTCAAGCAGTCTTGCTGCTCCTGCTTGGGACTTTAATTGCAGCTGCATTTGCTGATCCTTTGGTAGATGCTGTGGATAATTTCTCGGATGCCACAGGCATTCCTACTTTCTTCATCTCTTTCATTGTGCTACCATTGGCTACCTCCAGTGAGGCTGTATCAGCAATCATCTTTGCTAGCAAGAAAAAGCAGAGATCTGCCTCGTTGACTTTCTCAGTGGTATGTTTTCCTGAATGTATGCATTGTCCAATGGGGGATAGATTTTAGATTTGAAGTGAGACCTTGCTTGCATGGAATGGGCTATGTTACTTGGAATGGGTAGACGTATAGGGTGCGGAAGTGTAAGATACATTTCGTTTCCATGTCACGGTCAAGGTGGCACGCCATAATATTCTTTTTTCTTGGGACATTTGTTCTAGTTAGGATAAATAGGGCTTACGAGGTGCCTTGAGACGTTTTATGCATAATGGAGTTCGTTGCATCATTCGTATCTCATATCATCATTCAAGTACATGATTACAAGAGTCCATGTAACATAGGTGGGGAGAACAATCGACTAATCTCTATAAATTTCTTGTTGCAGATATATGGGGCGGTCACCATAAACAATGTCCTTTGCTTATCCGTCTTCTTAGCTTTGGTTTACGTAAGGGATCTGACATGGGACTTCTCGGCAGAAGTACTGGTTATCATTATCGTTTGTGTGGTGATGGGTGCATTTGCCAGCTTCCGGACCACCTTCCCTCTCTGGACAGTAATTTTGGTTTTCCTCCTTTATCCATTTTCCCTGGCATTGGTTTACGTTCTTGATTACGTTCTTGGCTGGTCGTAGACTCGTGGAGCTGGTAGGTTCTGGTGACAACTAATAATCGCGACTGGAATCTTTTAACTTCCCAGATGTTTTTTTTTTTTTGGAGAGTGAACATTTGAGTTTGTGTGCCTGGATTAGTCATGCTAGTGACCCCATATTGTCTGGAGCTATGGTGTGGTAGATGGTTTTAGATCAGAGAAAGCCATCATAATGTGAAAATTTATCTATTAATTCCTTAGGTTATTGATATGGTAGAATGGCTGTGCGACTTTTTTGATGTTATTCCAGATTTTGCGCTGGTATTTGCACCGGAAATATCCTGATTTGATCATACGCGCGTTGTGCAGCAGCTGCTCGGCTTGCTTTCTTGTCAACTTTTTCTGCCCCCAAAATGGAGAGAGAATGAACATGTGATTCTTTGAAAGTCACATATCCTTGGTTTTTTTGAAGTTAAAAATGCTAGGCACGCATTCATTCTTGGATTCATTGTTACGTCTTCTCTCACAAGTAAAGGGATGACCGAGGATATTAGAAAAGCGGACTTGCCTTTTTACCAAACCCTGGGGCACGGTTTAGTGTTGCTCCATAAACAAATTTGGTTTGGTGAAGTACCTTCTTGAGGATTCATTCTTTTTTTTTTTTTTAATCCGTATTGAGGTCATTCCAATCAACGAGGCTAGACCTGTCACTCATTTTCTAGCACAATCACATTTCAGATTTCCAGAACCCATCAAATTTCAGATTTCCTGTCATCTGCTCGTCGAAAGTGGGTAAAATAATGCTAGTTAGGTTTTGTAGTTATATGATTGAGACGCGTTTCTCTTGAATGTATTTTACTGTCAAAATCAATCTAGCCTATACTCTCTTTTTTTTCCCTTGGAATGGATACACGTTTTTACTTCATGTTTATAGGTTGTTCAATCAATAAACAGTTTGGGTAACTCTTGAGTCCGGAGTGGGTCCTATATAAAGAGGCACCCCAGACCCATCCGGATGCCCATAATCTACATGCCTGACTCATGCTTCACCATGAGTACTACCAGTGTAATGATAGACAAGTCTCTCTCTCTCTCACACATGCGCGCGTCCATAGATTTGGTGGTCTTTGTCATGCTGGGGCTTGCAGAACAAAAAATTGAAGATTCACAAAAACATTTCCTCTCAACTGCTATGAAAAAACAAATCAAATTTTAACCTAGCAAATTTGACAGAAATAGCTAGGCTGCCAAAACGTTATAGAAACTGGGCTTGGCCATTTGTAAGACGAAGAAACTTTGGCCTCGGCCATACCACCACAGAAAATAAGCTAAAAAAAAACCTTCTATAACTTCAGATTTAGGTCAAGATTTTCTCCAACAACACTACTGCATCCGCTAACTGTGGTGGTTACCGGGCTAATTCGAGCCTTTGCCGGAGGATAGAAGCTATAGAAAGGCTGTTGCTGCGTCGATCCACCAAGTCTTGGTAGATGAAATGGGCTTGCAACTTTTCCCTGGAAACATAATACAAGTTAACTATTAGATGGCACCGTTTCAAAAACCCGGAATAAGGAAATTGGGTAATCGGTTTCGATTTGTTTATTCTCACTTGAAAGGGTAGAGATTCAAAATCTGGTAATTCTTGTCTGTGTGGGTTCAAAAACATTGAAGGGTGCTTAGACTTTGAACTGGGACGTGGCACAGCTGTTGTAGGAGGTGCCAATGTGAGGAAATCTTCATTCAAATCCTCATTTTCTTTTGTAGCCTTCTTTGGATTCAGCTCAGGTAAGACAGTTGAGCTTGAAGAGCCTTCTCTAAAGAGGTTGCTGCTACATGTCAACATACTAGAATTTGTTATGCATTGCAAAACTCTTACCATAAAGATATAGGAGCATATGAATGCAGAAAATAAAGAATAAGCAATACAATCACGCAAGAATACAAGAATACAAGATTTATGTAGCTCTTCCAATGCGAACAATGCGTGCTGCAACGCAACTGTATTAGGGGTGTACATGGTCCGGATTGGACCAGATTTATGAGGCATGGTACAATACATAAAAAAAGACATGAAAGGGAACATGAAAAGACATTTGACGGCTAAGATCAATGTACTGAGCCAATCTTAGCTGTCGGATGCATTTTGATGATCCCTTTCATTTTTTATTTTTTTCATGTATCAAACACTTTCCCCCAGTTTTAAAGAAATCAAAGAACCAAACCATATCGAACGATTATAAATAATTGAGAACCATAACTTAGACCGTTACACACATGAAACCAAACCAGAACCAAGCCAATATACTGGTCCGGTTCGGTTCGGTTCGGTTTATGGTTCAAAATCATGCTAGTCCAAAAATTGCAAAAAAGACATGAATAATGTATCGCTAGTTCTTGATGGGGGAGTGGAAGCATTTTGTGTGAAACAAAGGGTTTGGTGGATAGTGGGATGTATCCTGTATACTTTTTTATTGATACAAATGCAACTTAGAGTTTTCAAGTGTGTGTGTGTGTAAACAGTCTGATTTGGTTCGAACCACGGTTCCCAATTATGGAACCATAGACTGAACCAAAATATCCAATTATGATATTTTTAGAACCAAAACCAATCCATTAAACTACGTTCAAATAGACCCGTTCGGTCCACAATCTGTGACGAAATGACACCCCTAAAATGTATAACTAAGGTTGCGAGTTGGATCAACGAGAAACATGCTTGTACAGTACTATTAGGCTCCACACTCCATGACGAAGTGACACAAAAATGGTTTCAGTATAAAGTAATGACCAACTCATCGGAAGTAAGCTAACCTGAAACTTGGGTTGCTGAGTTCGACGTTAACTGTGCTTCCATTGCCACCAGAAGGTTCATTTGATCTGTTTGTGGGTTGGACAAAGGCAGAAGGAACTTTGCAGGGGAAAGATAGGCCTGGTATATTTTCTGGAGAGAAGGGATATGACCTCTTCCTGCCAACCATCTACATTGGATTATAAACAATCTTACCATATGCTTAAATGAAACAAATTCTACAGAATCCATCAAAGAAGAAATGAACCGAACAAGTAAGAACCCCAGCAGTTGAGTAATACTTTTATTTCCATTCAAGAGAAACATTAAAAATGAACAACATTATCCTGTGTCCTGATTTTTTTACTTCATCAACAAGCAGTCTTGATTCTATTTGAAAAACCATTTATACAAAGCTCTGTAAGAGAACACAGGAAATGGTAGAAAACCAAAGTCAATCTGTCCCATGTGACCACCTTAATGAACAGAATTTTTTCGGACTGAAGTCGAGAAATCAGAACAATACCTTCTCCTCCTCTGACCACATAGGTGTGTTGTTCTTGCCATAAAAGCTTTGGTTTGAAGGGGGCTCCATCTGAGATAAGGATGAAGTCCCGGATGAGACATTCACCTGCAATTTCCACACATTCGTCCTTCTTCAATCAACATCAAGAGAACAATTCAAAAGCAAATTCCAGACTGTGAAAACTCACTAGGAATCATTGGAAAACATGCACTTATTTACTAACCATTGATAAAGAAGTTGAAGGAGGCTGCTGCTGGATTTTATGCCCTCTTTGGATCACAACCGGGGGAGCCCAAATGGATTTTGATTCAAAGGGTAATTTCACATTCGACCGAAATGCAAGTCCATGGTTTTCTCCTTCAAGATCATAGTGATCACCATTCCAAAACTTGGGCAAATACCCCTGCCCCAAACCCGGAATAGACGGCCACCCAATCTCCCCTCCATCCCCATCTGGACGGGGATGGAGGGGATGCAGAAAATCTATATTGGGTATAGAAGAATCTTGTCTAAAAAGGGAATTTGGGGTAGAGAGATCAGTTGGCAATGGTGGAGGAGGAAAAGGGACCAAAGATGGTGAAGGGTTATGCCTAAAATTTTGTGAAGAATTACTAGGTGATGGAAATGAAATGGGTGAGGAAATAGAGCCATCCTTCTTTTGTTGTTCCTCTAATCTGATCTTCTCAAGCTGAGCCACACCTAGTCCTCTTTGTGGAACCTTTTTTTCTTTTAGCTTCTTTGACGATCTGCTGCTACTACTACCACCACCACCATCGCCGCCACTACTACTGCTATACCTTTGGGTATGTTCTTCTTGTGCCATTCCCGGTCTCAATCCAAACGACAAGGGGCGATCGCAACCCCAACAATTGAGAATCCGTTAGACCAAAAAATTTAAAATAACAGCAAACTACAAGGATTCATACGTTTAAAAAAAAAAAAGAAAAAACAGTCTTTGGACCCCAACCAAAAAAAAAAAAAAAAAAACCCCAAAAATTGGAATTCTGGTCTCAGTGAATAATCTAATCAAGAACAGCCAAGAAACTGCTTAAATAGGGAGGTGAAATGGGTCTACGTGAATGTGATGCACCAAATTGTAATTAATTTAAGATACCCAAGATCCAAATAATTAATGAAAATGGGTTTGAGAGAAAAACCCAAAACCAAAATCTAGTGGAATGAATGTGAACCCAAATGTCAATAAGTAGATTACATGAAATCTTGAGGGGTGGGGTTTAAATGGAAAGAAGAAGACACCCATTAAATCATTCTCAATCAGCAGATTAGATGAAATCTTGAGGGATGGGTTTAAATGGAAAGAAGAAGACACCCATTAATTCATCATAAATTTTGGGAGTGAGAGAGATTGAGAGAAATGGAAAGAAAGCTTATATATAGAGAGTGTATCTATGAGATTCGGATTTTTCTCAAAAACCTAGCTGTTTGTGTGTCGGAGAGACAGATCAGATGACTAAATTTAGAAAATCCATTTTCAAAATTCAAACTTTAAATGCCAAATCTACTTGAAAACTTTCTTCACAAATTTATTGCCGAAATCCTCTCTCCACTCCTCATTTCCTTCTTCCTAGACCGACTCTCTAGTAATCTCTACATCCCAGCGCTCTCTCTCTCTCTGTAAACGTTGTTTGTTTTGTTTGGGTACCAAAGATTTGATGTCTCTTTTTTCCGCATTTATAGGTATCGCTGGGCTGGCTTGTTTTGCAAATTTATCGATTGGGCCCTCGAACGGCTATACTCTTACTCCCTCCGGCCGGATTTGTTTGTCCCTCGTCCATATTGTTTGATAGATCTCGGTTAATTTTATAAGAAAATGTTTTTAAAATTACATACTGTAAAACATTATAAATCATCAGATATGATTATTTGAAAAGTGACACAAACTTTCAAAATGAATTAACAAATCCGAACAGAGAGAGTACTATTTTTTTAAATACATAATTGATCCAACATAACGACAAATTGGGGAACCCAACATAACTTGAATGTTCAGACTTAAACTTAAGCCATAATTTATTCACTGGGGCAACAAGATGAGGGGCTCTCTACGGTTCTACTATTTTTATAAAAGCGTGATTGAACCAACATAACGATTAATTGGGGAACCCAACCTAACTTGAATGTTCGGATTTAAGCCATAGTTGACTCTGTCGGGGATGAAATATTGCTCCATAACCATGCCCTCATCGTAGTGCAAGTTAAATTGGGACCACATCTCCCAATCTTTCAGGTATCAATGGGAGAGAAGAAACCTTGTGTTATCTACTCCAACCACTTGAACCATCACCTTGGTCATTCTAACGGTTCTCACAACGATTTATGACTAAAGATTGTGCTAATTTTGATTAAATCTTAAAAAAATATATGCGAAAGTACTTTATTATTAATCGAAGACTAGCACATGACTTTTCATAAGGGAGGATGTGCATTACTTATGCAAGAAAAACCAATTTGCAGAATTCCTAGGTGAATGCGTGTGTGAAATTACCCTCTTGCCCTTATTAAAAATAAAAATAAAAATAAAAAAACCCAATATGCAGAATGCATATTTCCCCAAAACGACTATCTATTATCGCACATTAGGGTCAAAATGGATTAACATTAGTGTCAGGCCACAAAATCTCGAGGTATATCTCGAAGTAACTGTAGTTTGCAGCATGAATTAATCCACCAAGATTGGGTAATTATTCTACGGTCTTGCGGCACCACCACGTGGTGCCCCAATACTTTTTATCCACCACATATTCATGTGGGGCCTAGTACAATGTGTGGTGGATAAATGTGTGTGGTGAATAAGAGTGTTGAGACACCACGTGACGGTGCCTCAAAAGGACCATAGAATAATTGATCAGTTGTGTGGCTCATCTTATGTCCGTATATGTGATTTGACAGTACTCCAAAATCATAGAATAATTGGTCAGTTGTGATGCCTATCTTATGTTTGTACATGTGATTTGAACCGTTCGTGTTTTTCGTCCCTTCAAATATGTGACCCATGCAAAAATTCTGCAACATGTATTTAGGGGGTGTTTGGGAGCCTACTTTTCAGTTTTTTATTTTTAACTTTTTGGATTATGACCAGAATGTGTTTTGAATTTAAGAGGAGTGTTTGGGAGAAATGTGCAGAATGCATTTTGCATCATGAGTAGTGTTTGGGAGAATAATGATAAAAATGACTTATGAATTGGTTGTTTACCATTTTGCCCTTGTTTATTTATTATGGTATTACAAATGTGTATGAATATTATTTTTAGCAAGTTTTTTAAAGCCATATTGATACATATTTTTGTAAATGTGCTCTGTCCAATTTTTTCTTTTTGTTGGAAAATAATATTTGCTTTTCATTTTTTTGGGTAATTAAAAGTCTTTCGTAATTACTAAAAATAATGTAAAGTGAAAGTAATTGTCAAAAAAAATTAAAAAAATAAAAAAAACTGGTCCTAAAAAATTATGACCAATACACAAATTAATAATTTACATGACCAACATTCCTTTACAGTGAAAATTTTGGCCCAACATTTTCACAATAAATAATAAATATATGAGACCCATCCACTCCAGTATTATTAACTCCAAAATTAGCAGCAATTGGAGGCTTATCAACCCAAACTTTCATCTGCCCAATATGACCCTTCTCAGAACAGCCCCAACAAATCAAGAAGAATGGCCAAAATACCAAGATGCAGAAACTTGAAAATCAAATGAAGAGAGAAGCTGAGCACCAATATCAACAACACAGATTCGGGCATAGTTGATCCTTTTACAACTTCATGCGAAAACTCAAGTTTGAGGTCAGAGGCAATCTGACGACTAGGGCCTCAAAAACTCAGATTTTGAGTTCCTGTGTTCATACAAAACTTCAAGCAAAAACTCAGATTTGAGTTTTGAAGTTCAAGCAAAAACTCAGATTTCTTGGGCTGAAACGGTAATGAAAGATTTTGTGGCTGCTCCTCTCTCTCGTCGTTTGTTTTTGTTGGAAAAAAAGGGGATCTCCAGAGCACAAGGGTAGAATGGAGAGTAGAGAATTGAGAGAAAAATCAGAACGAGAAAGAGAAACGAAAAGGAGGTCCGGAGCTGTTTTTGCTTTCTGCCCTAGAAAGTGAAATTTGAAGAAGCTGTTTTGGGAGAATGGATTTTAGGACTTGTCGCCCAAACACCCAAAATCTGAAAAGGGGAATGTGAAAACGTGAAAAAGGGTCGGCCAAACACCCTCTTAGGGGAACCAGCACCACGGGTTACCATTACCTCTCCTAAAAAACTGTGCTTCGGTACCTAAACCCAGGGAAGATCGGTTAGTCTTTTCGGTCCATCTCAAAAAGGGGAAAAAAAACCTACTCTTTTATTAGGGTGATAACCTTCGCACCCTATATATTTTTTAATTTTAAAACTAGAAAAGCTAGACAGAGGAAGTCCCGTAGCTCAGTTGGTTAGAGCGTTGGTCTTATGAGCCGAAGGTCGCGGGTTCGAGCCCCGCCGGGACTATTTTTTTTTATCTTTTTGTTCCTTTAATTCGTTAACTGATGGGCTATGGCATTGTTTGTGAAGATTGAGATAGCTTAACCAGAAGCAAGCATCTTGTGGAACTCATTGATCTAGATTTCTTTCATTTCAAAGTACTCCATCCAGAAGAATCCGGGGGAAGTGTTGTGCATCCGGATGCTTTGCCCTCCTCGGCCGTCCGATCTTGTTTTGGACGGTCCATATGTGTTTTGATTTTTTACCGATAAAGATAAATCAAAATTAAATTAAAATTATCGAACGCATCCGAGCTGTCCAAAACATGATCAGACGGCCGAGGAGTGCACAACGCCATGCAAAGCACCCGGGTGCACAACATCTCCCCTTGGTCCCATCGAGAACATGTTTTACCTTCCCAGTGGATCGAGAGGAACCAATGCTGGTGTACCAACAATGTATAGGCTGATCTCGTGAACCCACTTGTGGTCCCACATGGACGACCCGAACCGTTTATTCATCTTAGAATGATTTTTTAAAAAGTCTTGCAAGAAATCAGCTCCATTAGACATGTGAAAGTAGTTGATCCAAAATCCATCTGTTTCATTCAAACTCGTAAAATCATTCAGCGTTGTTTACCTTCCCCAGCCAAAATACTCGAGCCCTTTTCCCCCGGTCATTGACAGAATCCAATGGTGAATTAAATTATATGGCTTTTGTTATCGAGAGTGTCACCATTTTTTCAGACTGCTGTTAAAATCTTCCCGAAACTGCTTCAAGACACAAACAAGAAGCACCGAGTCTATTCGCGTAAATCTTGCTTCCTTCAGCTGATGCTACAAAAGCAAGAGAAATGCTTCCTACAGGCTATTTTGATTTGGCACCACACTTTTCAGTAGTTTGCATGTAACGCCCCCAAATTTTGGGTACGTTAATAAAGAATATAAAAATAATAAATAGGGTTTTACAACAGTAACCCAAAAGGAATTACACAACTTTCTGTCAAATACAATCATTCTCTACAGGGTTGACTAAGTTTCTCTACTCCATCGCACGACTGTCCATCTCGGCAGTATCCTGCTCTGCTCCGTAGGCCTTCCAGTCATAGTTCTCTCATCCTGTCCATCTCTAAGTCTAGCAT
The DNA here is from genome assembly GCA_020921065.1 of Vaccinium darrowii. Classification (NCBI taxonomy): domain Eukaryota; kingdom Viridiplantae; phylum Streptophyta; class Magnoliopsida; order Ericales; family Ericaceae; genus Vaccinium; species Vaccinium darrowii. Next base: position 7,865,330 of record CM037154.1, read on the forward strand.
AATACGTCAGAGTCGCAGAGCAACATCGTGGTATTATGCCAGGGTTACACAAGTGCAACACCGTGAGCGAAAACGCCCAGTAGTTCACTATACTAAGCTTCTAAGTAGCAATTCTAGAACAATATGTTCGAAAACAGTATATATATTACTTGTGAACAGTAAACCATGCAATACATCATGCGTGTCTATGCAGATCAGAGTAAACATACACAGAAAACAGTATCTCAAAACGGTGTCACGTGTCAGTTTCTCAAAACAGTATCTCATTTTAATGACTCATCACATGTCTCAAATCATTTTATCGTATAGTGCCGCTTTTAGCATTCTTCTTCAAATTTCAATCATGTCAATATCTCACACCACTCTGAAAGTTATTGGTCCGCTTATGCCTCCTTTCAGCTGGCGGTACCAAACCTTTCCGCTCGAAGCCCCGGTGTCGTGCATCACTGAACCTAACCAGTCTCTTTGCACGGTCCGTCCGCCCCGCGACTCACACGACATAGTCCCGGCTCCCTCGTCTTACTGATCCCCACAGTATGTTTCAAGGCCCGCTCACTATGTGTTGTACACGCTTAGCCCTTACCACCAAGTTCACTCCACGAAATGGGGCGGTGCCTCGCTGCACTACCGTATTACTTAACCCCAACCTCATCATGGCGCACACTCATATGACGGGTGGCGTTAAGACTGCATTACCGTCTTCAAATAAGTTCATTAACATATTTCCCATTTCAGAAACTCATTTTCATTCTTATCTCTATTTTCTCATCAACAGATATTCAATTTCGCGTCCGGTGACATAACGTATCGCGTACGTGCTCGGTGTCACATGCTCAAAATCATGCTCATGCAATATTTCATAATTTTCTCTAAATTCTCATTCTTTCAAAAATACATTTTTCACATAAAATCATGTGTCAAAAAAATATACCAACTCTCTAAATATTTTGTTTCCTCTAGAAACTTTTCCCACATAAAATCATATATTTTAATACACCAATTTCCCTCAAAATAATATTCCTTCCAGCAATTTCTCCACATAAAATCATACACTTTAAAACTCCCCAAAATAATATCTCCATTTCTCTCAATTTAATCTTCATCCAAAAATCTCCAAACTATTTTATTTCTCCTCCAAAGAAATAAAATAAATCAATTTGCTCTTTCCAAAAATAGTTTAAACCAAACTCTTTTCTAGAAATCCCTTGCCAAAAATTCACCACAACTAATTGTGGACTTTTTAAAATATTTAAAACTCTCACAAAAATATACTTTCTATTTTTCTAGAAACTTTCTTTCCAATAATCTCAAATAAATCATCTTTTTCATATCTAGTAAAATCACAATTTTTTTCTTTTTAGAAATTTACCAAATAAACTCACAATATATTTTGTAAAAATCTTTCTAGAAACCAATATGAAAAACTCTCTCTTCATATTTATAAAAATCAACTCCGTATTTTCTTACCATAGATAAATAATAGGCATTACTTCCCAACCAATTTCTCATAAAAGAAATTATTTCATTTATTCAAGAAATATCATTTCAAACAACAATCAATGAGCTAATCAACCAAGATTAATTAATTCTTCCAAGAAATATTAACAATATCAAACAAGAATCACATCTTCTAATTAACTTCTAATCACTTCTAATCACCTTCTAATCGCCTTCTAATTACTTCTAATCACCTTCTAATTACTTCTAATCACCTTCTAATCACCTTCTAATTACTTCTAATCACCTTCTAATTACTTCTAATCACCTTCTAATTACTTCTAATCACCTTCTAATCACATTCTAATTACTTCTAATTTCACGAAGAACTACTCTAATTAGAACTTCATAAACATGCTTGTTACTCTTTTCAACATGAAATCCTCTTGCTAATCTACTAAGAAACATGCTTAGTAACTTAACACATGCATAAATTAAATTAATCAAACTCTAAAATCATGCTTAGAAACTTAATTAGAACAACATAATTAAACTAGAAATAACTAATTAGAAGAGTAGTTTAGTAAACTACCTTAGTTTCCGGGTGTAAACCGGAAGCCGAAAAGCTATCCTTTGGTGTAGAAAACCCTTAAGCTATCTAGATTACCCACTAATTAGCCTAGTAAGTGGCTAATTAGAACTAAAATATGTTGGTTAAAAGGTGGTAGAAGTAGTGGTTTTGTTGGAAATGGAGAGACAAATAGACAAGTGTAGGGTACATGGGGTCCAAATGGACAAGAAGGATGCTATTTATAGCCAAACAATGCTCCTCTCTCCCTCTCTCAACTCACGGCACACACACACACACTCACTAGCCGATGCATGCATGTATAGGAGTAATGGTGGAGTTAATCTTGCACATGGGAAGTACAAAGGTGGCAACCCTAGGTCTAGATAGGAATCTAGGTAGGAATCTAGGTATCTAGGGTCTAGATTCTTGGCTAGAATGAACTAAATTGGGTAAATACAATGTAGCCAATGTAGGAACAGTAGTGGGGGGAAAATACGCGTCTCGTTGTGTAGGTTTTCGCACGGTTATCTTTGTTACGGGATGTTTTTAGGACTAATGTGTACAAGATGCATGTGAACACATTAAATGGCTAAGGGGATAGCCTTAAAGGCTACAAGTAGGAGGGAATATTCCTTCCTTAAATTAAGGAAGTGTGTCTCTAGTTGTTTGGAAGCCAAGGTCAAGTATAGGTAGACTAGGTTGTGTAGGTTTCGGGTATTAAACACGGTCCCCGGGTGCTACGGATGTGTTACTCGGTCTCGTACGCGCATATACATGGCTAGAATTCTAATTATTCGATTTAAAAGAATAAAATAATATTTTAATAGAAAAAATATTCCAATAAACCGAAAATTAAAATAAATAATTAAAATATTAAGCGAAATTTTTATTTACGAAAATCCGGGTCGTTACATTGCACTTGGCCTAACAAGTGGAAATGGTGTGGTGGTGCTGAAACTATGGAGGAAATCGTCTCCAGATAGACGAGCATGGAGTAGTAGCGTTAATAAGCTTGACGGAAAAACAATTGACTTGATCAATTTGAACCCGAGCTCTCACAAATAAAGTACGAAGGTTAAGCATGTAATCATTGAAACTAAAATTTCATGTGATGTACAGGTATTTCAACCATCGCTGCCCCAACTGATATAATTTCATTCAATCAAGATCCTCTCATGTAACTATGGAGGAAATCGTCTCCACAGAGACGAGCGAGGAGGAGGAGCAGCTGTTAAGCTTGACGGAGAAACAACTGACTTGATCAGTTTGAACCCCAGCTCTCATAGCTCTCAAAAATAAAGTACGAAGGTTAAGCATACATGTAATCAGCGAAACTAAAATTCCATGTGATGTACAAGTATATCAACCATCGCAACTCCAATTGATATAATTTCATTCAATCAAGATCCTCTCATGTAATATGATCATTTTTGTAATTCCTCGTATAATGAAAAGAGGAATCCACCACTGGTTTCACGTTGGCGATCTTCGTATCTTCATACAAGTACCAACCACCACTATGCACTGTCCCTATTTCAATACAAGCTAAGGTTTTAATTACGCAGAAACGTTTGCAGGGAAGGGGACCATGGATTGATGTCCAAGTACCGTAGTCTGGTTTGATGGGTTGGGTACCAATGGGGTACAGACGGTGTACAGGGCCTGTAATCCGAATGAAAAAAGAGTTCTTGTATTAATCACTATCACATCTCATGGTTTTTTTTCCCCCAGATTGTCCACCGTTGGCCTTGCTTTGCTATATTCTTCACCCAGTACTCCCCCATTGCACCACATTCAAACCTTAATGCAAAGTTAAAAACAGATTTTGCAACACAACCATCATCCCATCTAGATAGCAGCACTTCCTCAAACTTAAAGCATCAGGTAGAGGCTGCATATCGACAGTACTATTTCAAGCGATCGAGTTTCCAATCTCTCTATCTTTCAGGTTGAAGTTTAACCAGAAAATGTACATGATATATTTTGGTTCTCGTATCCCTTATGAAAAGGTCTATCTAAATCTGTCTTCTTTTTTTTTCTAAACTGCCTGTCTAAAGCTGCCTCAAACCATTTTGTTAGGGTAACCTGAGAAGGTAAAGTGAAGGCTGTGGAGCTACAAGGGTCAAAAGACAGTTCTAATAAATGGGTTACTCGCCATAGATTGAACGGATTAAATAGCAAAATTAGATATTTCGTCCTAGCCTCTCTCTTATACCAGATCATGTTCATGGACAATGACTCCATGTCTGGTGCTCCCCAAAACCCGAGCAGCGATAGATATTGGAAATGTAAGCTTTTTGAACTCCAATAGTTTTTGTATGTTTAAGGAAGTAGTCAAGTCATTTAGCTGTTATAGCAGAAAGCAATAACCCAACATAAAAATCACAAAAAAAGAGCTTTGAGTTTGGAGGTGTCAAACAGGCCGTGCCGTGCTGGCATGACCTATTTAATTTTGTGCCAACCGTGCTTCATGCCGTGCTGTGTTGTTTCTTAGTCGTGTCGTGCCGGCCCATTTACTTAATTGTGCTACGTCGTGCCATGCCATTTTGTAATCGTGCCATGCCCGTGCAGGCACATCTCCGAGTTTCGTCAAATTTTTTTGTATAATCTAGCCAAGTTTCGTCAAAAAAAAAAAATGTATATCTAATAACTATATCTATATTAACTTATTAAAAAGTATATAACATACAATTCGAATTTTTTTGTATAATTTAGCCGAGTTTCGGCATATTGAAAATCGCAAAATATTTGTATTAACTTATTAAAAAGTGTAAACATATAATTAAAAAATCCATCATTAAAAATTAGTATTTGTTGTATCGTGCCCTGGGCCGTGCCACATCTAGCCCACTTTCATGCCGTGCCCGTCTAGACCGTGTCGTGCCCGACCCATTTCCGTGTTGTGCACATCTAAAACCGTGCTCCTGCTGTGCCGTGCCACATTTAAACATGCCATGCCGTGCCGTGCTCGTGCCAGCCCAGCCCGTTTGACACCTCTATCTGAGTTTCATCCACATAACAAATTGATAAATTTCCATATTTCACCCTTTTGTTTCTCTTGAATTGAGAGAGCAGCCACCAGCTCAAATCATTATCAAGTTAACAATACTAGGAGATACAGCAATGAGATACAAAAAACTTGTGGAATTTGCGGTCGTTATGTTACGCACAGACAAGGGGTCCCCGTTGTGCTCCAATGCACTATACTAGGAGGTCCAGCAATGAGATACCAAAAAACTTATGGAATTTCCTGTTGTTACGTGTCCGTTGCGCATGCAACTGACCTTGCCTAGGTCTCAGCGGGTTTTCACACTTCCTCCTAAATGGTGGTTGATTCAGTATCTCTGAATTATTCGTAGAAGTGAATATGTGCAACAACATTGCAATAAACTTAAAAACACTGGTAACATAAAAGTCTAGCAACAACATCAACACAAGCAAACAAATCCAGAGTTACCAAAGTTGAGCTCAAAGAGCACACTCAAACAGCAAAGTAGAACATACGCAACTAAATAAGAAACCCTGGATTGAAAAACCTGAAATACATTCAGGATTTCTTTGCACCACGGTAGAAGCCATTTGATAAGATTGACCAAAAGTTCTCTCCCACTTGCCGCTTTGTACTCGCTTAACTGACAGCCGAAACAGTGACCACAACCAAATCTTGGATTTTGAGTACTTCAAGGAAACATGGATTGAGGCCTGAAAGATAAGTTCATTGTGAAGTTAGACCATAAGTGAAAAAAGATGATGAAAAATGGAAATGGCAGAGAACTAAGGCCGTTTTTGGTCCAACAAAATGAAGCTGGAAGGGCATGTCCATCCCCTTGCAATGCTCATTCCTATGGTTTTCTGAGAAATGGCAAATGTGCATTACCAATGGAATCCTCACACACCGATTCAGGTGACCCATTTGTTGAGCAATCAGCCAAACCAACAAAGACACAACGTGCGAAAAACAATCAAAATGAAACAAAGAAAGCAATGCATAGAGAATTTTGCGTGGTTCCCCAACTGTATAGCTGGGCATATCCATGGTATACACAAGTTTCCACTACATAATGACGAATGAAGAATGGACAAAAGTTTAAACAGTTGTGTGTACCAAGAATGGACTAGAAGTTTGTAACATAGGATCTATATCATCAACTCCCGAATAGTCAGCGAATGAACAAATAAGACCGAATCAGACTTCACAAGCCACACCGAAACCATTGAGAAGCCAAGAAATGACAATACAATTCCATTTCAAAATCTTTCCACCAAACCAAAACACTAACATGAATGAATTAATGAAATGGGTATTGAAGGATTCACCTGGCAGAGAGATCAAACTACGGTCTTTAGCTCATTCAATGGCGAAAATCAGAGGAAACAGATGATGGCTTGTCGGAAATGCCGGTGTGTTCCTCTTCAATTCGTGCTGGAATACAAAACCCAGAAAATATGGGAGTACTTTGAATGTGGGGGCTGTTGTGGTGGTGGTGTTCATAATGGTTGGCTGCTGAAGCGGCGGCAATTGAAGAAGAAGATGGGTCTGTCCAATCACGAACTGATTGGGTGTTACTGGACTGAAGGGGTCCCCCTTGTGAAAAAACAAACTGGTTTTGGCCTAACAACGGCTGCGGCAACGGCAGCGAGTTAAACAGAATCCCTGACGAATTGAATGCACCCATTGAAAAGAAGCTAGGATTGTTCTCACTCAAATTGCCATAGTTCATTTGCTGAGTTCTAGTAGTCAGCCAACTGTTTGATGAAATGCCAGAAAGAGAATACCCAAATTGCTGCTGCTGCTGCTCAGGCTGTTCTAGTTGCTTCTGATTTCCATCCAAACCCACATTCGATACAATATCCAACGTGGGTTTCCAGGAGGGTAGCTCAGCGAGCTCATCGATGGCGGATTTGGCCGCCTCGATGAGCCAGTCGACCGCCATACTAGGGCGGTCATAGCCAAGCCGGTCTTGAACGTCGTAGAACTGAATGGCAGCATGGGCGGAAAGACGCACGCGGCGGTCTCTCAGCCCTTTGGCCGTGCAGACCTTACTGTGCCTGTCTTTCCGCCCGAGCGAGCGAGCAATGTGGCCCCCTTGGACCTCCACAATCTCGCCGCGGGCGTGTCTCGTACCTAACCTGTTCGACTTTGCCCGATTCTGGTGGTCTTGAGTCTCATCTCCCCCCATCAATATCTGATTGTCTTTACTCTTCCTCTTCTTCTACATATCTTGAAGCTGAGACTTGGTTTTGGTCTAGTTTACTCTTCTGAAGGATCTAGACTCTGACCATTGTTGTGGTTTTCTTTTTACAGATTGAGAGCACTCTACTGGGTTCTCGTATGTTCTGCTGCTGTTGCTGCTTCTGTGTCAGCCACCACTCTGAAACCTGATATTGCTGCCTCTCCTAAAAGTCCCAAACCCATCAATATCAACCTTGAAAACAAAGCTTCTCTTCAGGAGTGGTGTTTGGTGCCTCCTATTTACTTTAGAATTTAGATTATGAATTTGTAGAGTATATAGGAGTATTTTATAGGAGTATTTTTTTTTTTTGTATATCTTTGTTGTTTTTTAGATTATGGCCATAATAGATTATAAATTTGCAGAGTGTGTGAAAAATATGTGCAAAATACATTTTATAAGAGGGATATTGTTTGAAATATATGCACCAAGAGGGCGTTCCGCTAACAAAAATTTAGTTTTTTTTTTTTCAAAAACCAAGACAGGTCATCTTGTCACAATACATCACATAAAAAACAATGAAAAACCAGTTTATTCTAAAAACACCCTTAGCGGAACACCCCTTGAATACATTTTATGAGTCTCTTTGTTAATCAAAATGAAAAAGTGAAAAACGAGAAATTAAAAAAACTCATCTTCCCCTACTTCTAGCTTTTGGCCTCTATTATCAAAAAAATTTAATGCATTTTGTGGGTAGGGAGCCAAACACTTAAAACTAGTAAAAAAGGAAAAATGGAAAATGGAAAAAGGTGGGATCCAAAGATTCCAAACACTCCCTGGAAATCGCCTCTTCTTAAGCCTAACCATCTATCTCTCTCTTCTGATTTTTTTTTAATCCCAACAATGCCTATTTGAACCAGGACACGAATTTAAGAAAGAGAAATGCTACATATACTCCGTCCATCTCAAATTAATTGCTTTTTAAAGTTTCTGTGCATTTTGCACGCAAAATCTAATGTATTAGCATTCAATTTTTTTCAAAAATTTTTACACCAATTTAAAGATCTCATTGAGTAGAAAAAATTGGTGTAAATATTTTAAAAAATTGATTCTCATAAACATATAATTATTTGCGTGCAAAGTACACATTTCTCCAAAAGGGGCAAGCAATATCGGACAAGGGAAGTACAATTTTAAACACATCGTTTAATGTACCTGAGTCCACATGTATCAAATGGCTCTGGTCATATTTACGTTCGAAGTTATGTTTCAATAAAAAAATTTGTCAGTTCCATTGACAATCCTATAAATATAGATAGAGACATGTCAGAGTGTTTGGAGGCCCCTTGCGGCCTGATTGGATGCCTGATTATTTTTGCGGGTATTATATACGAAGGAGGATAAGATAGTAGGTGATAACTTATATGAAGAGTGGACCAACAGTGATGTGATGTTTATCAAGGGTGGATAAATTGGTACCTAGTTTGAATGATTTTGTAAGAAGGGGGATAAGTTTGGGTGAATGATGTAAAAAATTGTCAAAAGATTTATCTGTCCTTATGCATATCCATATGAGTTATGCATTTTATAATTAGATAAATCCAATAATTAATTAATTTATTACATGAATTTAATAATTAATTAAGCTATAAGATTTAATTGCAATTAATTTTGAATTAATTTTTTTAGATGTTTACTTTTTCTTAGAATTTAAATTTTTTTTTAAAGATTTTTACAGCATCAGTGGATGGGGTATTAATTGGGGATAATACGGTAATTTTATAGGGGTATTAGGGAGTCTTATTTATGGACACCCCTTAGGCTGGGCATTATGGACATCCCTAGACTGTGCATAAATAACACCCCAGCAATAACTTTTTTTTTTTGGCAAATCACTCCATAGCCGTGGGCCCGAACATAAATCAGACCCCCCATATTTATGTCCCCCCTGACACCCCATCCAATCGGGCTGTCGATGCAACCAGCAATGTTGGCAAGTGTGAGATCCTTTGTTCTCAAATTTCCATGTGCTTCTGCTGCAGGAGGTTTTGGTCCGTTAGATTGTGAGTTTGGTTATTATCCTAAAACTCCCTGCAATAGAGGCACATGAGAATTTAGGAACAGAGAATCTGGTTGCATGCCGGCGGTGTAGGGTAAAAAAAGTAAGGTAATGAGATCTTTATGATCTCATCACTGCCCCTCTTTTGCTGGCTTCTTTTCTCTTTGCTGGTTTCTTTTCTTGTACTAGTATGACCTATCCTGAGTGGATGCCAGCTTTTATATTACTCCTACTTTTTTGGGTATTATTTTTTTAGGATTTGGCACACAATAAGGGGGTGTTCCACTAACTAGTTTTTTTCCAAAAACTAGTTTTTCTCAAAAACCGAGACAAGTCATCCTCTCACAATACATCACATAACACAAAAACCAAGGCAGTTTTAAAACAAAACTACTTTAGTGGAACACCCCCTAAGTATACAAAATAAAATTTTTAAAAAAAAAACATGTACTTTAGAGTACCTTTTACATTCTTTAATATATTTACATTTATACTATATTTTTCACATATTTCAACACACTTTTTCAACCTTAACATAAAGAGAGTACAGAGGTTGTTCATACAAGTGACCGGGTACAGAGGTTGTTCATACAAGTGACAAAGGTTGTTCATACAAGTGACCGGGTGCACCCAGGGGCGGACAAAAGGAGATGCCCGGATGCGCGGTCATGCACCACTCTAAATATTGACATATATAGTATCAGTTTTTGAGATTAATTTGGAAAAATTCTACGGAATTGGTCCCTACAACTACTGTCGGTCAATTTTTTTTTAAAAAAAATTCTTCGATATATATGTGGAAAAAATCCTTAAAATTCCAACTGATATAAACTTTTTTTTTTGGTCATGCGTACAAAATTGCATGGCAACTCCACACATTTTAATCTCTTCCTTTGACATAACATATAACAATATATTATATTTTTGGAATATATTTTTTGTTATCAACTTAGGAATTTATACAATTGGATACATACAAATCTTGCATCCGCCACTGGGTGCACCATAACCACCTTCCATCTTCAACTTTCAACTCCCTCTTGCCCTTTCTTTCAATAAGCTCTTGTCTATTTTCATTTATTACCCGCAATGCCGCTCCCATAGGCATTTTTTTTGTTTGATTTTTATGTTGTCTGCTTCGTTGCAAATGAGTGCATTTCTCTTGAAGAAATTGGAAGGAAATTTTTGTATTATTGCATTAACAAGGCCAATTGAGCTACAAACAAGTCAAGTCGAGCCGAGATTTAAAACGTTCATGTTCGTTCGTTAAGTTTTTAGCGAATTCTAGCTTGAGGTCAATTAAAATTTGTTCAAGTTTGTAGTACTTGTAAAAGTTTATACATTTACGAGTTATGAAATTTTTTTATTGTGTAACGTATATGAGGTATTATACATATACTAGTTATTTATATATATTCATGTTTATAAATGAAATTCTCATTCTATATATGCACACAAGTTTATATATGTAATTAAGTACTTTTTTTTTTTTTTGAACCGGAAGATTATATATATACACACACACTCTAGTTTTAATTTCGTGAGTTTAATCGAGCCAAATATTGCCTGATTCAAGTTTGACTAATTTATTAAAATAGTCTAAAACTGAGGTTCAGATTCCGTTCATTTAAAAGACGACTCAAACTTAAACAAGTCTTTACCGATTCGAGCTTCGAACTATTTCAGAACGGCCCAATTAATTTGCAGCAGTAAAGGCCAGTGCTTTCCAAAAACAATTACGCATGTCGATTGTTATTGGGCCAACAATGTCCCAATTGTAAGCCCATAAAAGGTGTGTGTTAGCCTGTTAGGTAGTTGAGGTCTCAAACCAGCCCAAAATGAAATAGCCTATTCGAACCGAATACAAACATCTCAACTGGCAAGGCCCAAGAAGAAGAAGAAAGAAGAAAAAGGGCACACTTGGCAAAGGAAGATAAATTCCCCGCCAGCAAACTCTTGAGGTCACTGGGGTTATGCTTGGTAGTTTTACCTCCAGAGTCTCGGAATTGTTCCAGATGCGTGCAAAGCTGGCCGGACATCATGTTAATAAAAAAAGGAAGATAAATAAAGCACTTTCACTTGAAACCCTTTAAGATGAACAAAATTTGAAATTCCATGATTTTGAAGCAAACTTCATGATTTGTTCACCATAACAACTATCAACCATAGAAACACGCCTGAGTCCTAACAACAGTCAATTCATTTAATTAGGGCTCACATGCTACCCAAATTTTACCAATTTTTTGGTGCAAACTTTTGATGTGGACTCCCCACACAAACATCTTGGATTGCAACCATTACCCAAATTATGGAGCACATGCACACTTCTGCAGTTCAATTGCTTTCTTTGAACAATGCAAAAACATTAGTAGAATACGGTAAATTATTTTTTGATAACTCAGTATCCGGTTCAACGAACCAATTAATCCAAGAGATCAGTATTATCGTCCTTCAGCAAGCGATCCAATTGAACTCGGGGAAAAGGTCTATTATCATAATGACCATTGAGTTCTGTATTTTATACCACTGAAAAATGATGGTGCTGCCCTAACTTTAGCACTTTGAGCAACCTTAACTACAAAACTACTCTCATGGTACACTTTCCATATAGACTTTGGGGATACAAACAAATCTAGCTTCTACTGCTACCAAAGTAGCCTTTCTTTTCAAAATACACTCAAAGAAGAAAATCTGAAATCAGTTACTGGGCTGTCACTAAGATCATTCTTTGACAAATAAAAGTATTGTATTTTTATCGATAAGAGAGTCCACTACCGATAATTTAAAAATGATCTAAGTGACAGTCTAATGGTCTGTCATTAGAAGGACTGCTCAAAGAAAGCCATTATGAGTACCCTTTTCCATTGATTTATACCAAGCTAGTCTATGATATGGACTCTTATTAGGTCTTATTCGGTATACGATCTCAAATAATTGTACTTATGAGATGTGGAATCTTGGTAATAAGTTGATATTTAGTACTACATTGTTCTTTATTTATTTATTAAATGGCGCAATACTCTTCCCCGTTTTAATGCTCAATGACACTCAAAAACAAGTCCAAGCAAAGCTTAAGGGTCCATTCTTGTCTTTTTTGTTTTTCATGCTTTGTTCATTTTTTCCGACTTTTTGTTAGGTTCGTAATAGTATATTTTTTGGATTAATCATCAGTCTCGACGAGAAGAGTCTTAAAATTAAAAATCTTAACTGACAAAAAAAAATTCAATAAAGGCAAAAAAAAAATACCAAACAACTGTCTTTTTGGTTAAAATTGTCTTTTTTTTCAACTTCGGTCCACATTTTTATATTTTTTCTGATTCCACACATCGATACGAATGATTAATTCCAAAAATTACAACGAAAAACTAAACAATAAATTACGGGAAAAAAGGTCATTTAATTAGACAAAAAAAAAAAAAAAGAGGCTAGGTAGGCAAGTGCATGATTTTCTGCCGTTTCAATCTTCTTCAAAGGTACAGCTTATGATATTCTTTTTCCGATGAAATGGCCGGTATTTCAATGCAATATTCTAATATGCTTGGTCCTCCACTAATGCATGCCCTGATTCTTTTCCAAGAATATAGCACTTTCGACTATCACAATGGACATTTGCAGAATCCTGTCTAATGCCAAGATGACCAACCATTCCATTAATTTCATCTTAGCTAGAAGAGAATCTAGAGGTCATGCATGATTCCTAAACTTGAATCCCATGGATTTAACTGCTGATTCTGTTGAGTTGTGGAAATAGTATATGGGGAATGTACTCTCCAAAAAAAAAAAAGGAAAAAGAAATTTAATTTCTTTTGAGTGTTCTAATAATAAAGAATCTTGCAAAAAATTAAAATTCATTCCTTGCAGGATGTAATTAGGGTTATCAGTTTTTAGAGAAAAACAGAGAGAGAGGCGAGAGAAAATGCAGATCTCAGAGAGATTGCGAGAAGACTGGTACTCTTGATTTCGATTTCATAGTGGACTGGTGTGGCTCCCGTGATTTTTCCTCGCGTTGAGGTTTTCCACGTATATCTGTGTCTCATTTCTTTTCCGTTTTTCCATTACGCATGATTACTTGATTTTCTGTTCTGTGATTCATTGTTTCCAAGATCCGTAGGGGTGTTGTGGGGTTGCGAAAATCCTAACAGATTCCACAACTTTCTTCGAGTTGCGAGAAAGTTAGATTTTTTTTTATCATTTCTCATCATTTCCGTGCGACTGAACGGGGCCTAGAGTGTTACTTTGATCGCACTTCTCATTTCTCTCCTTTCTGTCTGAATGCGATCGTCTTCAGTCAAGGCCTGTTGTTTTGAGGGACTGAAAAATGGGAGATAATACCAAGAGATTAATTAATACTAGGGAGTCCACTTTTTTTTTTTTTATCCCATCAGGATAAAAGGGGGAGATTATATATTGTTTTAATTGTATGGTTGGGATGGGATGAGCTTTTGAGAAGTAATATTGATCATTGGATCGAAGTGGTAAAATAATCCGAAGGTGGTCTTAGTAACAAGATTATTGTCCTAACCAAAATCCAATCCCATCTCCCTTGTTTGTTATCCTATGGGATTACGGGACAAGTCCTTACATGGTGGGCCACATATGTTTTATCCTAATCCAATCCCACCCTCAATCCTCCCAAACAAACAATCCCTAAACTGGATAATTATGTTCGGGGCTTCGGGCCCGTTCTAGGTTCGTTTTGCTGATGAGAACCGTTGATATTTTACACCCTGTTGAAAACATCTAGCATGCAAAAATTTATGCTAATCGGATTCCAAACACATTTATCTCAGAAAAAAATAGGTTTAGAAATATTGTAAGAGCAAGTCCAATGAGGTTCTATAATGGCAAAAAGTTTGGCACCCCCTCTATAAGGTGCGTTCTAAATAGTTTCAAATATTAACGAACTTTTCTTCCACCTCATTTCCCCCTACTTTCTCAATCCCAATTCAACTACTACTCATTCACGCCTTCACATTTATATATATTGGGCTGTGAAAAAAAAAATAACCACATTATAGATATAGCAGTTAAAGTGAAGGAGCCTGTAACACCCCAAATTTCGGAGGCATTATTTAATATAAAAAGATTTACTAAAAAGGAATTTTATTTCATAAGCAGTGGAATAGTACAAGATTCATAGTTTGATTACAATCACAAAGTACGGTTAATAACTAAATTACATTTATTCAATAAAATACAAATGGTGGGGTTCTCTACTTGTTCCAATTTAGATCCCAAATCTCTTCCAACATTTGTTCTTCCATCTGACCCTCAGTCTAGTAATACGACTATCCATCTTCATCTTGAGTATTTGGCGTAATATGACAGGACTAATAAATAGCACCATGAGTGATAATTCACTCAACAACTATTCTTATGCCCACTAACCCTTACTTTACAACTAAGCACATAACATATATGATTGAAAAACAGTACAGAAATAGAGAGCAAGTAATTAGATTTCATTATATAGCCTTTAACCTATGTTTCATCTAAGTTCTCAACCTAGAGAACATCCTCCCATTGTAACCACCAAGATTATGACTATTTGTGATTCAAATCCCACCTTGCTTGCCGTAACTCGGAGCATCGATAAACAGTCTAAGTTATGTACTTAGGCAAGTTCATCAACCTTTGCAAGGACAAATTTCCTAGGGACTAACCGTACCACTGGGCCCACGAGGAATTAATCGTAAGCTCGGGAGTATATAGACCGTAACCCGGTATTATAATACAAAACACCTTATATTGCCTATTCATGAGGAGGAATCACAGAACGCCATCACTTAGGGTTTCAATTCATAATAATCCTTGGTTGACCACCATCTCATGATTTTGGGATAACCTCTCTCCATCTTAGGATAACCTCCCATATAAATCTGAATCTCTGCGATGACCTCCCATACCTTAACCATTTTCAATTTCCTTTACTTAATAACGTCTATGTGAGTTCTACAGTCGCAATCCAACTCGGGAACCTAATTGTCCATTCTAGCATTCACAATATCACAATTGAATAAAAGAGCAAAGCGATAACGATAATGTAGTGGTTAAACAATGTTCGAATAATTTGCACAGTCTGATTCACAAGGTTCGCACACAAAATCATAAAGTGTAAAGGGGTACAAACAATTAATTAAATGTTAAGGGTAAAATTGTAATTTAAAGATATATCAGGTCGTATTATAATTACATAGAACTATAATGATAACGTAGTATTAAGTTAGGTCTAAGGTTTTTGTATATAATGGTAAAATTACTTAATAAGGGTATTTCGGTAATTTGTCCTCAGTGAAGGGTAATTTGGTAAAATGTCATGGTGGATGGATATCGTGGTAATAAGTTGAGTTTAAGGGTAATTGAGTAATTTTATCAAGTCTACGGTGATTTGGTAAAATATTAAGTAAGAGGGTATTCTGGTAATTGTAGTAGGTAAATTTTTCATCGTAACATTTATTTTAGTTCAATATAAGATTTTCTTAATTTAGGAAATTTTAGTATTCATACTAAAGTTATTTTAGTACCATTTATAAAGTTACTATTCATATGATTTTCTTAATTTATAAAACATTTCTCCTATTAATAAATTTATTGCTATAATAATTGATAAGTAATTTTTTTTTTTTGAAAAGCAAAAATAATAATTTTATTAATCTTTGGAAAGATACAAAGATTAAAGGGACACAAGACCCTCCTCAACGATTGGCAAGAAGCCAATCGTGAAAGCCAAAGCCGAAGCCCGACACCCCATGGGTCGAAACAGACCCAAATATTACATTTCAATCACAAATAAGAATGGGTAAAGCCCAATAATAAGAAACCCTAGTAGCAACGACGCCCACAACCGCCACCTCCATGCCCAATCATTAACCACGACCACCTGCAAAGAAGAGTCGCTGCCACCCCATTGCTGAAACCCGGGGAACAAGCCCCTGTTGCTGCCCTGAAGAATGGATTGACTGCCCCTCCCAATAGGCCAAACCCCTGACGCATCCCGGCACCTCCACGCCTTCCACCACCAATCACTGCCGCCATCCTCCAACATCACCAAAGCCTTGCAAAATAGAAAACAATACCCAAAACACCACACCTTCAGCCCCCAACACACCCAGATCCCAACTGCAGCCACCAAAACCCCATACGCAAACGCCACACAACCAGAGCCGCCGTAAAACCCAACCCCAGAACCCAGATCCACAGGCTTTTAGGCCGAAATCCACGAACAACAAGCAATGAAACGAGGTGTGGACGGACCGGCGAGCTATTAGGCGAAGAAGAGCCGCACCCAGCAGTGCAAGCCCAAGCCCGAAAAATAGAGGGAGGGCAGCAAAGAAACCACAAAAAGAGAGATGAACGCAGATTGAGAAGGCAGAAGGAGGCCGGAGGGAGGAAGGGGGAAGAGGGGAGGCCCTAATCAGATGAAAAATATGGAGGGGTTAGAAAGAGAGAATTGATAAGTAATTCTTACAATTACATAATAATTCCAATTATACATTTTAAAATTAATTGCCAATTTGTAATAAAATCGAGGTCAAATGTAAAATAACAACATAATCTAGGGCCAAGGCCAACTCGTAGAAATTACCAAGTTGTGTAAGTGCGATTAAAGCATAAAAGATGGGTTCAGGACTAACCAGGTTTAGTGGTCCGGACCAAGGTGTGGCTAGTCCAGACCAGAGGTCCTGAGAGTAGATTTTGTCAACGAACCTGGACCAAGGTGTGGCTGGTCCAGGCCAGAGGTCCTGATAGCAGATTTTGTCATTCTGGGGGGATGGTCCGGAGAATGCAAGGTCTGGTTCGAACAAGAAAAGCTGAAAAATAGGGTATGTTATATTTTGAGCTCATTTTCATGCATGGACCTATTTCTTTCAACTTTAAACATTCAAAACAATAACTAGGGGATTAAAATATGCATAGGGAGAGTGGAATAAGAGTTTACGCTACCTCTCCTCCGAAGATTAAGCTAAAACTCAAATTTTGGTGGAAAATAGGACATCGACGAGTACACAATGATGGAGGCTTCTCGGTTGGATTTGTTTAGATGGATTGGTGTATTTGTGATAGGTGAGGTGGTTTGGGTGGGAACCCACTTTCTTGCTTCTTACTCTCTCTATGATTCTCTAAATGGTAAGCTCTCTTTTTCTTATTTTTTTTTTCCTGTGCTTTTGTAGTGCAATGTGACTACTTTCAAGTGGTGAGGAAAGGAAAACGAAGTCGTGGGTATTTATAAGGTATTGGAGGAGTGGAGGGCAAGTTATGGAGATAGGGTGATGATGAGAGGTGAGTGAGATGATGTTTTATAGATAAGGTGAAGATATGGATGATGATGATGGCTAGATTTTAGGGGATTGAGGTTGTATGATGTGATTTAGTAGGTGGTAAGAGGGTGGTGAAGTGATATAGGGAGGGGTGGTGTATGTATTGATGGGGTGGCATGAAATGATGAGAGGAGGGAGTAGGGGTTCAGGTTTATAGCCTATTTGGAAGTGACAGGAGGGTGAATAAGGGATAAGGTTGATGAGATGTGGAGGGAGGGATAAGGTGTGGTGTGATATGATGATGTTGGGAGGAAGGAGGGGACATATAAGATAAATGTAGGTAGATTGTGGTGATAATGGTGTATTTAAGTGATGATGTGACAGGGAGATGATGTGTGTTGTAGATTATGAGGGAGAGTGTATTTCTACGGTTTTTAGAAATAAGGGTTATTAGTGCAAGTTAGGGGTCCTAAGTGTAATTAAGGGATTGGGATTGGTAGTTAAGAAAAAATAGTTCTAATAATAATATGATTAATTCAAAAAGAAAAAAAATGGGCCAAAATTTGGAACAATACAGACCCGTTCATAAAGTCTTTAATTAACTGTTTGGAACACATGAGGCTTTGATGCATTGGGAACACTGGATCAACTTCCTCTTTCTTCTAGGTTGACAGATCCTCTCTCCAGCTGTAGACTTGTGTTAGGGAAAAACCAAAGCTAAAATCGTGTTCTGATCTCTCTCCCCTTTCTTCTAGATCTCTTTGTTTCTCTCTTTCTTCCACACTCTCCAAGTGATTTCCTTCTCTCTCTCTCTCTCTCTCTCTCTCTCTCTCACACACACTCAAACACTAGATCTCTATGTTTCTCCCTTTCTTTCTTTTCGATTTCGGCGTAATTTAGGTGATGGTAACAGAGGGATGTGTTTGTCTCTCTGGTATCTCAGTTTCAATCTCTGGGCAGCAGAAAACGGGCAAATCTAGAGACTGCCCTGATTCCAGCTAGAAGAAAAGGCGTGATTTTGGCGAAGTTTTCTGATTCTGACTTGATTCCAGTGAACTCAAGGACCTTTCTCTCTTGATTCTATGGTTATTTTCAGTTGGGGAAAGTGACATGGCAAGGATGGATAGCATTTTTTCATTTTAGCAACAGTTTTAGATCCCATTGGAATTGCTCTAACTCTAAATAAAGTCTTTTTTTTAGAGATAAATATGTTTAAAGAACACATCAATCAACACAGAATGATTTTTATTAATCTAGCATTTACTTATTACTATGAATTATTTTATTTTATTTTATTTTATTTTATTTTACAGAGATCTTTGGCTACTCCACTTGTGAGTTGTGACTACTTTTCAAAAGTTACACCTACAAGACTATCTACTAAAAGCTATGTTTCTTTTTTAATTAGTACTATTATTTTCATTTTCAATGCATCCAAGGTCAATCCGACTCCACTAGGACCAACAGGTGGCATAGAGGAAGAAGCACTACACCTAGGAATCAAAAACGAAAAAACTTTGTTATAAATTACATCCCTTCCTTATCGGATTCGGGACTAATAAGAATGGTTGGGACAACAAACATCCATCTGGTTTGTATTTTGGATACCTGTATAACCATCGAAGGTTGTTGAAGTGACTCATTCCTAGAAATTTGGAGGCGTTGAGAACAAAGAAATTGTTTAGAGTTATCACTTTATTTCTATTTAGTACCAACACGTTTGATGTTAAGAAAAGAGATCTTGCAGGAAGGTTGGTTAGAGATTTCTTATAAAAACACTAGCCCTAGTCAGTTAATAATGAGAATATTTTCATCTTTTTTTATTTTATGTATTATTTTCATTATGCACAGAAAGAGGAGCCGTATGAGATGAAAATCTCACGTACGGTTTTGGAACGGAGATTCTTTGACTTAAATGACGACCGTAACGGATGTCAGCTCAATCTAAAGGAAATTATGCAGAAGCTTTGCAAAATTATTATGAAGCTATGTGACTAGAAATTGATCATAAAAATTGAGATGATGGAGAAATGACAGAGTTTAAGATTTGAGATTATAAAATTTGTTGACTAGTGAACATTGTCTCAACTGATTTGGTTAGCCGCGGTTATAAAAGTTTACCTAGCCACATGACTAGTTAAAGATGCATTAAAAATAAAAGAAAAATAGACAGTCACATAGTAGGAATAAATAGTTAAAATAAATAAATGAAAAAGTACATACTAATAAGTTAATTTAGGTTTGTACGAAATTTGGAATAAAAACATAAAAGAAATGGGTCCACAAATGGATCCTGTGTGCTCACAGTACACTTGCTGGTTATTGGAGTACTTATTTAATTCGCACTTTTTTAATCATTACTATCCAATCCACTCTTTTGTTTAATCATTATTGAATTCACACTTCACCACCTAAAATCCATTAATTAATGGTTTCCTTCATATTTCTATTTAGGTCCATGATCAGAAACCACTACGAGTTTTGCCATCTTGTGCCGCTGACTTAATTAATAGTATACCGAGACTCCAATTACAAAAACTGATCACAAATCACTATAGTGATCCCAAAGAAGTACTAAAATAATAAGATAACAAAAAGTACCAATATTTATATCCAATATAAATTATAAAATGTGAAAGTTCGCATCTCAAGGAGGGCACTCGGAGAAACTCCCATTGATAGCTTATTATGTGGTCCACGATTAATAGAAAAACCGATATCATTGCCGATTCGGTATTCATAACCTTGATTTTGACACTCGGGAAAACTCCCATTAATAGCTTATTATGTGGTCCAATTCAGCCTGAATGCATCAACTTTTCCAAAATGGACTGGAGACCTCGCCGCCGGTGACATAACAATAAGAACAAATGGAAGAAAGTCAAGAAACAATGCAATTGTCCTAATATGTCTTTTGTCATTTACTGCAGTATAATGCCAAGCCACAACTCTAAACAAATTCTTGGAGGATTGAAATGACATGGAATTCATAAATCTTAGGATGTCATGTTTTGTTTGAAGTATGAAGGTTGATCATACTAACACTTACCTATGCATAGATTGGAGAGCTAATTCTTTGGACTTAATTTTTAGAGTCCTTTTAATTAATATGGGAAAGTTGTGTTCAAGTGGAAGACAAAGGGTTGGGTCTAAAAGGTATTTTGGACTCCTCAAAAACATTAAAAAAAACTGTAAACAATTTAGCACAAATAAGTTTATATTTTGGAATCCTAAAAAATACAGAAAAGACCCAAAGACAATCTTTTTTTGTCTCAAGACCAAAAACTGACATATAGACACTTCAAGAAAAGGAGACACCTTTGTGATACACTTGTTCTTGGCATTTGAATATTTACACCTCTAAGGGCTGTTTCAGGGGCGGACGCAGGATTTAGTATCAGCAGAGTCAAGTATACAGTAGTTCCAATATATATATAATAGCAAAAGTGATATGTCAACCATAACATATCATATCGTTTACAACTCGCCCTGACGGTTTTTCATATTTTGAAACCGATTCATGATAGCTTCATTTGAAATGGTAACAAAAATCTATCGTTCAATGTACACAACCAAACTATCCTGCATCCACTGGTCACCCATTCTGTTATGAAGTCGGTTCTTCACAATCTTCATTGCAGAAAATGCTCTCTCAAAAACAAAAGATTAGAGGTGATCCGGAAAAATTATTTAGGCATAGTTATATTTATTTTTTGTTACTTGGGGCAAGATTAGAAAATAATCTATACGGTATAGGGGCAAAATACCCAAAATACCCAAAATTATATATACAAGGCAGTAGGAAATTTCGGTCCCGCTTGCCCTTATGTGGAGCCGCCCTTGGCCTGTTTGGTAACAAAGAAAACCAAAAGCTATTCTCAACATAATTTGAGATAAGGCACATCGAATTGCGATTTAACATCCGAACAACATTACCAAAAAAAAATAACGTATTGAAATGTAGCTTGCCAAAAAATAATTTTGACTCTAATAATTTGGATAAATCCAAAGGATTTCACTAGAGTCCATCATGCAATTAAAAGAATATACTCCAATCTCATTGCGAAAACGATGCCGACAATTTGGTCGAAATCAGGTGCCCATTCAAGTTAGGTGCCAAACAGAACCCGCCATTGATTGAACATATTGATACTTTTAGGGTTGGTAAATGCATTTTAAGAAATATAATTGGGTCCTTTCTGTCAAAAGGTGTCATAATAGCCTATTAAATTATTTCCCAAAAAGAGTTTTTTTTTTTTTGTCAATCGATAGAAGAGAGATCAATTACATCACATACGAAGTACAAAGTACCAATCCGGGACACTACATGAATTATGAGAGTTCACGAGACAACAAAGCCCAACAACTTAATCAATACAAGAAATAAGCCCGTTACAGGATAGAAATAGAGAAAGAAACAAAATAAAGGAAAAGCCCTTGCACGCAGGCAGGGAGATTTGAACTCCTGATCTCCTAGTGAGATGCAAGAGCTCTGGCCAACTGAGCTAGCCCCGTTGGTTCCCAAAAAGAGTTCATTAACAGGAGAATTGACATTGATTGGCTTGATGTTCTTATGCAAAATGTACGACGAATAGTGAATTTTCTTGAATAAAACCAAGAATCACTACATGGCTCTCTGAGTCAAATGGCGAAGAAAGCACCCTGCACCCACCAAATTAAGTGGAATCCTTCGGTAATTTTTGTCATTTGGCTCCTCACCAATACCATTAATAATTCGATTTTTCAAGAATTGGAAGGGAAGCCTATATATAAATGCAGCCACCCTTTGATAAGTACTTCAACATCTCTCTCTCTTTAATTGAAGATTAATGGCTAGCTTAAAGCTTTGGTTCTGCCTCCTCTTGATCTTGATTTCTTTTTCAGGGTCTGAATCCCTCTCTCCTAACCAATTTTCAAGAAAGGCTCGGCGGTCGTTAACGGAAAGCTACCAAGAGATTTCAACAATGCGATCGCGACAACAAGATGAGGTTGAAAGCCGGTCAGAGGTAGGAAGGCCGGTCTCGTTTTCGAGAAAGACCAAACGGTCGTTGATCGAAAGTGCCCAAGAAATTTTCAAGGTAAGAAGACTAGATGTCATCGAAACTCAATACGGGTTCAACCGGCTAAGCCCTGCAGGACCGGACCCGAAACATCACTAGTTGCTGCCCGGACAAAGAAGTTCGAAAACAAAGAGATACCATGGGTAGAGCGCGGCAATTATTCTTGGATTTCATAAGTGCATGCGTGTAGATATCTCTACTATTAAGCGGGAGTCTCATGCACTTGGTATAGTATTTTACGAATATATAAGAATGAAGTGGTGCAAATTTGGTTGTCGATCAAGAAGTTGTAACTCAATCAGCTGAATCAATAATTGATGAAATAAATTGCTATATGCTAAAGTTCTTCCTTCTTTTCAATTTTCAATGCAGTCTCAAGAGAAAATGATGAGGATTGCATGTGGAGAACATGAGTTAGGATATGATATTCATTTATTTGTGTTTGTGGGGTAACACATTATTTTTAGCAAATCCCCTTAAGTGGTTCTCCATGAGGACATAATATAGGGAATAAGATAGAGTTTCTTGTTTGTTTTTCCTTCATATAAGTTAGCATTTGAAGATGGTGGAATGGTACAAGTACAGTGGAGATTCATAGCTTTTAGGCAAATGCCTTCATGAAACAATGGCCACATCTACCACACCACGCCTTTTTAGGGATGAATTTCCACTACGGTATTTTCGGTATTCTTGGACTTCAAGTTGTCAAATCAGTTGATTTTTATGAGAAGTATGATTTGTTGATTTTGACAACCTATAATCCAAGAATACCGAAAATACCTTAGGGAAAACTCAGCCAAATCCAGCAGTGGGAATCACTTTTTATTGAAACAAATGATTTCCCATATTGCTATAAAATATAAAATGTTACTATGTACCTGTACTACCACTTTCATTTCCTAAACGATTGAATACTAACCGGAGACGCGACCGTAACCTTTTATGAATTCTCCTTACCGTTGCCTAAGAGAAAAACACAAAACAAGTTAGTAATTTGGTCAAAATTCTAGTTTGTTCTTTCAAATCGTAGATGCTTCGATATTTTCCTGCTTTCACTCGTAAAGAACAAGAGATGGAATTAGTGGCATAGGGGCCTTTGCCCCGTCTTGGGCTTCCACTAGTCGATGATGGAATTAGTTTCTAATCGAGATGCATGTGTGTGAACTGGCATCGACGCAAAAGGAATGTGTAGGGTATACTTGACCATTAATTAGTTAGTCTCTTTTGCAGATCATCTTGGATAAGAACCATAGGACAGATCACATATGACCAAGTTGATTCGATTTTTTTTTATTTATTTAGCATCCAACTCTTGTTTTGCTAGTACAAATTGTCAAACCTTAATCATTGATCTTTAGATAAATTCTATCTTGCTTACCTGTAATTCAGGATTTCCAACACATTTTACGCTATTTTCTTTCTCAGAATCCCATGTCGGATGATCTTTGGCGGCTGGTGCGTGGTTTTCTCAGAAGAAACAAGATAAGATGGGATTGTGGATGCAGATTGAATTTGGTGGTGTCTTTTAGTTGAGAGAAAGAGGCAAATACACTAACTATACAGTGTGCAACTGCCAAGCAAAGCTTGGGGTGACACTGTGTTCTTGTATGAGTGAGAGAGTGTAAAGGTTGGGTGTGGTTTACATTCTCAAGGTGTCTCTTTCGATTGCTATTTTGGACCTTGGTACTCGTCACACATGCTTGTGATGATCGATATTCCTCTTGAAATTATGCATCTGATGTCTATTTAATTGTGTTTGTGGTACGTCGACTAAGGAGAGCAAGAGAGCAGTACACTTGTTAGGATATAACATTCATTTTTCAATAATTGATGAAATAAATTGCTACGAAAGTTCTTCCATTTTTCGATTTTCGATGAAATAAATTGCCACTAAAGTTCTTCCTTTTTTTTTTAATTTTCAATGCAGTCACAAGAGAAAATGATGAGATTGCATGTGGAGAACATGAATTAGGATATGATATTCATTTATTTGTGGACACATTTTTTTTAGCAAATTCCCTTTAGTGGTGCTCCATGAGGACCATAATATAGGGAATAATGTAGAGTTTCTTGTTTGTTTTTCCTTCATATATGTACCATATATTTTAATTAACATGGTGGGTAGATTAATTCATAGCTTTTAGGGAAATGCCTCCATAAACCAATGGCCACATTTCCAGCAGTGGCAATCACTTAATTATTGAAACAAATGATTTCCAATAGTGTTTTAACTTTAAAATGTTAGTATGTCCCAATTCTACCACTGTCATTTCGGATCCAGGGTGGGTGTTGTGCGGTAGGTGTTGTGCGTCATATTGTGCGATAAAACGACGTAGTTTTTGGCACACCTCTGAAGCTTCCAAAGACCTCGTTTGGAAGAAGGAAAAAACCACTACAAAGTGCTTAAACCCTAAACCCAAAGCGCCTACACTCAAAGTGCTTAAACCCTAAACCCAAAGCGCCTACACTCAGAGCGCCTAAACCCAAAATGCCTAAATCCAAGTTTCTAAAACTACTATATCTTACCCCAAAGAGCCTAAATCCCCTAAAATTGAACCTCAAAATTAACTCTTCGAAAAGGGCCTATTGAAGTGTACCAAGAAAATGAACAAAACTACGTCGTTTTGCTGCACAACATGTACCACACAACACCTCTCCCGGATTCTGTCATTTCCTAAAAGAATGAATTCTAACCACATGACCCTTTACTATTAACTAGGGAAACAGTCGATGTCACATAGTGAGACATCAATGTGACCCTAATCTTTTAGAACAATGATACATACACACCCCACCCGGACACACTCTGCCACACCCCCTCTCACATGTGGGGTGGGTCCCTCCCGGGTGGGTCCCCTCACATGTGAGAGGGGGTGTGACAGAGTGTGTCCGGGTGGGTGTGTATGTATCATTTTTGAATCTTTTATGAATTCTCTTTACCATCGGTCCATCACCTAAGAATATTGGCACAACAATTGTCAAACCTTAATCAATTGCCTTTGAATAAATCCTCTTATCCATGTCTATCGTGCTTACCTGTAATTCAGGATTTCCAACACATTCTTCGTCCTACGTGAATATTGAAAAAACGATATATCCAAAACTTCTCAGCACCTAAGTACACGACTAACTAAGCTAGAAGCCCTCGGTTATATCTTTCTAAAAATTCCTAGCACAAACAAAAGACCAGTTCTTTTCTGAGAATCCCATGTCGGCTAATCTTTGGCGGCTGTTCCGTAGTTTTCTCGGAAGAAACAAGATAATATGGAATTGTGTGGATGCTGATTGACTCGGGTGATCTCCACCATTTGGTGGATTTTAGGTAATTGTGATGACTCGAGAAAGCAGATAATTTTCCAATAAGTGACACAGAAAGACAGGGGACAAACGTCTGAGGCCTTGTACTTATCTTGTTACACAGACGTTTTCAAGTATTGCGTAGCTTTTAAAGTTGCAGTCAAATGTTTTGTGAAAAAAACAGTATTTTGTCATGATTTATCCCCTCCCACTTGGTGTTTCTAAATCTACATATATACGTATTCGCAATACAGACATTTGTCAACTGTCACAATCCTCCTTTTATTAGCCATGGCCAGTTCAACTAAGGCAGAGATCTGGTTTTCATGTATAGTGATTTTATCAATGCTCCTAGTAAGTTCAGGAAATCGTATTCCTCGTGACATCCCGGCCATGAATACGAGGGAATTTGGCGGCCATCTCGCGTTGGGTAAAATGAGATTCGATGAAGCGAAACTGGGGTATTACAGAAGAAAAGCTTTGGCGTTGAATGCAGGAACTGATAGAGTCGCGCCAGGAGGACCGGATCCTCAACATCATTCGACACCACCGGGACTAATCGAGGTTCGCCCTTAATGGAATTGTTCGGGGTGAACTCTTTTGTAAATAACCAAAAAAATGGATCTTCACTAGGATAACCACCGAATTTGTGTCTTCTGTGTTGTTATCCTGTCTTCTGTCTGTCTTTTGGGGCATTTCAATTAAAGAGGTACGTACTTTTTCATAAAATGGATCAAATAATTTCCCATGCCACCTTATTGCAGGCTAGGAGTTAGAGCACCTCCAGCCTTGAACCAAACTCAGAACCAAATTTTTACTTATATTTGAGTCAAAAGCTTGATTTGAGGAGAGTCACTCCAGTCATCAACCCCTTTTTTACTCAAATTTGGCTTTAAAAAAAATCAAAAACAATTTCTCTCACTTTCCCCACTCACAAAACCACCGTAGACCACCCCCACCACCCATAACCATCGTCGTCTACTACCAGCCACTGCCACTTCCATCGTCATCTCCACAGCTGTAGTCTGACCCACCACCACCGTCGTCTCCACAGTCACCACCACACAGCACCACCGTCGACTGCTAAGCACCACCGTCGACCGCCACCATGGTGCAGATCTGACCCACCACACAGTACCACCGTCGACCCACCACCACCGTCGTTCAGCACCACTATAGATCTGAGAAGTGTAGATCTGACCCACCACCATCGTCGTCTCCACAGCCACCACCACACAAAACCACCGTCGACTGCCAAGCCCCATCGCCATCCAGCATCACCGTCGACTGCCAGCAAGAACCACTGTCGACTGCCCAAAATTAGCCGTTGCTGTTTTGGTTCAAGAAATAGGTCTCCCCAGATTTGAGAAAAAATCTGAGTAAAGTTTGATTTGGTATGGTTTTGGTTCAAAGAGTGGAGTGAGATTTACTCAAATTTTGAAAGAATTTACTCAGATTTCAAATTTGGTTAAAAAAAAGGTAAGGACTGGAGGTGCTCTTAGTAACCTTAATTTCTGCAGCCCTATAGCTGCCATTTCGTGGACTCTTATTTCTACCTACGGTTTCTATGATAGTCGCCGCGAGTCTCTGAGCACCAAAGGGCTGGCAAACCCAAGTAAAATTTAGAGCAAAAGCCTGCTAGGTCGAAAACCGGCGAGGGAGGCATAGGCAAAAGTTAAGGCAAGAAATCAAAGAGCTCGCTAGATCGAAAACCCGAAAAGGCGGCGCTAGGCAAAATTTAGAGCGCAAAAGGAGAGCGTTAATACCTGAGCGAACCTTGGCCTGAACTAGGTCATGACTTGATTCCTTTGCAAAAGGGATACGTAGGCAAACCCTGAGAGGTTCGGTCACTATCTTTTGAGTTGATCCTCAAGTTGCCACATTTCAAATCTAGAAGTCATTCTAAGCCAATCAAGGCTCATTGTTGCTAACAGCAGGTAGGTAGGCTGTTAAATGAATCAAACTGCTCGACCTTGACGTGAATTCGGATAGTTAAATGCACGCGTGTCATGCTCCGGTTCTAATCTTATTGTTGCTAACTGCGCGTAGGCTTTTAAATGAACCAAACTACTTGAACTCGACTCGTGTTTCGCTCTTTAGAAACTCAATCAAGATCATTCAATAGATATGCCAAACTTGAACAATCTACTACTCAGTTCAAGCTAGGCTTTTGTTTTATTAACTAAAAACAGCAATACAAGAATCAATCAATTACCAAACTTTTTTCAACAATCTGTAGGAAGAGGGTACTGACAGTACTTGTCATTCTTCATACACAAAAAGAATCTCTCATAAGCCGAAGCCATTTTTTCAGCTGTAAACATCGACGCCACGTACTCCTTACAAACCTCACCTTTCCTCTCCAAGACCTCCACGCCGTCTCTAATCGCCGTTTCCATCGCCTCAACCAGCGACTTCACGTTCGGCGAAAACGTGTACCCGAACCCTTCGTTCAAAACCACGGTCCCCGTTATGCTCGGGAAGTTCGGCGTCAAAACCGGCGTCCCACAATGCATTGCCTCGATCAGTGTCAAATCCAGCCCCTGAGGCCGAAACGTTGGGTCCACGAAAACGTCAACCGCGTTGTAAAAATCAGAAAGCTCGTTTGCTTCCAATGGGCCTAGGATTTTCACT
Source organism: Vaccinium darrowii (assembly GCA_020921065.1). Lineage (NCBI taxonomy): Eukaryota > Viridiplantae > Streptophyta > Magnoliopsida > Ericales > Ericaceae > Vaccinium > Vaccinium darrowii. The sequence continues at coordinate 7,893,817 of CM037154.1, forward strand.
GTAGGGCCTAGCTCGGCATATCGTTTCCCCCACGGGCCTGACCCTGCTACTAGTAGAAAAACATCTGGGTGACGCTTGGAGATTTTGGTAAAGGCTTCGCGGAGAAGTGGGTGGCCCTTGTCTCTCACTAATCGGCCGGCAATGCCCATGACTAGGCTTGCGTTGTCTGGAATACCGTATCGGTGCCTGAGTTTGGTTCCGGATTCTGGATCCTGAATGAATTTTTTGTTGTCGACTCCGTTGAGTATGACATGAACATTTCTTATGGGAAGTTGGTAGATGTTTGTGAGAACCTCACCTGCAGTGGCGGAGCCATGAAATTAATTCCGAGATAATAAAGTAATAATGAGCACAAAAAAAGAAAAAAAAAATTCTAATGACAGGTTTTACAGTTGACCCTGAAGAACAATGAGCATAACTTCATTTACACCGCATGTGGGTTGCTCAACATGCTGCTACTCTTCCTCGCCCCTTCATTTATCTAACACTTAAATTTTGATGGTAATGTCTCCTATACTCTGCTTTTTATTCACGTCATATAAGACGATGAAAAGGACCCAAAAAGTCAGTCTTTCTCACATATAGATAGACTTTTTGGATTTTTTTGGGCCCTTGTATTACGAGAATTTTTTCTAACTTTGATCTATATTTTCATACGTTTTTTATTCCTCTCATCGAGACGGAAAAAAAAAAGTGTCAAAATTTGACCCGAATCTGATAAAGATTAAGAGGAATAACCAAGAAGACAATGTGGAAAAGTTAGAAAAAAATAATGCCAAACTCACCCAAAAAGTTAACAGAAAGCAGATTCACAATGTTAGGTTTTGCCTTTTGTGTCGCAAGTCAAGATCCAAACACTATCTAAAAAAGTCTACAAAATGAGAAAAAATTGGGTGCCGAGCGGGTATGGGTGACGTGGTGCAGAAAACACATCTCGGTCGTCCAAAAGTATTTTAGATGGCCCAGATTTCTATCAACCCTTCCCCTCCACGGAATTCTTAAATGATATTAGATGGACATATGTACAACTTTTTCAGGGCTAAATGATGGGTAAAATTTCAACACATGTTTGTGAAAGTTTTTACTCACCTGCACTATTACTTATGCATATATGTTGAGTATATCGTCTAAAGAATTTAATCTCATCAATAAGCCGTGGCATTGCTTCATGTAGCTCACCCATGAGCCCTGGCAACTGCCCCTTTGGATTCCAAAACAGCTCCTGAAACAACTTGGAGTGCATAATCTCATACCAAATCCCATGCCAAGTAACAGCCACGTTAGGCAACGTTCTCGCCCGCCAATGCGGCAACGAGACGCTCTCCGTGTGCACGTAGTCGAACGCGCCCGCCCTGTTCTCCCTCCTGAATATCTCGAACGCGTGCGAGCAGTTGAGCATCCCGTGATCGTTGGGCGCGAAGTGCAGGCGGACGTTGTTCGCTCTGCGGATCAGCATCTCCTCGTGGGGTTTCTTGTCGGACGGGACGGTAAAAACGTGGATCTCGTGGCCCCTGGCGGCCAGAGCGCTGTACAGAGTGTAGGCGTGGCGCTCCATGCCGCCTGGAGAAGGGCCGGCGGGCCATGTCCTGGAGAAGACTGCTACTTTGAGCTTCTCCTGGGCTGGCCCGTAACAGAGCTTGTTCCATGGGAATCTCGCGTCCCGGAGATCACCCCTGAACGGGCCGGGACCGCCGGGCCACGAGAGGTGGTCCGGGTAGCGCCTGACCGGGGCGAAGAGGTAGATGGTGCAGGCGAGGAAGAGGATTAGGGTGAGGATGGTTGAAGATCGTATGGAGAATAAGTGTGGGTAAGAAATGGCTTTGTGAGTGTGGTGCTTCAACCCCATTGTCCGTTAAAGTGCGTTGGAAACTTAACTATTGTTATTGAGTGTATATATATATATGAGAAAAACTCGGGTGCCAAATGGGTAGCACATGGCGATACCCGTCAAGCATTTCGGTCGTCCAAATTTCAAAACACATAAGAGTGCATTTAAAATTCGGACCATTCAAAACACTTAAGACGGCCGAGATTCGCGCTCAGGTACCACGTCAGCTCTACCCTATACACACCCGTTCTTCTCCTATTTATATACACACAAATATAAAAAATATACTGTGTGTGGAGATAGACAAGGTGTTTGATATTAATGGTAAACACCCATTGATGCCGGATCTCCTCGAGCTCGTGAAACCTTTGAGAACAGCACATGGGCTTTCCCTAGCTTGTGTGTTTGTCAACTCTCTCCCCTAAATGGTTTTAATGATATGTCGGTGTGTTCAAGATGACATACTCGCCTAATATCTAAAAGATCAATATTATTTTTTCCGTCTCTTTTTAAATGTCTCTTTTGAGAAACGTGTATTTTCTTAGACGTAAAAAATACTCCGTATATAGTATTTTTGTGGGGTTGAAAATACATTCATTTCTATAGTAGACACTTGAAGTTTGTAGCGTCTAAAAAATTTTGAACGCAAAAACCTTAAGAAGAGGTGAATTTTTAAATCTCAGGCCTTGAGGACTGGAGAAGTCGTGACCTCGTTCTTCTGAAATCCGTGTGGACTTTAGTTTTGGAATGTTGAATATTCAACTCTCTGCCATTATTTTTTGGATCAAAGTCAATAAGGTTTAATTGGTGTAGGATACTAATTTTTAGCTGTTCCACTTCCCTCAGTTATGCCCTGCACCATTATAAAACCACAGAGGGGGTGGAGAAAATTGTACCCACTGGATTTAATTATACTGTGTTTTTGGGGTTGGGGTTGTGAAAGAGCACGGACTTGGGATTAGAAGGAAAGTTTTTTTTTTTTTTTTGAACTGGAAGACAATTTTATAGATCAAAAAGCCTCAACAGAGGCATCGCTGTTACAAATACTAGAAAGATATGTTTACGCAGCACTTTTCCTCTATGGGACATGGGACAGACCCCTTTTCACCGATGACGCACAGATCGGTGTGTGAGGTTCACTTACGGGTCTAGCAGAAATTATCTAAGCCGTTTGTTAAATTTTAAATTAATTTTTGTTATGGTCTCATAAAATCAGGGTAAGTACTAAATCTAATTTTCGATTTTTTATTCAGAAATTAATTACGGCTTGAATAATTTGGAATTATTGTTTACCCAAATTTTCTCACTATGAGAAACAAACCTAACCCGAATCCAGCCCATCTCGATCAATGTCCACTCCCACCAAGAAGCCCAAAGGCCTCAAGGACCCCAAAATACACGTACATTTCAATTGCAGACACAGTCGACGGTCGCGTGTGAACCCACGCGCAAGATCTCCTCGCAAAGACGAAATTTTGGGTGCTAATAATCTAATTTGCTCACCGTCACTAAGCGAGGGTGAACGAAATTCTCACTTTGATTGATCGAAAAAGGGGTCCACCACAAAATCAATGCACTTTTTGATAACTATGGTGTTATTAGTTTGTAGTGGACTCCACAATTTTTTTATCAATCAGAACGAGAGTTTTGGTGACGGTGAACAAATTTACACTCACCAAATAGGATGCCGCACACATAATGCACGAGCGTCAACCGTTCAAAAGTTATTGGACCCGACTTGGGGTATAGAAACTTAGGGTCAGAAAATGTACCGATCTGCTTGGGGACCCACTTTTGGGTCCCATACAAGCGATCCGAACCGTTTATTATTCTTAAAACATTTTTCCGAGGGAGCCCACAAAATTTCAGCTCAATCGGATGGTTAGAAATGCTTAAATCAAAGTCTCACCGTTTCAATCATTTTTGGTTTGATTGAAACGGTGAGGCTTTAGTTTAAGCACTTCTAACCGTCCGATTGAGCTGAAATTTTGTGGGGCCCCTCGAAAAAATGTTTTAAGAATAATGAACGGTTCGGATTACTCTTGTGGGACCCAAAAATGGATCCCCCAAGCAGATCGGTACATTTTCTGGCCCTAAATTTTTGTACCCATAAGTTTTTCCAAAAGTTATTAGACGATCGAGATACGTGTGGGGTAGTAGGTACCGTGGAAGACAGCCAAAAAGTCGTAAAATCACGCACGAACGGATGGGCCCCACCTGTGGCGGAAACAACACCCGCCTTTTGATCACTTTTTTCCGCAGGCGCGTGTGATTGACTAAAGTGCGCCGCCTAGAGAGAGAAAGAGAGATCGCGAACAAATTCTGCATCGATCGTGTATCGCCGTCTAGGGTTTCTCTCCGACTAATCGGAACCCTAATTTTCCTCTGTGTTCAGCCGCAGATCCATCGATTTGGTAAATTTCTCGTTCTCGACTGATTATATTAGCAGCTCTTTTTATTACTAGGACCTTTGTTAAGAGTTTTTGAAGCCCTAAAAGGTGAAGGGACTTTTTTTAGCGTATCCAATTAGGTTTTCGGTTTTCGCAGATCGGTTTTTGTCTGGACCGTGGGTTTGAACCGACTAGATTTGCATGGTTGAGGAAAAAATCCGTGATTTTTGTTTTTATCGAGATCGAGGAACTAGGGTTTGTTGAATTTGCTTCATGTATGGATTCGGGGACATTAGGTGAGCTTAGAGAGAGGCATAAATGGGGAGATAATATTAAGGTGTACACGAGAAAGTTTCATAACAAACGCCTCAAAAAGGACAATATTAACAACGGTGGCGACGCCGTTGCTGCCACCTCCAACAGCGGGAATAACACCACCACGGTCACGCCTGACATCGACGAAAGCAAGAATAATAACCATAACCATGACGGAAAGAACAACGGTGATGCAGCTCCTCAGCTGTCTCCCCAAACCCTAGCTATTGAGGATGTGAATGGGTCTCAACATCTGCAAACCCAAGCACAATTAGATGGGGTTTCTGATGATTTGTCGACCCATAATAGGCTGCTTCAAGACCCTGCTGTGAATTGTGGCGAACCGTCCTACGGGAATGGTGCTGCCAAGCCAATTATTAGTAGAGTGGAGAATAGAGTTAGGATTAGTTTAGGAGGAGAACAGTCGAAAAGTGAGATTCGTGAGCTTAAGAGGAAGCTAGTGAATGAGCTTGATCAGGTGAGGAGTTCAGTGAAGAAGCTTGAGGCTGAGGAGGTTCAGCTTACTGGGTATTCTACTGTTAGTCGTTGGCAGCATGCGGGGAATGATGAAAGGGCTTTAGCTAGAGTAAACTCAGAGGTGGGTTCGGTTGGACATCATGATTCAAGGCCTTTGCAGCCGCCAAGTGTGTCAATCATGGAGGTCAATCATGGGGTCAGTGATTTTGTTGAGAAAGAGAAGAGAACTCCAAAAGAAAATCCATATTACCAGAAGTCAGACTTCCTCCTTGGAAACGACAGGTTACCACATGCAGAGAGCAACAAGAAGTTGAAATCCCACGGCAGGAAGAAACACGGTGGGGAAATGAGACACGGGTTTCGTATGGACAAGTACGCTATTCAAGTAATGAAGATTTGTAACAATTTGCTCTCGAGGTTGATGAAGCACAAGTATGCTTGGGTGTTTAATAAGCCAGTCGACGCCAAGGCAATGGGGCTCCATGACTATCATCTTGTAATTAAGCAACCTATGGATTTGGGTACAATTAAGAGTAGGTTATCAAAGAATTGGTATAAGTCTCCAAGAGAATTCGCTGAGGATGTGAGACTTACATTCCGTAATGCCATGACATATAATCCAAAGGGTCAAGATGTTCATACTATGGCTGAGGAGCTGTCCAAGATTTTCGAAGAGAAGTGGACAGCTATGGAGACCGAGTACAATATTGATTGGAGATATGAAGTGGTTGATGATGTAGGTTTGCCTACTCCTACATCAAGATATTTTCACCCTCCTCCCCCACAACGGCCTATTCCTGAAGTGAGGAATTCGGAGAGAGCAGAGTCGATGACAGGAGTAATGCCTGTAGATTATAGTTTTAAACCCAATGCTTCAGTGGGAAGGGCTCTTGTTCCAAAAAAGCCTAAAGCTAAGGATCCTAACAAAAGGGACATGACTTATGAGGAGAAACAGAGGCTTAGCACAAACCTTCAGAGTTTACCCCCGGAAAAACTGGACAACATTGTCCAGATCATTAAGAAGAGGAATTCGGCAGTTTCTCAACATGACGATGAGATAGAAGTGGACATTGACAATGTTGATGCAGAAACACTTTGGGAACTTGATAGATTAGTGAGTAATCACAAGAAGAATTTGAGTAAGAACAAAAGAAGAGCCGAACTTGCTCTCCAAGTGAGAGCAGAAGCTACACCTGCTGTCCCAGCACTGGTGAGTTTTTAGATTGCAATTTATTTTTTTCTCCTAAATAGATGTGAAGTTGGCTAATGAGTTGTTCATCTGTATATCATTGCAGAACCCTTCTTCGGCCCTTATGGACGCGCCAAAAGAATCTAAAGAAGGTTAGTTTGGAAAAAGAACAAAGGTCAATGAAGTTTTATCCTTGTACCGTCAAACCAGAGGCTATTCATTTTGCACTCATGTATTAGATCTGTTACTTTTTAAGCAGATGAAAATAATACTGCTGCTGCTGCTGCTGCTCCTGTTCAAGGGGAAAGACACGGGGATAATGTTAGTAGGTCAAGTAGTTCAAGCAGTTCTAGCAGTGGCTCTGGTTCTTCTTCAAGTGGTATGGTTTTTAGTTAGATGCTATTGTACAGTATGTATTAGTTCACTATAATTCAGTTCTTCATTTAAGGACTTCTGGTTGATTACAAAACACATCTAATGATTCAATGTGATAATCTACTTGCAGATTCTGAGAGTGATAGTTCCTCTGGATCAGATGGAAGGCATTCACCTAGGACTCAAGAGGATTCAGTTAAGGTACATTGATTTTTTGTATTAAATATGTATAGTTTGTAAGGATCTTCCTGTATAGTGCAAAGAACATTACATCCTGTAGATTCAAAGGAGAAAAAGAAAAGGGAAGAGAAAAGAATATTTCTTGCATGCTTATTTTTCTAACTAGTAAAGATTTATGAATCGTGGAGTTCCAGTTTCTTGACAATATGCGGTTAGTTTTTTTGTTTGGTTTTTGAAATTCCTCTGTTTTTTTTCTTGTTCCTGCTATGCTTGCTGATATGAGATTCTATTGGGAAATAGTGTTGACCGTTATCTTTTGCATATCTACACCCATTGTTCAGTCAGCGGGTGAACAGTTGGGTAAAGCAAAATCTGATGTGCGACATTGCTGTGATTAAACCAAACACACTTTGAATCCTCCAGTTAGGAGTTGAAGCACTGGATTGTATCCTATCTTTTGTGCTCTACTATACTTTGCGGGTGTTCTGCAACTACTATTTTTAAGTTTTCCTACACTCCCTTTGATCTTCATGCCGTTAATGTTTCTCGAAAAGCTGCTTCAGCCATCACTGCATCTTGTCAGCAACGACCTCCTTTGTGTTCTGAAATAACCACGAAGTTTATAGGGCATTCCTGTGCTGTCAGTAATCACGGTTATCTCATAAATGGGAAGTTTTTGGAACTGCTAGATAATAAACATTGCTTGTGGTTGTGGGGTGCATCATGGTCTATCATGAAAGATTCTCCCCGAAAGAAACAGATGATACAGCCGATCAAAAAAAAAAAAGAAACAGATGATACAGAGAACCACGATTAGATTTGTTAATAAAGGCCCTTACAAAGTTTTCATCTTGAAATACCCTATGAGGATGACATGAAGTTATGCTTTTTAGTTCGCTTTTTTAAGATGACTAAAGTTGTTTAGTCATTTTATTTTTTATTCCCCAGTTTCCCATGCTTTTTGCCAAGGTATAATGCTACAAATATTTTAGAATCAAATCTGGTGCAGAATATCTCAGCTGGATCTTGATCTCTGTTGACTTCCACGCCTATTGAGAATGCTATGCACAGATCGCGCACAGGCCACTTAGGGGAGCTGTACAGAAGATTCGTGCGGGATGGATGCAGAACAAAATGCCCTCTGAAAGGTGTTTGATTTGGAAGTCGGAACCCTAACTTTGTACAATCACTTTACATATTGTCCTAACTCTTAAGGGTGGTTCTTTTGTCAAATTTGGATGTGAATGAGAATGATGGGATGTGGGTGGTGGTAGAGTCATCATTTTGTAGAGCAGGTGTAAATTGCTAGAAGTGCTCTCAGTTTCGGTGACCAAGAACTCACTGTAGATTGGTCTTTATGCCACTGTTGTAGTCGCAGCTTAACTCGAAAGAAGACTATTATTAGTAGGACAGGTTTAGAAATCAGAGTGGCTCTCGAGATCGAAGCTTTTTCATCATGAATTTTGTAGGTTTGTTTTGCTTTATTCCATGCTTACGTCTGCCGTCCATTCAACATTTGCTGCTTTCCTAGTACGATTCCATACTAAAAAATGGTTGCAAACGAAAGGAGGCACATATTTTCTACAGCATTTTTTGCGCTAAATTAAGTGAACCTGCAATCTTTGCTCATACCATACCCAAGAGATGTATGTAAGCAAATAAGTTTAGGTATTTACGGAAGTTGTATATTGTCTGCACGATGAAACCAGTCGGGGCCTCCTCTCTGGAAGCAAGAGATGTAAACCAATGATCATTGTTGGCCATGGTAACAAGGTAGAGTTACAGATCAGAGTGCTGGGTTTCAAGCCAGGCCTCCTCACCCTGTGGAAGCAGATACTGGACTGCACAACATTCGGCCGAGTGGGCTTACGTTGAGGGCACATCCATCATTGGCCCATAAATCAGGGTACCATAAATCAAGCACATCAAAGAATCCAAATACTAACCGCTGAAGTTGAATTGTGACATCTAACGACCTATTCTAATAACATTAGTTGTAATGTTAATGATACACATTACAACGGGTATTATTAACGGCTTCATATTTTGTCTAAATAAAGTCTGCTCTTCAGGAAACTGCAAAACTGACTCCTCAGGCAGCAACCAACCGTTTCAAATGATACAAAACTGTTGAACACGAAGCAAAATTCAGAAAATTCTCAAATAGAAGGGGAGAGACTCCCCAACAGATGCGTATTCCTTCAACCCTGGTTGGCAAACTTGATTCCCTTCTCAATAGAGGATTTGAGCTCGGGCAGGAGGCTTTCCAATCCTTGTTTTTCATAATCTGAAAGCGGACCCAAGTCCAGAACTTCCTCCACGCCATTCTTCCCAAGCTTTACCTGCAGGCATGGATACAGTAGACATTTTAGCTGTTTTATCAAGTCAACAGAACCCTAAACAGCTGACTTTATATGAATGCGATTGAAACCAAGCATAAACCCAACTATAAATCCAGAAGTTGAAAAGTGAGTATCTTTATTTTAGTTTAACCAATACAATAAGAAAGACAACACCATGTACGTATAGGAAAGTCAAATCACATACTGGAACACAGGTCTTGGACCATACTAGCATCAATGCGTTTCTGTCCACAAAAAAAGCGACATCGAGAGCCTTCTCAAGTGCTCAGGGCAATTGGCCTTGTAACCGATACACAGATAAGCTTCTTTAAAAATCAGTTTCTGTCCTCTCTTTAACCTCTCATGCCCAGTCAACAGTTTCCAGTTGGTTTCTTACAGATGAAAATGTGTATTCTTAAGTATTGGCAGAGCAATATGTAAAATATCATATTGCTCAAAATTAGCAAATGATATATTTCGGACAAAAGGAAAAGAAATAGACAGAGACTGCGAATGGAAACTATTTGCCCAAAATTACCCTGACCAATGTATCAAAAGAAGAAAAGATGCTCAAGTCACAAAAGGAAAAGAACCTAATAGTATACACATACAAGCAGTCAGATTAAACAATGGAGAAATATACTAAGCAACAGTTACTTCAAAGGAAGATGAAGAAGTCATCAATCATAAATAAATGCTCTCACAGTTCAGTTGCATTTCATTACCTTAGACGCGAAGAAAGGCAGTTCAGTGATGCTTGACTGCACAAATGAACATTCTACAACATCTGGAACCCCATTCAGGCCCTTCAAGCAAGCATCAGCAAAAATAGCTCCAGCATATCTACAGAAGCACAATAGACAGAGACCACTTATTTTATTCTCAAGCAAATTCCACTGGCAATACAATCTCAAGATTGTAATATGAGGGGTGTGTTGGCTAACAAAACATGTATAAAGGCTATCCCAAAACTTACGCCAACCACGTAAAGATTCTAGTGCAAGTGGAAGTACAATCCCAAAACTTACGCCATCGAGAGAGTTGCTGAACCCTTTCCCGCCTTCGCTTCAACAACTTCGGTCCCTCCATCTTGTGTCCTCTTTGTGAGAGCCTTGATATCTTCATCAGACAAATTGGCTTTCGGTGTAGCCTAGCAGGGGGGAAAACATACAAAAATAAAATACATAGATTGGAAAGTGGCTTCCATGACAGTTTCCAAAGTTTAGAACAATCATGTGACGTATTCTAAGATGGACAAATAAAAATTGTACTTGTGAAAACAGCGGTAGAATGGTTATGCCCGCATGACCTCCAACAACTGGCACATTAACACCTGTAACAAAGAAGACAATATTTTTAGCCAGCAGACATTGCTAGAGGAAAACTGAAGTCTATCCCTAACGTATATACATAAAATTGACATTAATAAGTCCAAAAAAAAGGCATACCCTCAACGGGAACTTTCGCCTTCCCAGCATAGAAAGTCTTCGCCCTAACCACATCAAGCATGGTCACACCAAACAGCTTCTTCTCATCATATGTCCCTGCTTTCTTGAAGACCTCAGCAGCAATTGGCACGGTAGAGTTCACCGGATTGCTTATCATGTTAACAAGGGCCTGACCACATGAATCCAAATCCCAAATCACAAAAGCAATCACATGAAATAATCCAAGTCGAAAATTGGCAAGAGAATAGCAGACTCAAAATCAGAGAGGCGACAGGAGAAGCTCACATTGGGGCAATATTTTGCAATTGCAGCGGACAGTGATTTGACAATGCCAGCATTGATGTTGAAGAGATCATCACGAGTCATCCCAGGTTTTCTTGGGACACCAGCCGGAATGATGACCAAATCACATCCCTCCAAAGCCTTCCCTAGCTGATCCTCACCCATATAGCCAGCTACCTACTCCAAAGAAACAAACAGATGTATATGTTAATGAGTTGAATATGAGAGAGAGAGACAGAGAGAGAAACATTGATCAATTACACAGAGCCACAGACAAATGGTCATACATATTTACATATCTATGTATCGAATACTAAGAAACAGAGATACTTCTAGAATGTTGTTGTATCCATATGGACTTCCGGTATTCCTCCGATACGTATACGGTATACTATACTTCATAATTTCTTGAATATGAAAGTATTAAATACTCTAGATCACATATCCGAGATTCTAAGCTTCTATGGAATTTTGAATTTAAGATGATTATCTTTTCCTACATTACATCAGAGTATAATTATACAGAATAAGTACATGAAAATTTTTCCAACACATTGCCGACCTCTTAGATATGAAAAAAAAAAAAAAAAGAGAGAGACTACAATTGACCCACTATCATCCTTCTCCAAAATTCTCTGAACTGACATGCATCCTTACAGAAATTATTTTCCATATCTGCATCGATACTTAAGATGTGAATATAAAGACTTAACTGGAACGTTTATACGACATACTGAAATTAAAAGGTACGATTACTAAACTAATAGCTAGTCCCAAAGATCAATGTTTCCTAATTAAAAATTGCTACGATTTCTAACCAATCACGAGTTTCTGTCATTCTGTGTGAACCCAAACCAAAAACGTGGAGAAATGATGTTTCATTTACAGTATATCCAAGCATGTATTCTTCCTTTATGCTTTTTTTATAGGGTCTTCCTTCGACAAGGACATGGTATAGGGGTCACTCATGCAAATAGGACACAAGCTAATTCTTTAATGCCAATAGGACAAGTAACCTCCACACGAAAATGCCTCTGCTAGCCAATGAAAGTGCCTAAACTCTCAAACCCTATGGAAGTACCTAAACCCCCAAACCTAATGAAAGTGCCTAAACCCCCAAAACTGTATGAAAGTGCCTAAATCTCCAAAATCCTATGAAAGTGTCTAAACTTCTAAAACCCTATGATACTCTAAGTGCCAAAACCCACTATACCCTACCCCAAAGAGCCTAAACTCCCTGAAATTCAACCCACACCAAAAATTGAAGAGAGAGAAATTAATTGTCCCATGCCATCAATTTTGTCGCGTGTGTTGTGTGTGTGTGTGTGCGTGTGCGCGCATGTGTGTGTGTGTGTGTGTGTGTGTGTGTGAGAGAGAGAGAGAGAGAGACGGGGTGGGGTCAAAAGTGACATCGGGGTGGGTCGGAAAAATCTTGGGGACTGGGGGTTACGGTGGGTTACGGGGTTTTACCCATTTCCACGTGGGAACATGGGTGTCAAACCCAACACCCATGAAATAACGCTTGTGCAGAAAGAGAAAGCGCACATTTACTATTTCATTAAGGGTATTTTTTTCTAGTGTTGTCCTTGAGCCCTCAAAAATTTCTCATCAATGTATTGGAGGCCTTAAAATAAGTAAGGTTGGGCTAAACACCATTTAAAGCCCCAAACTTGGCCTTTTGGCCAATTGTCCATTTTTTATATTGCCTACCTGTTCATACCTTGTATCGATGCTCAATAGGTTTAACATAACCACTAGTAGGAGTAGCACGTATATAATGAAGAGGTGTAGTTTAGTCAAGTGAAGTTGGATCTGTCGAGGGATATAGAAATAGAGAAATGTAGGTTTGTGAAGCCTGATTCAGTATAATTTGCGCTTCGCTGACTATTTAATAATCGATGTAATTTGTAAATACTTGATACGCAAAGCCGATGTAACTTGTACACTCCATTCTTCATAGGATACATAATGGAAACTGGTGTGAGCCATGTATGTCAACTAAGTTGGGGGGTACCGAAAATCTGTGTCTTCCGTTCTCCGTTTCTTTTCTTGATTAAAATGTGTTTCCAAGTTGTGGGTTTGTTGGTTTGGCAGAACTCTCAACAAGAAACAATTATCTAAAGTATCAGACTCGAATCAAAGGAAAACCGAACAAGACAACCAGAAATGATGAGAAAAGATTAGAAATTATAAGATCGATTAAACCCCAGAGAGAGAGAGAGAAATTAGACAAATAAAGCGAAGGTAGATCAAAACCCTAGAGATGAAGAGCACGAAATAAGCACAAAAATATCAATTAAACCCCATAGAAAGATAGCGAGAGAGAGAATAAGGACCTCGGATCTGGTGTTGATGTGGCTGACATCGGCGGCGACACCTGGCGTGCCAGCGATATCGTAGAGTGAGAGACTGGAGACGAGTGGGTTGAGCTTCATTAGCAGCGCAAGCGGCTGACCAATCCCACCGGCGGCTCCTAACACAGCCACCTTCCGCTCGGGAGCCGATTCCGATGAGTACCCGCGGCGGGGCAGCAGGGGTTGGGTTGATGAGGCCGCAGATGCGGCTCTTTTGACGGACGCTTGGATAGATCTCAACATTGTCGCCTTCTTGTTCGTAGAGAGAGAGAGAGAGAGAGGAGAGAGATGAAAGGCGGAATAAAGTGAGACGGCGTTCAAAGTTTGCACTTTATGTTGGATCTGTCAACCACTCGAATGGAGTGAGTGGTCGTGAGTTCCAATGCGTGCCTCTACTTTTCTTTTCGGAATATTTTGTCAAACGGTGACACACTAATCTACGTAGTAATCTGCAGTATTAAAGTGGTCGGCCAGTTTAGTCTCAAGTCTCATCTCGTTCCCGTGTCAATGAGCGTCCAAGACGGGACTTAGAGGTTAAGCTAGCCAACCACTCAATACTGTCAACTTGGATTCGACGGTGACAAGCTAAAGAGTGCCACATATTGTGTCACTGTTTCATATGTTGCTTGAAGATTTGATGTTCAAACTTATTCTCGTGCTTTACATTCTAAGTGGTGTTGCCCAAAATTCACTAGCCAATTCACCTTTGCCGGTGACAAGTCAGCAGCACACTACATGGTGTCACCGTTTCGCAAGATGCTTGAAGATTCGATGTTCACACTTATTTTCGTGTTTTAAGTTGTAGGAGTAATTGTTGTTTCGCACAATTCACTAATTTGATTTGAAGACCGTAACCAGCTTTTAAGGTCATTGATTAAAGAGCTTAAATTTGAAACTTTCATATTTGGTAGCTTAATGAATTTCTAAACGCAAAAATCACTATTTAACAATGCGATGGTCATGTGGTATCTAGGCTCTTTGAGCTCATTTGCCACACCCATTGGAGAGTATTGAGAAAACAAAAATACCACTGAACAAAAATTGGTCATCGTCGAATTATAAGTCACGCGATTTCGGCTCTCTATTACAGCAACTAATTTTTTCCTTTCAAAGAAACTAGTAGTACAAAGTGGAATTGAGACGGCACAGATTGAGTGTCGTATTTGTTTACATACATTACCCCAGCGAGCTTTAAAACAACCAGCATGAATCACCAGATTGCCTTTCAACCATATGTATGGGATCATAACTAACAGTATGCCTTCGGAGAGTTCTGGCTGAGCCCTTGGGTGATGAATGATCTGCAAAACGAGTCATTTCTGCTGCGTTAAGATGGTAAGGCCTACGAGTTCTTAATTCAAAACAGATACGAAATGATCATTAAGACCCAAAAATAATAGGCACATGGAGCATATAAGAAGGCTTTTATTTAAAGGATCAAAGAAATTCTTTTGGACAAGGAGGAGGCTGATCCAGTTTCTGGGTGATTGACATGAGGACAGTCAACGTGATTCTTGGTACACAAACGAAGGAGGTATGAGTACAAGATCATTTGCACTCGATTCAAAACCATAGATATTGCTTGTAAACAATTGGAAGACAGATTAAAGCATCAAAACTAACCTCGGGAAGGATCTCAAATTTGAAGAGAATGCTCAGGTTCCAAAAGGGTTAAAATGTTGACGCAAAGCTGTCTAGGGGTTCATTGATGAATTAAGTCAGCAGTCCGTCCTTGAGTTCTTCCTATCCAATCCAAAATGCTGGAACAACTATCTCGGCTAACAAAATGCCTTCACAAACAAACAAATCAATTTAGCCGTTTGGGCCAAGTATAGAAAAACACATCTTTATGAATTGAGGCATTCATACCTATTTTTAGCGCGGTAGGCCTTCAATATCGAAGTTTCTCGCTTTGATATGTCTTTCTTCATACTAAGTGATTCAGGAACGATCAAAGTCCCACTTTGGTCATAATATGAGTCAGATATGAAATCTAGCACATTTTCCTGCAAAAGTTAACGCGTTGGGAGGTTATCATAAAGGGTATGCAAGTCCTCTGCTTAACAAGAGGATGTTAATCAAAGGGACTTCATTTTAGGATATGGAATCCACTTCTGAGGGCTTTAGCATATGGAATCCACTTCTTAGGACCTAAGTTAGGGCTCTCTCTTAAGTGTGGATGAAGCCAAAAACGCGAAGTTTGAAATACTATAAAACAGCACTCAAGAAGAAACCCAAATGGCATACCAAAGATTTAGAAGCATCAAGCCAATGATAAATGTGCTCATTACGGAACCAAGTCAATTGCCTTTTTGCAAAATTTCTGCACCATAAGATAATGATTACAATACTTAAATTAGTCCATTGTAGCAACTAAAGTTTTCGAAACCTATACAAGCACAATTCAAAAAAAAAAACACAGAACTAGTAAGTAGTATGTTCAAAAATCAAGGAGCAACATTGGTAAAGAGACCGTCCCAAGCACTGCGAACTGAAAAAGAGGTTGAAAATGTTTTAAGTGTTCAAAAATCATTTGCATGTTCGGAATGATTTAAGTGTTCAAGAATCCATTTCAAAGAAGACAATCAGATGTCAAAAGCTTCGCCCTAAGGGTCCAATATTGGCACATAATAAGTATTTTTAATGTAGGACCTCCCTACGGACATCAGCCCGGTAAGGAGGAATGAAGCAAAACAAAGCTTACAAAACTGAATCAGCTGCTCTCAACGGGCAAAAATAGATTTTAACTTTGGATTCCTACTTACGAAACTAGGGTAAACATTAACAAAACCTACCTAAAGAACACGTTAACACGGAAGCCTAGGGAGCAAGTAGGGTTTTCATAACACGTACAAGTTACAAATAGCTTAGAGACAAGTTCTCTTGCAAGGATATTCTACAATCTATTACATCCAGGAGAAGCTTCAAGTTCAGTTAGCACGATTCAGCATGTCTTAATCCATTTGCTTTAGTAGAAGTGAGTGAAGCGTTGCAAGAAGGAGAAGCTTCAACTTTAGTTATCAAACTTTAGCATGTCTTAATCTTATTTTGCTTTAAATTATTGTGCGTGTATTTGGCAAGTTTGGCTTCAGCAATAATAAATCTGGTGGTGTGCAACAGCCATAACAATGACAAGGTTTATCATAAGTGCATGGTAAGAGGTAGAGAATCACAGAAACTAACTACATACCTAGATGCTTTCTGAAATTCAGATAAAAAAGCATAAAACTCTCTGGAGGAACTCCAGCCCCCTTGTTCTCTACACTTGAGTAAGTATTCCATAGCCTGATACAAACAACAAGCAAGGCTCACCAATATTTGGATGTGACAGCTTATTATTAATTATTGACAACACAAGTTCACTAATGGGTTGCACACGCATATAGTTTTCACAAAGGATAGCCGGACTGCCAGAGAAACTCAATTTTAATTCTAAAACTGGATGAGATAAAACCAAGACTTAGCATATTCCACATACAGAATACAGTAGCAGTTAAAACAACACAAAAATCATGCAACCAAATGCAGCTCCATAAGCCTTATCCAACAACTTGGGACATCCAATCAATGAACCCAATGGAAATAAAAACAGATTGAAAGCAATTGTGGATCTCCCTCTCTTTCCAAGAGACTGTTTCTTCAGCACTTTTTCTCCTATGTGAGGCATAGAGAGAGCTTACAAGAGTGATCCTCCACAAATTGTCCAGGGTATTTAGATGAACTTTAAAGTTGTGCTTGTGATATATCGAGGTCGCATCATCTCCGGTACGAAATTTTCTTGTTCATGGTTTTAATATACTTTTACATCTTGTAAACTCACACAAGAATGTCAGAATATCAAACGCATTAGCTCTCAAAATTCAAGCCCATGAAATTCAAGTATTGTCCATAGACCAAGTTTCATTTCTTCAAGTTTGTCAAGGGTTTACTTCAAAGAACTTGAGAAAACCTGTAAGTATCTCCATTATCAATAATCTAATCCCTATTGTGAAGATTACTGTCACCACGCTTCTCCATAACTTATATGCAGAAAATTTAGAAACATATCCAGCCAAATCAGGCACTAAACCCTTCCAAAAAAAAAATATCTGGCACTACACTAAGATTTGAGGAACAATGCTGGACGAGTAAATGTTCTAAGATAAGTATTTCTAGCAAGTAGCTTTCTCCTCGCACACGTTATCCGTGATAAACTTATATTCTTACAAGGGAATGTGTGATGTAACATAGCCAAAATGACAACCAAGTAAATGAGGCAATGAGATCAAAGTTCCCAACTACAAAATTAGCACAACTCTCTCTCTCTCTGGACAAAACGAGAAACAAAAAGGAAGGAAAACCATAGTTTGAGAAGTGTGAAACAAAATGATACCTATAACGAAGAATGACAAGGAAAAAAATCACACCTGTCTGTAACCAATTGCTCGAGTAGCAGAATTTGAATTTGGCAGAAGACCAATCTCAAGAAGCCATTGGGCTTCAGACAAAATACCATCACTTCCTGCACATTTAAAAGCCATCATTAAGATTAAAGAGAAATGAAACATCAATAACAACAATAACATAACCCATTTAATCCCCAATAATTGGGGGTATGGGCGGGGGAAGGATAGGAGACAGACCTAACCTTTGGCAATAAATGCACAAAGTGGCTGCTCCCAGAATACCACTGAAACAGATGGATTGGAGACAGACCTAACCTTTGGCAATAAATGCACAAAGTGGCTGCTCACAGAATACCACTGAAACAGTGATCCCCCTATACCGTCGCGTTTGCTGCGGAATCATGCCCTCAAATCAAAGCCACAAGGCATCAGAGAGGACAGACCCAAGAATCATTTTGATTTATGTGCACATTACCATGCTTCTTTCATTCAGCATCCAGAGCATTGGCGTTGCACAGCAGAAATGAAACATCAATAACTGCAATTTATCAAAATTCCAACAACATAAAATCAACTATGAAAATAAATTTTTCAGAGCTAAAAAATTTATCGAAGAATTGGTTTAACGCTAATTCCCGCTTTCCCTAACTCATCCAGATGGCTTTAGTTGTTAGTAACAAAATATAGTCCAGACAACAGAAAAATGGAGAAAAACTAATGGAAACGGATAGGAATACCCAAAACCTGAATGGAAAAGAAACATAAACTGGATTGACAAATTCAGGCCTTGTGGTAAACTATTGGTCCTCCAAACCCATAAACAGAAGTGAGAAGGGACAACACCTAAAATAAAACAGGTAAACCAAGGGCAAGGGAAACCTTGTATATTTACTATTACAATGAGCCAACTGTTAACGATCAGGCAACTAGCTTGACTAGCATCCAACATAAATTCATCTGGAAGTACCAAGCACTATCTCATATCGGATGAAATGCTGATGTCATCACCAAAGAAGAAGAAACTTAAACACATATACAAATTGCGAGGAAATATACAGACATGTTTAACATATGTTTAACAGAGGCAAAATAATAATCCATGTATGCGACATAGTGCTTCATGTCTCCAACCCTAGCGAGTCTAGAGGGGCTACATAGGATGTCATTTGTGTTCATTGCTCCAACTTACAATGTGAGGCCAACAAAGACGAGTGTCTGTCAGGGCCATTGTCAAAAGGATTGGCTGGCTTTTCCAACACAAACAGGAAGTACCTATCATAACTTTTGAGACCTCAAAGAGAAAAAGGGACAGAGATCACATGCATGACATATTTACCTGAAAGCATATCTTCACATCGGAAATCGATCGATCTATAGAGATCCAATCTCTGACTGGAAAGGAAAAAACAATTGAAGTCGTAGTCCAAATCCGTTGATTTACTCTCCTCAATTGTATTATCAGAAGAACTGTTGTCAAGAGAGCAGTCTGTTACTCGTGAATCAAAAGATTCCCGGAAGGAGTCATATGGTACTCGAAAAGAAGATGGAGGTGATCCACTAGACTGCAACATCCAAAAAAAGCATGAATATTACTAACCTGAGCATAGAAAGAAGCTCTAGCTCTAATTATAATTCATCACCAAGTACAGCAAAATTAACAAGAGCCTAAATCATGGCATACTCCAACAAGAAAAAGAAAGGAAGGAAATGCATCACTTCCCTGCTAAGAGCCTAAGATTTGGATCATAAAGCAGAAGACCATAAGCATACCTTAATGATTTCAAGAGAGCGATGCAAACGATACCAATCATTAGCAGCTAAAGTTTGGGCCCTTGGATCACCTGCCTTGACCACCAGCTGAACAGCTGCATCCCAGTCACCCTTTTTTTGCAAATCTTCAAGCTCCGAGTGAACTTCAGAGGCGATCTCTAGGGAAGCTTTTGGAACATCTGGCTTTCCATACATGTACCTTAAATATAAAAGGATAAAATCAAGCCTTTTTGAGCCATATAAGTTGGATTTCAACAGAACATAGACATGAGCACCCTTTATATGTAGGAAACCCAAGGTTTAACTTTTCTCATGCATTAACCCCAAAGTTTTAGTTGATGATACTGTCCTTAGGAGATTATATGAGAAAATTCAATGTGAAGAGTGAACATACAAGTAACAACACATACAGTTGATCATTCATCAGAAATTTAATGGGAATCTCTTACAGTCTAGTATGAAAGCGGTAATATGTACACCTGCTCCTCCTACAGCAAAGCCAGGTGGTATGTCTCATTGATATCAATATGTCATGAATGAGTACTAGTCTAGCTTAATGGAAAAGGAATCAGGTTTCTCTGACCATCCTCGTCATGCAAGGGTTGATGCTATTCTATTTGTACAGTCGAACCAGTGGTCGACGAAGCTAAATTCCACAAGATAATTATTTTCAGTATTTTAGGTATTCTTGGACTACATCAACTGATTTGACAATTTGTATTCCAAGAATACCAAAAATACCATGGTGGAAACTTAGCCTAATAGTCTATCTTCAAAACATTTTTTTTAATCGGCGTCTATCTTCAAAACATAGTCACTATTTTTCCTGCCATCGTCATGTAATAGTTTTGGCATTACATTTCCTAGAGCTATTTAAAAATCACAAGTTTGATGAAAAGAAATATAGTGAATATGATTTATCTCAGATTCTCAACACAAATGATGGGAGAAACCATGTGTAACGAGAATATTACAGCCAGCCCTTTAACATCATGCTGATTCATATATTACCTAAACAGAACTTCAAAAGCATTAAGCCTCAATAACAAATTTAAAAGAACTATTGTACATAACATTTCAAAGATTACAGAAAACCCCAGCTTGCTATAACTATTTTTAATTTTACAGGAAATATAAGCAGCTTGTTCTCATGGGTCCCAAAAGAGACTTAAAGAACTTCCAGTTCCAGGTTCCTTGCCTTCCTATTTGGACAACTGTGTACAGAAAGATTCATTGCACAAAAATAGAACATACCATCGTAAGTATAATCCAGTCCCTCCCGTAACTATTGGAACACGGCCATTGTTAAGGACATCTCTCGTAGCTTTCCTTGCATCCTCAAAAAATTGCCCAACAGAGTATTCTAATTGTGAACATCATGTTAAGTTCGACATTATGAGAATGAAAGATGAATATGGTAGAGAACCATATTACAACACCAAAAGCAAACCATACCAAAAATTAGAACACTTGGCATTTCATCATGTCGTAAAAACCAAGAGGAGCCAATCATGTTCCTTAAGAATGAGTTTCTAATGTGTTATCATTTATCATATTTTCATCCATCATGTATGACCCTTCAGCAGTTCACAAGTCACAACCCACAGTGAGATGTCTATGAGTTGGTTGACAAATGTATGCTGATTGAGCTACAGTTTCAGAGTTAAATACCATTAAGGTTGTTACAACCAGGCCCTGCAAGCAACATACCTTCAGATGGGTGCAATATGTCAATCAAATGGTGTGGCACTTCCTGCAACAAAACAAAGGAAAAGAAAAAAACAAATTAGACCAACTAAATAAAGATTTGTAGACAAGTTCCAGAATTTGAAAGCAGCAGAGCAGCCACACAAGACTATGCAGGCAACCATGGGTTACTCAAACAGAACTTATTCAGAAAAGATTTCTGAAAAGCATAGCATCCCTACAAAAGCTTCTAGTACACGCTCGAGCTCTGCTATAAAGAGTTTGAACAGTTTGGTAATGACCAGACATCACGAAATATGCAAGTATCTATGAGATACAAATATATCATATACAAATAAAGAATACATTTTGATGGTATTCAATGACTGCCACCTAATCATCCAAAGGCATCTATGTGTACCTGTCTTTCACTCGCTGATGGCTTTGCGGATCCAACATCAAGGCCTTGATATACCTGCATCATTGAATCAACTCAGCTAGCAATTTAATTTCAAAGTGACATCCAATCAAGAAGTAAGCAATTCATATTAGAAAGCATCTCCAGTCCGTAACCTTTCTTGAACTCAAACCCACAACTTCAGTAAAAAAAAACTCTTAAAATTCAAACCGCTCCTTAACTATACAAAATTGAATGTCCGCTGAAATTTACCCAATTCGAGAAAAATCCAAATCTTTGACTCAAATTTTCGAAGGCTATTCGTTTCTTTACAAATTCACAACTAACCATATTGTTAAGAGATAAAGATAGTACTCAAAATTTATGCTTTGATTAGAGTTCTTAAGTAGAAATAAAAGTTCGAAACCAGCGTCTCTCTCCATGAATTCCAATTACGAATCTCTCCTCAAATATTCTAGGTAGCCAAATAGAAGCTAAGACAGAGCAAGTAAAAACTCTCTCTCAACCTGGACCGAGTCGGCGCTGATGATCTCTCCGTTGAGCCGCTTGGCCAGCTCCAGCGCAAGCCTACTTTTTCCTGCACCGGTGGGACCTGAAATCACGATTACTTTCTCCTTCTTGTTTCCGACCGAGCAGGTGGTGGCGAGAAGCCGGCGGAAGTGGCGGCGGAGAGAGAGTGGGGAGGACAAGGGCGGAGGCCCAGCCGCGGAGTACGAGAGGCGCAGGCAACGCATGTGAATGCTCCCAACGCGACTTATCATTTTCTGCGACTGAAAGGAAGAGAGATGATGATGATAATGGATGAACGAGACTTAAGCGAGGTTTAAGCCTGAACTTGGTTTGTTTGAGAGTAATTATCTCACATACCCAAGTACCAGTACCAGGACACTATATCAATTGTGAGAGTTACCAAGTAAACCGGGAATCGGGATA
The DNA here is from genome assembly GCA_020921065.1 of Vaccinium darrowii. Lineage (NCBI taxonomy): Eukaryota > Viridiplantae > Streptophyta > Magnoliopsida > Ericales > Ericaceae > Vaccinium > Vaccinium darrowii. The sequence goes on from CM037154.1 coordinate 7,916,189, forward strand.
CTACATTAATTATAAAAATTTACGAGACAATCAAGCCCAATAACTTAACTTATTACAAGAAATAAGTACGCTGGTGAATGAGATTCGAACTCCTAACCTCCAAGAGTGATGCTTAGCACTGATCGATTAAGCTAGCCTCAATTGGTTAAAGTGGGAAGTTATTGATGTGCAATGTTTTAATTTGAAAATTAAAATACTTTTATTAACCTAATTAAAAATATCAATTAATTTTTTATATTGTTGTATAAAGTTTATTGCATGGTATCTACAAATGGGAGCGGGGACCGTGTAACATCCCAAAGCACAACAGGGTTAGTCCCCAATCACAATCGTCCGTTTATCAATTAATGGTCTAAATTATCTTCACGTAAAGATAAATATTTACATATAAAATAATCTGAATCGTTGATTACCAAACGAACAACTTTGATTGGAAATTACAACCCCTTGGGGCACTATAGGGTCCCCAATCCTGTACAAATCGGCATTACTTTCTTATCAAAAAAAGCATTACTTTCTTGTCAAAAAAAGACAGTAATTCCTATCATACCCATTGTTTATATTTCCTTTGTTTTTTTACCATCAATTCCTTTAGTTTGTCCCTCTCATTTTTTAACGATACCAATAGGACTGCTAAAGCAGCAAAAAGATATCGGCCTTGTTCATTCCCCTATTTAGTTTTAGTTTTAGTTTTGATAACATCATCATTTCCCTCATTTCTCTCTCTATCTCTCTCCACTCATTAGACCTACTGACATCATTAAAACTAAACTAAAAATTATCTAACCAAACACAACCATCACAATTTCCCACAATTTCAATTGGGAAAATAAACACACACTAATTTTTTTTTTTTTTTTTTTTTTGGCTCAGTAAAAAAACATTAAAATTGACTCATTAACAAGATACCTAACTGCAAAAAGATCTGTCCACGGAGAGAGACAGAGAGAGGTAGAGAGGTCACCAAACTGGTAGTTGCATAGCTTGAGTAGTTTCTCAAATGCTTAAAAACCAAGACACCCCTTAAAACAAAAAGACAATAAATTCAAACTGGACTATACTAGAATCTCATTTTCACCATCTCTAAATGACGACACAAGATTCATTCAATCGCCAAATCCAGTTTCTTTTCACCGTGGCGTTGGCTTCCGTTCTCATCCTTGGAACAGCACGGATCGTTTTAGACAACATGAAGAACAGACAGAGCCCATTTCTGCAGCTACTGCATCTGGGCAATAAGCACAAAAGTCTGAGAGTACCGGTGAGCATAAACGACGAGGATGTAATTGATGAAGGCTGCAACGTATATGAAGGGAATTGGGTTTGGGACAACACATCCAGCCCAATGTATACAGAGGAGAGCTGCCCTTATTTGGTCAAACAAGTGACTTGCAACAGAAATGGGAGACCTGATTCTCTGTACCAGAATTGGAGGTGGCAGCCCAGTGCTTGCAACTTGCCAAGGTAACCAAACCAACTTCCCTTTAGAAAGATATGCTCGGCTTTGAGTATTAATTTCCAGAGATGTATTTTTCCGGACCTAGGGGTCCTGTAGGGCGGTTCCTGCAAGGCACATCCGGACTGTCCATCTCCGCAATCGATAGTTTAGATCGCAAACATATTCTTACCGGTAAGAGTCTTACCAATCAAAGAACAAGACGAACAATCAACAGTAGAGATGGACGGTCCGGAGGCACCCTACAGGGACCGCCCTGCAAGTTCCCCCATTTCTATTTTTCCTGTCCTTGTCCTTTCCCGGTCCCGAAAACTTTTGCCTTCCAATTGATTTTTTTTCCTTGCCTCAGTCATGCATGCCCGTGCTTTTGACACATTAGATTCGTTTTGGCTATAACAAGTGTCTACAATGATATCTCAGGTTTGATGCTCTGAAGTTGTTGGAGGTATTGAGAAACAAAAGGCTTATGTTTGTGGGAGATTCAATACAGCGAAGCATGTTCGATTCAATGGTCTGCTTGGTACAATCTGTAATTCCTGATGGAAAGAAATCTTTAAAGAGAATTCCTCCCAGGAAGATTTTCACAGCCAAGGTACTTCCACTATGCTTCCCAATGCTTTGCTCAGAATAACCCATAAGTATTGTAAAAGCCGATGGTGGGAGATGAACGAATTTTTATTCTCAGGAGTACAACGCATCCATCGAGTACTTCTGGGCTCCCTTCATAGTTGAGTCTAATTCAGATAATGCAACAAATCATACAGTAATAAAAAGGCTAGTCAACCTCGACTCCATATCTAAACACGGCAAACAGTGGGAAGGCGTTGACATTTTGGTATTCGAGAGCTACATATGGTGGATGTATAAGCCTTTGATCAATGCAACGTGAGTTTACCTGATTCCTCACCTTCTTCTGCAGTAAATAAGAAATTTACGAAGGTTCAAGAAAATGGCTCCTCTGTTTTTCAGATTCGGATCTCCTCACAATGTCCAGGAATACAAAGTGGCCACTGCGTACAGATTGGCACTAGAGACATGGGCAAACTGGATAGAAGCAAACATCAACCCTCTTAATCAGGACATCTACTTCATGAGCATGTCTCCAACACATCTATGGTAAGTCTCCCCACGATCTGTTATATTTCCGATACATACAAAAGGCAAAAACCTTAGTTTTGGCTATATTCTCAGTACCATCTTAAGTCTTAACTATTTTCCCCTTGCAGGAGTTGGGAATGGAAGCCCAGAAGTGAAGGTAACTGCTTCAATGAGTCGCACCCAATCCATGGTTCATACTGGGGAACAGGTTCAAATCTTGAAATCATGAAGATAGTAAGAGATTCCTTACAAAAGATAAAAGCAGATGTGACATTACTAAATATCACCCAACTGTCAGAATACAGGAAAGACGGTCATACGTCAGTTTATGGCGAGAGAAGGGGCAAGTTATTGACAAAAGAACAGAGATCGGACCCAAAAAATTTTGCCGATTGCATTCACTGGTGTCTTCCAGGAGTCCCTGATACTTGGAATGAAATTTTGTACGCACATCTACTAAAGAATTTTCGATCAAAGAGGAATAAACTTAGTCCTCCTCCTTTCTAATACATTCTTGTATAACCTCTATCTTTTTACCACTTGCAATGTAACTCCATCCAATTGCGTACGATCAACCACAATTACATATGAAAATCAACTACATCAGAAACTGGAATTTCCAAAAAACTCAAGTTCAAAAGAGAACAAAACAATTGTGAAGAGAGAAATCACTCACATGCAGGTGGGGTGCCAACTGGCAAATTTCCACAATTGTATTCCTTATTGATGATTAATTGATTATACACCAGGATTGTGCTTTTCAAATTGTAACATACCATAGTCCTTTCTAATCTAGGTAGATGCTAAGAAGACTATATGAAAAACAGGGAAAAGGACGGTCACAAAATATAGATCAACTATAGTCCCATGCTCTGGTGGATGCATTTGCTGCAAAATTCTATACACAATGTTTTTCCCCAGAAGTGAAACTTGCTGCCAGAAATTTTATTTCAGAAGCAAACTACACATAGCTAGACTTCTGCGAAAGAATACCAAAGCTACAGAGAACCTTGCAAGATGTTCTGGAACACATGTATATCAGAGTAGTAAAATAAGCACTAGAAGACAGAACCCTAACCCAACTGTAGAATTTTGAATTTGTGGAGGGATTTGAGACAGTATATGAAAGTAAGTGGAAACGTCTTCAAACCTATCCAAACACTAATGATTCCCCGTCCAAACACAACCATGTGAGACTCTTGACAATAGAATACCCCTTTTGGCTAAGACTGAATGAACTATCATGTCAAGAAAGCTAATTCAAAGTCTGCCATAAATCAAGCTTAAACACTATTGACACTCAAACTCAGTACCATAGGTCCATAGCATAATGTTCACGTTGAAAACTAAGATACTCGAGCTTGTCAAGCAACCATATCAACTGAAGCCCAACTGAGGTTTAGTCAAAGATAAACAAGCCAAGCTTAATGTTTTAAAACTGGTTAAGCTTTCAAGCCAACCTTAAACTCACTATTCATCACAACCCCAATCCTTTATATCCTATGTAGCACGGACACGGAGAAAGACTCGGGATTTCTAAAAATAGGGACATGGACACGGCATGGGGCACAACAAAAATAAATAAAATTAATAAATAACATTTAATTTGTACCAACAGAAATACAGTTAAATGTATAAGCATGAAGCGCGCGCACAAAAACACACAAGAATTTTCACATGAGGGCTCCCTCACTTTGCTATGGTGAGGGACTTTCATTTATGGATCGAATTTCGACGATCCGAACCATTAGATGTGTTTAAAAAGTATTTTTATGGTCCAACACGAGGATTTGTAAAAAAAAATATTCGGAAGAGCTTGATCCGAGTAGTTTTCGATAGGAAACTGTGCAGTGTTATCGAAAACTGCTCGGATCAAGCCTCTCCGGGTATTTTTTTCCATGAATCCTCGCATTGGACCTTAAAAACACATTTTAAACACACCTAACGGTTCAGATTGTTGAAATTCAATCGGGAAATGAAAGTCCCTCACCGTAGCAAAGGGAGGGAGCCCTCATTAGAAATGCCTTGTATACACACACACACACGCACGCGCGCACACACACGCACACCATAGTACAAGCATCATATATACATCATATTACACTTTCAACCCAAAATATTTCAAGTATACACACTTAAACAAGCAACATATATACATCATATTACAATTTCAAACCAAAATATTTCACTAAAAACTAAATTGACTAACAGAACAACCAAATTGACCTCAATGATGATAAGAAGCCACACCGGAAAAAAAAATGCAAAATCTGAAATCCAATGCCATTGCCAAACAAAAAAAAATCACCACAAAGATCCTCTTTTATTCGAACCAAAATTGACCCCAAAAGTATCCTCACAGAATCAAGCTTACTCACCAGTCGCCAAAAATTCCTCATTTAAGAAACTACAACGCACGGGAAACAATCGTAAATACTACTGGCCCCAAGTAGAAAAGGTGGCATGTTGGAATAGAAATGTAGTTTGAACACTCTATTACCATAGTACATGTGGTACAAAGACCAATTAGCAGCCATTATTACAAAACCATAAGCAGACATCATTACAAAGTCATATGCATGCCAAGCTAGCATCAAGGGAAGGCACATTACCAATTTTACAGAATCTCATTAACCATTTCCTGATTTAGGATTGCACGTGCAAAATTCATTATTAACAGAGGAAACAGCATAGTTTGAGAAAGAAGAGATGATCTCAAACTCTTGAGGCAGAACTTAAACAACTACACTAAAACAGGGAGAGACTATAAGGAGCAGAGAGAATGGTTTCTAAGCTATATGGTCATCAAACAGGAAAACAAACCAACCACCCAAAGAGATAGAACAAGATAACACGTTGCTTCGCGCGTTATACACCAGGTCAGGGAGTGATTGAGGTCAACACATCTCTTCATGATAGAACTCATTCCCTATCAAACAGTTAGCAGGAATATACCACGTAAGTACGTCACTGCTATAATTACATAAATGTCAATGCTATAATTACATAAAGTAGTAACTTTTCGATGAACATAGCAACATAAAGTAGTAACAAAAAATAATAGAGCCACCAAGACAAAGTCACCTATCATTAGTCCAACAAGCTTGATGAATCGAGAATTAGCATGCAGATTAGAAAATTTCAAAATGAATGCTATTTGGACCTATCAGTAATGCCTGGTGTACCTTTTTCCAGATTGTGAGCCACACTGTAACCCTTAAACCAGGTGTTCTTTTCTTTACTTTTTCTAGGTTGTGAACCACACAAGAACCCTTAATACCAAAAATAAAGAAGCACACAATATCCAAACCCTCAAGATGAACAAACTAGATATCCAAGTACTGCTCATCTAATTAGAACAACCAGAACCATATTGAAGAAACAACCTATGTATGTAATTTCCAGTAGATGAAAATTCAATGGTAATTACATATATGCAAGGCTCGGGAAACATATCATGTACTGGTTTTTTAATTTTACGCATGTATCGGGATACGTATCCTGTATAGTAAGATACGATAACAAAAGTTGATAAACACTAATAAGTAATGAAGACCTAATAACAAACTAAGAATCGATTGGACCATTTAGGATGCGGAATCACAAGTCTTAGGCATCTAAAGTGTTCCAAAAGATTAAGTATTACGAACTTGCATTCTAAATCCACCTGACTTGCATGGTATATAACCATTTGCTACTAATATGCCAACTTGGAAACTCAAATAGCCCCTCTCCTTATTGAATGATAAAATGGAAATAATAAACAAATCAACATATCAAGATTTTCGTTATGATCAATTGCCCCTATCCATCCGTCATGTCGACTTCAAAAAGATCACCATCATCTTCAATGTCATCCCCACCACCACACCATCATTACCAACATGTTCTTCTTCTTCAATATTTTCAATCTCATCCTCATTGTCAATCACCTTCCTTTAGTCTATTCACCATTTTGAAGGTTTCTTAGTCCTATTAAGGTTAACTCTCTCCTTGCTCCTTTCACTCCTTTCCGTGAAGAGCACAGTAGGCATTATAGAAATAGAAGCAGTAACCAATTAACTGTTTCTTAGTTGTACAGAATATTTCAAAGATGATAAAAGTTGCAAGTCTTGAAATACTCCATTATTTCCTTGTCTACAAGTTTCTTGCTCATTAACTTCTAAGCATTCATTCATGTCCATCTATGAATTCCCTTTTAGTAATCCATTTGCCATAGGATTCCATATCGGGGAGACCAATAGGATCATAAGCATCACCATTCTCTTCTTGTTTCTTTTGCATTAACGCCAAAGTGAGGTTGACTTGAAAAGGCCTAATGCATTCAATCTTTGTGCTTCTAACCGGTTCCTCTTTCCCAAAGGGATGTCTAAAGATAGTACAATTCCTGTCACACCTGGTAGCACTACGTGTGAGGGATGGAATTCTTGTGGCCATCGGGTGTGAAAGGAATTGGAGTACTTTTCTACATATCCATTTGCAAAAAAGGAACCAGTTAGAACTTATAAGCACAAAAATAACATGCATTAGTCTTTGCCAAGTACAACTTCTCTGTGGAGTTAGAAGGAAAAAGAAACAATAAGAGAATGGTGATGCTTATGATCCTATTTGTCTCTCTGATATAGAATCAACTGATGAATGGATTACCCAAAAAGAAGACCCATGCTTACCGCAACACAATTCATGTGTGGACATGAATGAATGCTTCGAAGTTAACGAGGGAGAAACAAGTAGAAAATGAAATAGAGGTATATTCCATGAGATGCAACCTTTATCTTCTTTCAAATATTGCTTACAAGTGATGCAATAGTTAATTAGTTAATGCTTCTAATTCTATAAGACCAAGAAACCTTCAAAATGATAGAAAAGGAAAAAAGAAGGTGATTGAAGAAGAGGATGCGGTTGAAGTTATGAAAATGAAAGAAGAAAACTTTGTACGTGATTTTGCATCCTCAATGCTTCTTTTTCATGCAATCAGTGTTATTTATTAGTGTATATTAACTTTTGCAAACATAAATACAATTCGTAAAATGAAAAAAACCAACACACCATAAGAATCTGGATTTGAAAACCTTGCTTAATCCTGCTCTACAATAGGTCGCTTGTCACCCAACCATTCTTTAGAAGCATAAAGCATTTAAAGATCATAAGCAGAAACAAGAAGAAAACATAAGTCTAGCAAGCAACCAAAAATCTACCCAACATGTATAAATAGCTCATGTCAATAGTGCAAAACCCAGTTCATGTATTGGGTTCAGATAAAAAGTACAAAAACTGTCTAACTAGTCAATTTAACCACCAGCAATCATAAACGCCCCACGTCTTAAAGAGCAACTGAAGAGAAGAAGAGCCAAAATACAACTACTCAAATTGATCAAGCCAAGTACAATATGTCTGCATTCATCAATTCATCAGAACCACAATAAGCAACAGCGCCCAACAAGCTCTCATACACCTGAATCAAACACCAATTGACAATAATCCATCAATCAACAAACAACAGGCAAAACAACAGCCATGGTAACTGAAAGATAATGAGTCAAAAGGAAACACTAGAACATAGAAAGCCTGCAAGCAGCATCCTAACCTGTACTTTAGGCAAAACATGTAAAATTAGACAAACACTACAGATCTTGCAAAAGAAGATGACCAAGCATCCAAAGACCGCGTGCACAAAACACCACAATCATTCAAACCTATTGGATGCAACAAATAGCAACAGGTGCTCAGAATGGGGACCACTTGAGAGTAAGTTATCATTTGATGGAAAATTTATTACCCGGGCAAATAATATCCCCGTTCACTCTAAAGTTAAGATTTCAATGCCCTAAAAAGGGCCATGGGCTCCAATGAATCATATAAGACATCTGGATTTCTTGTTCCGTAATGTCAACAGTATCTTTGCTTCTTCAACGCGCCTTCCCTTCCCCCACCCTCAACCCCCCAAGTCTTAAATTTTGTGGACCATTCTTTCAAGATGCAAAGATAATTAAGGTCAAAAGTGTTTCTGTGAACTAGTTGCCAATTTTTTAAACTAACACACACAAAACATGGGAAAAAATGACACCAAACAAGGTCACATATCGTAAAAATCCAAGCAGAATCAAAAGGTTAAGAAATAAAAATGTTCACGCTGCAAAAGAAGAATGCAGATAAGAAGATCTAACCATCACGGTAATGACATTTGAACGGATAAGCACAAATCAAAGAAATGAAAAAGAAGCAATAATGCGATATCACGTGATTGATTACAACTACATTCCATATAAATCAACTAACAACAACAGCAACACGGACTTCGTCAAAAAGGAAAATAGCATGATTAAATGAGGGGAGAGAAAGAAGTCAGACCTAACCGTAGGTAATCAACAATTTGAAGTAGAAAGCTCGAAAATGGAACTAAAACAAAAGTTAAAAACTCGAAAATGAAAGTAAAACATGGATTCTCCAACTGCCAAGTGGTGGGCACAATAACATAACATATAGTATAAGTTAAAAGGTTGACTTCAAAATTGTAATCAGCTAAACCATTTCAAATTTCGGAAACTGGACTAACCAGATCATACAAATTCAAAGTTAGAAATTTAAGCTCAATCCAGGAAGAATTAGTAATAAGAAGCACAATCAAACAAATACAAGTTCAAACTATTAACCTAATCAATGACACCCCCTATCAAGTCCCTTAATAAATTGTTTTTGTTGCCAATAAAAAAAAAAGCCGAATCAACCATGCATAATCAAACAATACCCTCAGTGCTACATGTAACCCATCACAATGCAACTTCAAAGCGTATGTCCTTCCCCATGTTGAGAGACGTGTTACGCAGTGTTTTAAAGCAGGTGACCCTCCCCCGGTAAAGGTGCAGATGAGGTGCAGCTATTCCAAAATTCAACCCAAACGCCCACAACTCGAAAGCCTATCTCATCCAGTGTTCATATCCACCATGTTATTGAGGATATGAACAAGTCATGAACTGAGTTGCCCAAAAATGTAGAAAAGAAATAACGTGATCTTCTCATAACATTTCTTAGCTCACTGATCTTGTATATTAAAAAAGTTCTCTTATCAAATTTCTTCTTCTTCTCTCTCTATCTTTTGTCGTAGAATATATATATATAGAAAGAAATACAACTTATACCTCAATAGATACAAGGTTGGTTATACATAACAAATACAATTGCATGCAATATTATAGATTTGGTTTTCGTAACTGAGACATATCAAGAACATGTAAAGGCATAATGGTTGAATGGAAAAAAAGCTCCTATTTCTATTAACAACCCTCCATACAAAAGGCAAAAACCTTAGATTTTTCTATATTCTTTTTCCTATTTCAGCATGTATCAGTACAGCCACTGGTCTCAAACCGAATAGGAGCCACTTATTTTTCTCCATATGATCAGTGATTCACAAGTTCTTTACTTCTGGTATGATGGCCAGTAGTCTTATCTGCAAGCCAACATTAGTATCTAGAACATATCAAGATTTGGAAAATCTTGAAGTCCCCACAAACCAATACACATCTCATGCATATTTTAACAAAGAAAATAAATATCGCACTTCAAATCTTATCAAATCCAACTATTTTTCAAGACATCACCCACATTTATATTTCTTGAAAATATAAGTAGTAACAAGTAAGGCACATTCATAAATACTCAAATAGCACAACCTGAGGCCTCATACAATGGCTTTAAATATAATATGTCATGTTGCCCAAGTAGTTTACTTCAGCAAGAGGATTCCCAAAAAAGTTAACAAGACTCTTTTGTTTACCTCTGGTTTGTCAGCTCAACTACTAATTACTGCCAATTTTATCTAATTCATGGGCCTTTGATATCACACTTTAACAATAAGCAAAACCGTTGTATACCAAACAGTTTGGAAAACTTGAGACACTGGTTACCAACAAATTTGAACCTTGCACCTATATCACAAAAACCTACCATTCACGCCAACACGTGATGGTCTCATACCAACATAATAGATGAACATACATTCTCTCGTGACAAAACCCATTTCCTACGAGAAACAGCTGATTTGAAGCACAATTTAACTGAATCAAAGCCATATGACAAAGAATACGCAGTTACGCACCAACAAACCATAAATAGAAAGGTTCAAAACACCACGATACATAGCATAACATGAGGAATCCTAGGTTCCGTCCCAATTATAGATTTACATTTACTAGCACCAGTTAGCCAATCGGATCCATAGTAAGCTCAATTTGGACCATCACCACTGTCAAAATTACGATTCCTATTATCTTATATACTGACTTCCGATTTCTTCGAATCCAAACAAAAATCCCTACTGTAACATATGTACGGGTCTACGGGATATCATGTATTATAGTGGGAGGGCAGTTCGTAGGGAAAACCATGGGTTGTGTCAAGCGCTCAGGCAGGATGAAAAAAACCAAGACCGCTACTAATATAGAGACGCGAATTTCTCCACTTCAAGTTCAATTCAATGGACATAAGCTACCAAATATACTTCCCATATTTTGCGAGGTAACAATATTCAAATTCCATATTCCAACCAGACATGCAGGAACATATGGGTCAAGACAACAAATGGATACACATCAACTAGCAGGCATAATGCAACCACCAATACATTTACCAGCTAATGATATCAGACAGCTGAACTTAATGCCGAGATAAGCGTCATTGCTGACTGAGAAAACCGCTATATGCCCCATGAAATAAATACAAAACCAAAAGGCAGAAAACAGCCAATAAAGTCATTACTGAGGACTTTGGAAAACCCCTGATGCACGCAAATTACATGTCATTCACAAATGAAGTGTGTGAACAGCAAACTTAAACTTTAGTTGCCACGACAAAGGCAAGACACCAAACCTCCATGCAGCCTCAGAGAAGCACAACACCACTTCAAAACATAAACAAAGTTGTGGGTAGCAGCAGGACCACATCTACTTCACCGGCAAAGAATGCATGAACACTCATGTAAATCAGAATCTAAGAGCAAGCAAAAACAACCAAAATCTGCCACCAAATGTCACAGCGCAAGAGAAACACCCAAAATCGAGAAACAAAAACAGCAAGAACACCGAATGACAATGATAAGACAAAAGAGTAAGAAACACTACCTCAGTAGTATGGGTTGCCACCTTGGTACATTCCCCCAGGTGGAACTCTAGCAGCTGGTGATGTTCCTGCTGGATGATTGTGCTGACTTCCATACCCTGAAGATGACAAACTGTAGTGCGCACCCAGTCCTCCGTACAATGAAGAACCACGACCAGCACCACCCAACCCACTTCCAATGCCACCCAAACTGCCAGCACTGCCACCCAATCCTCCACCAGCGCCACCTAATCCACCAGCATTGCCAACCACACCACCGCCAGCAAATCCACCAGCACTGCCGACCATACCACCGCCTGAGCCCCCAAATCCGCCAGCATTGCCAACCAAACCACCACCTCCGCTACCTAAGCCACCAGTGCCACCCAATCCGCCATATGCAGTTGATCCAGGTCCACCATATTGAGAACCACCATAAGGACCTCCCAGACCAGAACCATAACCACCACTACTAACACCCATCGAAGGTTGTGCTTGACTCCCAACCGATGACAATCCAGGACCACCAGCGCCAACACCCATTGGATGATGACCCATCTGCGGACCACCTGAAAACCCACCATATGAACCACCCGGCCCACCATACTGCCCACCAATCGGACCCGTCATTGAAGGAGGAGGATGCATCCCAAGCCCATTCCCATGGGCCTCACCCCCAGCCAGCCCCTGAACTCCTCCTGATGCCACTCCACCCACCTCTGGCTTCCCTTTCTTCCCTTCATTCGCCAACTTACAATTCAACTGATGCCCATCAACTGTCTTTATCGGGTCAACCAGCGAAGCCCTAGCACCCTCCACCGTCTTATACACAAACAAAGCATACCCTCTAGATTTCCCCGTAGCCTTATCATACCCTAAAGGCCCTTCCTCCACCTCCCCATAAGACGAAAAATGTGCCAACAACCTCTCCCCGGGCATATCATACGGCACATTCGCCACATAAATCTTCCTATTCAAAACATCAACAAAACCCCCAACAGGCTGCAAACTTGCCACGGGGCCCTGAATCCCCGCGGCAGCCAGCTGGGTTACAGTCATCCTACCGTCGATTTTCTTACTAGGTTCCTTCAACGCCAACAAGGCGCCGTCAACGTGCTTCATAGTTACAAAGCCATAACCTTTGCTTTTACCAGTGGCCTTGTCAAGAATTACGATACCTTCTTCGATTTCGCCATACGCGGAGAAGAGGGCGCGGAGCTTCTCTGTGGTGGTTTCCCAGCCGAGGCCGCGGATGAAGAGCTTGCGCTGGGCGGGGTCATGGTCGGCGACGGATCGGACGGCCGCGAGGACGTCGGGGTGGCGGAGGACGGAGGATTGGACGATGGAGAGGAGTTGGTCGTGGGTGAAGGAGGAGATGAGGCTGCGAGCGTCATCGAGGGTGAGTTGGGGTGAGGGGGAGATGGAGTCGGGCTGTTGGCCGTTGTTCTCGTCAAGCTTTCGCTTTTTGGTTAGGTCCATTTTTTGTGGGGTTTTGAGGGAGGATCGTAGGGATTGGAGTTTGTGAGATTTCACTGAAGGGACACTGGAAGAGGATTTGGAGTGTAAACCCTGACCCTAGGAGGAGAGAAGTAGAGCAAGAAGACAGACTTGATAGAGAAGTCAAACTCTAACGAGACCCCGAACAAAATTTATTACACAAATGTCAACACACAAACTCTATTTTAGTAGTTTTATTTTCTAATCATTATTTTCATTTCTATCTCCGTTTTTATTTCTATCTATTCATTGCTCGATATCTCTAATTATTACCATCATTTGTCTCTCCACTCATCAAACCAAAAAAAAGACATTTAGTTAGGCCTTGTTTGATAACACAGATTCAGCACTTAAAACTGAATCAATTAAGTAATAAGTCATTAAGTAGGTTTGATAACCACATTTTATGTTACTTAACAGATTAAGTACCACTTAAAATGTAGGCTAAAAAATTGATAAAAATTAAGTAGCTTTGAGCTACTTAATTATGGCTGAATTCCTATGTGCTTACAATCAACCATCACACCTCCGCCGCCGCTGTCACCACCACCACCATTACACCACCACCACCACCACTGCCACGCCGCCGCCGCCACCACAACCACCACCATTGCACTGCCGCCACCGCCATGCCGCTACCACCACAACCACCACCATTACACCGCCACTGCCGCCATGCCGCTACCACCACAACTACCACCACCACCACTGTCACACCGCCACCACCATCACAACCACAAGCACCACCACCACCACACCACAACCACCACCATTGCACCGGTGGGTACCACCACCACTACCACCACCACCACCACCATTGCACTGCCGTCATGCTGCTACCACCACACCGCCACCACCACCACTGCCACACCGCCACCACCACCACACCACAACCACCACCATTGCACCGGTGGCTACCACTAGAACCACCACCACCACCATTGCACTGCCGCCATGCCGCTACCACCACACCACCACCACCACCACCACACCACAACCACCACCACCACCATTGCACCGGTGGCTACCACCACAACCACCATTGCACTGCCGCCATGCCGCTACCACCACCACTGCCACACCGCCACCACCACCACACCACAACCACCACCACTAGCATTCCACCCTGCCCACCACAACCACTACCACGCCATAACCATCACACTACCGCCACTACACCACCAACATTGCACCACTATTACTCCACTGCCACCACAACTCACCATCATTCCACCACCACCATTACTCCACTGCCACCGCCACCTCGCCACCACCCTCACCACCTCTTAATCACCACTCCACTACCACAAATACATGATGACCATTAATAAAATTAAGAGACAATTAAAACCCAAAAAAAAATTTAATTCAGTGCTTAATTTGTTTTATCAAACAGCTTTTCAGCTTAAAAAATTCAGCATTCAGTTTTCAGTACTTAATTTTAAGTTTTCAGCTTTCAGTTTTCAGTTTTATCAAACATAGCCTTATTTTAGACAGGAAAATGTTAAATTTTGAGCTACTCTCTTAAGTAAATCACCTCTTTGAATATATGAATAGTACCTCAACACCTTTACCTAATTATTATTTACAAACTTTTCTTGTTTTTGTTTCTCTTCCCCACACTTCTCTCTCTTCATTTTTCATATTTACTTTGCATGTACAATAATTATTCTTATATAAATTGATAATAATGGGAAGGAAAATAGAGATGATTGTTGAAGTGTTAATAGAGATGTTGAATGTTGATAGGTGAAATAAAAAAAAATATGCATTGTTCATTAACACTTTTTCCTCAAATTTTACCTAAACTATTGGGTTTGCTCTCAAATAAACCTTAATTTGGCGAGTGTTACAATAACTCGTCAAGTCCGCCGAGTTATTGTAGCACTCGGTATAAAAGTATTGCTCGATTTTTCTCTTCCTCTCTTATCCTTTGAACACTTCCATTCTCTCTCTACTCGCTCTTGCTTCACCACTGCCCTTTATCTCTCGATCTTCGCCTTCATGCGATGTCAATGTTGATTGTCAATTTCTTCACCGTCATTAACATTGACATCTGACAAGTCGCCGACCAAGGGGGCATGAATCGCGTGATCTCTCCATGCTCTTCGTGTGTGTATTTTTTAGATCATATTGGTAAACAACAACAGTGTATGGATTGATAAAAATGCCTAGGCTATTGGAAAGTTCATAACTTTGGTAACTAGCTAAAGTAAATAATGACCTATTTTCAAGGCATTTTGGTTGGGAAAATGTGGGGATGCTCTAAGTGTGTAGTTTTATTGGTGAAGGCAAGTTTATCATTTTGGCTAAAAAGATGAATTAGCAGGCTTGGCCAAACTTGACAATTTGGTGTGTTGTTATAGCAACTTGCCAGGTCCAATGACTTACAGAATACCTTGACAGAAGGCGTTGCAAGGTTTCTTATCTCTATATTGCCATTTGACCACCGTTTATTTTCTCTCCACTCTCCCATGTTTCACTCCGCTCTCTATTTCCTAGCATTCTCGTGATGCCAGTGCAGGCTACCAATTTTTCCCCTTCGCCAATGCGGGAATTGATTTCTATGCATTCGCAACTGTCGTCGATTTCTTCACCCTCGCCGACATATTGCAAGTCATCGACCGAGGGGGGCATAAATTGCATGATATTTTTGTGTGTTTCTGTATGTATAGTGTAGATCACATTGGTAAACAAACAATGGTGTATGAATAGGTTAAATGCCCAAGTTATTTGGAAGTTCATATACTCTCTCTGTCCCAAAATTTTGGTAAAAAATGAGACGGAGGGAGTAGTATTTGGTGACTAGCTAAAGAAGTGACATGTATTTTCTAGATATTTTGGACCATAACAACTTAGAGCATCTCCAGTCCGAACACTTTTTTTTTAAAGCCAAATTGGATCAAATTTTGAACAAAAACCCAACTTGGGTATGAGCATCTCGAAGGGAAACCCCATTTTGTCCCCAAGTATATAATTTTTTAAATACCTAATAGCATTCATGTAATTTAGAGAGAGGAAAGAACCTCGAATATTCCACCATTTTTGCCTTCTTTATCAGCTTTTGTACAAACTACTCTGGCAACGCTTAACAATGCTCCAATGATCTATGTAAATCTCCAGTGAAGCTCAGTAAAACTCTGGCAAAGCTGAAGACATCTCTAGCGAGAAGATCAAACAAAGTTTGGACAAATTTGGTGACATCGACCAACTCCAACAACTTTCAGAAGTAGATCCCTGGTGTCATCTCTCTCTCTCTCTCTCTCTCTCTCTCTCTCTCTATTACAAGATTTGGCGGGGAAATGGGAAGGGGCGGAGCTAGGATTTTTGACAAGAGGGGTCAAAATTTGAACTCTTAATAGGTTTGGGCAAAATTTAAACTCTTAATAGGTTTCGGCAAAAAAGAAGGTGTAAAGTAGGGTCAAAATAGCAAAAATCTGGGCAAGTGGGGTTAAAATTTGAACTCTTAATAGGTTTGGGCAAAAAAAGAGGTATAAAGTGGAGTCAAAATAGCAAAAGCCTCGACAAAACTATAACTATCCCCACAAAAAATTGGACCTCAGAGGGGTCAACTGACCCCCTTTGTCTCTTCCTCATTCCACCCTTGGAAATGGGTATGGATTTGGGCAAAAAAAAAAATTGCAAAATAGGGAGAGATTTGGGTCACCAATTAGAGATTTTTTTTTTAAAGATTTTTGCCTAAAATTTAAATTTGAGTTTTAAAATGAGTAAAGATCAGAAAGGGTTGGGGCGTTCCAGTAAGGTGGTTTTTTGAATAAATTGGTTTTTCACGGTTTTTTATGTGATGTATTGTGAGTGAATGACCTATCTCGATTTAAAAAAAAAAAAATTTTTTGTTAATAGAACCCCGGGTATCATCAACGTCTGGTTCATGAAAAAGTCTAGGGATGGCAATATCGACCAAACCGATGGGTAACCAAACTGTAACCGCTTTTTTTCCCCGAACCGTAACCGATTTTTTCCCCGTGGGTGCGGGTGTGGTTTAGATGGATGGAAAACCGAACGGGTTCGGTTCGGTTATGGGTTTACCTGTGAACCGAACCTATACCCGAACTGAACCGAACCGAAATATGTTAATTACATAGGAAACCCCTTATTTTATATATACATATTACATAAACCCCTTAGGTATATTTTAAAATTACACTTTACCTCTCGTATATATATGTAAGATATTCACAGGTTAGGTTTTGGTCTCACATTCTGTACATTTTGAGACTCTCTTGACTAATATTTTATATATTATAGTCTTGAGTCTCTTGACTGATATTTGTAGTCTTCTTTTGTTATTTTTTTCATGTTTTTTTAATTTTTTTGAGATAATAAAATATCCTAAACTCAAATTCATGTTTTAGTACGGTTTGGGGCGGGGCGGAATGGGTACAATTCGGTTACCCAAATGGGTAGCTATTTTTTCCTTCACAAAATTGGTTACCCGAAATTACCCGTACCCCGAATGGTTAGGTTATGGTTCATTCTCTCCCTTTTCCGAACCGAACCCGAACCGAACCAAAATCCTTTGGGTTTGGGTGCGGATTGGCCAAAACCCGAACCGATCCGCCCCATTGCCATCCCTATGAAAAATGTCTGTTTTTACAATTGCCGCCCCTTTCCAAAAAGATATCTCTCATTCCCAAATCCCCAATCTCAAAAAACCCAGAAATTTCCCCGCTTTCATCTTCTCCGAAATGCCATTCTCTCACATGTAAGCGCTCTCTCACTCTCTCTCCTCGTCTTCTTCAATACATGTATGTGCATATAATGTATTTTTTGCATATAGATGTGAACATCCCGTAGATGTATATGTGCTGGTGGTTTGTAGATATACAAAGATTAGTGTTAATTTCGGGATTTGGGTTTTATCTTAATCCCAAGTTTCATGGTAATCCAAGGACGGACCGAGCAGCACATTTCAGCCCGGTGACTGTCCCACCAAGTTTCAAAATTTCTTTATGATTATGGTAGAATTTTTTTCCTAGAAAAACATAAAATTAAATAACTCTGTCCACCCAATGGATTCAATTTGAAACATGGTTTGTACGAGGAACGGAACTGAAATTTGGTAACAACATGCCCTAAAGATAGAGCGAGGCATCTATAAATTAGTGCTGTAGAGTTTTGTTCAGGCGATAGCTTCTCTTATAAATTCGTATTGTCAAATGGATTTTTTGGAGCATTTTTTCCTGAACTTTTTTTGTACATTTCTGTTGCCAAAGCTCCAGTTACTCTTGATTTTGCGATTCTGAACCCGAAATCCCAAGTGTATTGCTATTTTCTGCCTTTCTTGAAACACAGTTGTCTTAGTTTCACTATGGAGTAGATTCACACATTTCACTCTCTGAATAGAAAAGATTGTAAGTGATAATTAACGTGTTTGAGCTCGACCAGGAGAATGGCCGTGCCTTCCCCGCCCATTAATCGATTGCCCGACACCCATTTGTCACCACTGTTGTATTATATGGTGTACTGCACTCAATTTCAAGCAAGCACAAAGCAGCCAAGTTGTCGAGTATCTCTTTTAAAGAATAAATCTCCACCAATTGGCCTCGTTAGTCCCTTTACCAGAATCCACGCTTCTCGAGCTTTGAGTGTTGTTGATGCAGTAGAGACTTCTGATCTTGGGGATTGTTTGGAGCAAAAACTTAGTATTGATGCATCTGAAGAAAATGCTTTCACCGACAAGATTCAATTGTATAGTTCTTCGGAAATTCTTATGGATAAAAATGAGAGGGAGCAACAGAGACGAAGAAAGATAGCACTGGCTAACAAAGGAAAAGTGCCATGGAATAAGGGCAGAAAGCATAGCCCAGGTAATTCTCTTTTGTTTGAGTTTTTATCCTAAAAACAGAATACCACAATGTGGTTCCAATTTTGAATTTCCGTTATATTCACAGAGACTCTTGAACTGATCAGCCGGAAAACGAAAGCAGCCCTTAAGGATCCCAAGGTGAAGTCATGTAAGAACCCGTTCATTTTGTTTTGTTTCTGGCCTGGGGTTATTAGTTATCGGGGTACAGTTCAGAAAGCAGGCAAAGGTGGCTATATTTGTATCATATTGTATTCACAGGTTCCGGTACTTCATCCTTTTTCATGGATACATTTAAGTTTCTCTGAAGTCTTTGCAATCCTAGAATTATTATAGTGTTCCTGCCAATTGAGAAACAAAACGAATTACATTGTCCTAATCACTTCTTAGACCGTTCGTATTTGATAATTTGGCATCTCATTGCAGTTTCATTATCTCTAATCCGTTTTTTCTCCGTTATTCAGATTAGAAAGAAGATGACCGTCAGCCACGTTCTCAGGTACACTTTTCTATCCTCAATTGGTCATAATAAGAAACATGAATCTGCAACTCTCAATTATATTTAATTAAAAAAAAGGGGGAACACAAGCATCGAAATGGACCAAATGGTACCACAGGTCACAAGAGGTCGAATTTACCAAGTTTGGGTTGAGCACTTGACTATATGGTTTCAGACTTCATGTTAGTTCAGAGTTTTGAAAAGAATGAAAAAAGAACAGAGAAGCATCAATCAGGAAACTCTCGAAGGCTTTTGAGTATGCATGTATAATAGTCTGGAAAGACAAGTGTACCAGTAATTTTCGTTTCAATCAACCAGGGGTGGAGGCAGCATAGGCCCAGGGGGTCACGTGCCCCCAGAAATTTTATCCCCTTGTATTAGGCTTATTATTTACATTGTTTACACGTGTTTCCAACCAAATTAATGGACTACTAACTAAGCAATCATGTCAAACTTTCAAAAGACGAATTTAGATTTTTGCGGTACCCCCTCTAAGTGAAAATCCTAGCTCTGCCACTGCAACCCCAACCTTTCGCTACCATCGCCATAGCTGCCACCCTAGGCCTCCTCCATCCATTTTCAAGAAGAAATAGCTATCGAACAGCGTCAGTTGGCTGCAGACCAAGCTAAGGCAAAGGAAATGGCTAAAGAAAAAAGGATGGCAAGGCTTGCTCAGAAGAGAAAAGAGAAGGAACAGAAAGCAAAACCAAGAGGAAAAAGGAGGCGTGAGAATAACAGAAAATCAAAGGAAGAGAGATAGGAGTTAGCCATTGCTCAAGGGCTGGAACTCGAGGAGAGGTTGACTATGGTGAGATTCCTCTGTAACGTCAGACATGAACATAATAGTTGCAGTAACCTTATAGATTGGTTTTTTTTTTTTTCCCTTCTTCTTCTTCTAGTTTATAGATTAGGTTTTTGCTTCTCTGGGCTAAATATGCAATGCCAAAATGTTGGTTCAACGCATGGGCAGATGCTAAACAGGCTGATGGTGTGAGATTCTTTAATAGTTTTCGAGATTGCTTCTTCAACATATCATCATTCCTTTCCCGTGGTTAAATTGCTTACAACCTTTGGCAAGACCGTATTTTGATGGCAGGAACTTTGTCATTTGGGCATTGAGCGGTGAAGTGTCACTTACACATACCGAATGCGTGCTAGTTTAAAATTTCTCAGGTTTAACCTATGTTAATTTCGACTTATTTGTTGTCTGTGTCTGTAGCTTCATAAGAGGAAGACATCAACGAATGGTCAAATCAGTAGTGAAGATCAACAGGCTTGGGAGAAAATCGATTTAGAGTTCATAAAGAAGGAACAAATACGAAGACAAGTCTCACTTGCAGATCAGATCCGAGCTGCCAAGGCCAAAAGAGTAGAATATATTGGTAGGGAAAGGCGGCCAACTGCACTTTCTCTTTACTCAGAGAGTGAATGATTCTCGTATCAGTGTAGCTCTTCTCCTTCTAATGGTAGCCCTTTTGTATGACCGGGATGAGGAAAATCTCGACAAAATGAAAAGCTCTTTTGAACTTACAACAGCCATTTATCTTGACTTATTGCAAGGTTCCGAATCGTTAATTGTTCTTCTGCTATGTCGTCTCTGCAACCAAATGGAGCATTAGCATTACGTAGGTTATTTTGTTAGTCTTAGTCTCGGTCTCGATCTCTTACCATTTTGGGTACTTTGTCTTACCTCGAGTGGAGAGAGAAATTTTGATGGTACTGTTTGGTGCAACAGAGAGAGAGCAGAAAAATCAGGCAAATCATCTACGGGGTCCAACTTTGTGTGGTGGCAGGAAGAAGTTTTCCCCAGAAGTACGAGTTTGTGCGACAGTTCCCTACCCATAAGTGAGAAAAAGGGCTCTTGTGGATGATAGGTCTTCTTAGTGTTAGCGTGCGTGTGTGTGTTTGAGAGAGAGAGAGAATTTTTCTACTACTCAAAGGCTCTGTTTGTTTGGATGCAAAATATTTTACAACTGAAAATTTTTTCCATGAAAAACATTTTACGCGTGTGTGTGTGTCGAGCGGTGGAGAACTGCTAAAACTAAGACTGGGACACCACTTCATGATTGAAAACTTCTTTCCCAACTTCGCCGAAAAGCAAAACCTAAAGAGAGGGCTCATTTTCCAGTTCATTGCGAACGCCCCCTCTACTTGTAACTCAATGAGGTATGGAAGCTTTCAGCGATCCAGTTAGAGAACAGAGAACTGCAAATCCAATTTTAGACTCACCTTTATTGTTTCTGCGATGTCAACTCAAACTCCATTATTTGAGGCTCCACATTAAAATATAGTACTAGTGGGCAATTGAATCATAAGCTGAGATTAGACGAATGCAGCTACACCCAAACACAAATGCTAACAAAAAAGAAATGGTGAAGAGATACTAATGGCATAACTGGTCATAGAAACTGGACTCAGTACCACATCCAGTCAGTTCACAAGTCGACATAGAACCCTAGGCAGCATTCACAAGTTATTTGCGCGACTTCAAAATTAAACGTATGTAGGATAAAAACACGGAAAAAGAAGACATGTAGGATAAACCGCAAGACGCAAAACCCGTCCTTGTGTATCTACAACAGGCCTACTGATAATTTGGTGGTGGGGGCATGTCTCTTCCAGGCATGTCTCGAGTCTGGTAAGGGTTTCCACCACCCGAGTTTGGAACAAAGTTATCCTGCGGGTACTCTCTGTTTTGTCCGGGACCAAGCATTTCCCTGTTTTGGTAAGGCATGCCTCCATTGTTGGGCCCATATTGAAAATTTGAAGCAGTATTGTTGGGTGGCATACCACCTCCCATGTTGTTCGGTGGCATTCGTCCCGTGTTGTACTGCGGATTGCCTCCCATGTTGTTTTGTGGCATACCTCCCGTGTTGTACTGCGGATTGCCTCCCATGTTGTTCTGAGGCTGGCCCCCTCCCATATTGTACTGTGGCTGGCCCCCTCCCATGTACTGTGGCGGCCCCCCTCCCATGTTGTTCTGCGGCATCCCTCCTCCCATGTTGCTCTGTGGCATCCCCCCCATATTGGACTGACCGCCCATGTTGTTTGGTGGCATCCCTCCTATATTGGGCTGGCCTCCCATATGACCAGGTGGGGGCGCACCACTTGGGTTGGATCCAGGAGGATTCTGCACATCACGGTTATTCATCTGCATATTTTCTCTCCTCCTATCAAAATTCCTTGACCTGTCAAAGTTGCGAGGTCTGTCATTGCGTCTATTTCTATCGTTTGCCTTGGCATTGTTTCTCACCCATTCCTCATGGTACTTGGGATCATAAGGTACGGCCTGCCCATTGATGAAAGGCTCCCCTGCCACAATCAGAAGACAGCACCAGACAGAAAATCATCATGCATGCAGCCACTAAGAGTCAAACTACATAGAAATAGAATATCACCCACCAAATGATAGTTAACAAAAAAGACTCACATCAAGAACCACCAAGGAGGTAACTGGATAATATAGATTTCCTTCATAAATAGGAGGTTTCAGAATGTTCCCAAGAAAATGCCCTAAAGCAGTCAAGAAAAAGTGCTAATCTTTTGCTCTAAACAGATTATCCCATAGCCCTAAATAAAAAAAAAAAAAATTACCCCATAGAGATTCTACAAAATATTTAACACTGACAATTGAAAAATGCAAATCCAGTGTCCCCATACTCACACCTATGTCAAAAACATTAATAAATTATAGATATGAATCAAGTTAAAGGACATAAAACATAAGAAAAGAATAACAAACAGCTAAGTGAAAAAGAGAAGATATTTAGAAATGCAGTCATTGACCTAGGTATTTTAGGATACATTATTCCGGTCCGCCGAGCCTATCTGGTCCAAACTAGGAACTAGCTACTAAGGATACAAACAAATCAACTAATGCACCTGAGCCGAACTAGTCAATTCCACCAATTTATTTTCCTTCCCCAAAAGACAAAACATACTCTAAAGATCAAATGTCCCTGACACTCGTCTTCTCAGCAGGTCAAGCAGCAAGATAGAGGAGACCTTGGAGGAGACGACAACACGAAGGAAGAGAGCGCAAAACAAAGAAACAATGCGCACTCTTCTCTCTCTTTCATCCCTCCACCATCTCCTTCAATAACCTCCCCCACAGCTCAGAACTTGAAAAGTCAGAAACCCCAAGTCCTCCGTCACTTCCCCTCCTCCACTCCTACTACTCCTCTCTCACCCCTGAAA
The DNA here is from genome assembly GCA_020921065.1 of Vaccinium darrowii. Lineage (NCBI taxonomy): Eukaryota > Viridiplantae > Streptophyta > Magnoliopsida > Ericales > Ericaceae > Vaccinium > Vaccinium darrowii. The sequence continues at coordinate 7,939,859 of CM037154.1, forward strand.
CTCATTCCCCACCTGAATCCCTCCTCTTTAATTGACCTTCTTTAAAGGAACACTGCAATCTCTGGTTTCGAACTACCATATTTGATATATTTGGTTTCCTGATATATTTGGTTTCAACTAGTCCGACTGACTGATATTAGATCAGTACATTCTCAATCTGAAGTAGTCCGGTTGGATGGAGGCGGCCCGCAATGAATACAAAACGAATTAACCCATAAATGATTCTGTAGTACAAGGTACCAGGAAGGAACATGGTATCCTCAGGTTCAAATTCATTCAGCTACTAAAGAGTAAAGAATTAGCTTTAGTGGGTAAGCCAACTACTTTTGAGTTACCTTATGCACAACCATGCATGAAAGTGATGAAACCTTATTTCTTTTTATTAAAACAACTCATCAATACAGAATTTAAGAACAATAAAATGCAGAACCAAGACAGAACTACAGAGCAAAAGCAAATCTAACGATTTGACCAATTCTCACCAGAGCCTTATGAATATAACCATGTAAGATGGGTTTATTTCAAAACATGCAATGGTACTGTACGAATACTGGATACTTCACGTTAAATACAGCCTACTTTATTCACAAAACTGGCACGTAAGGATTAACTGGATTCATCGAAACATGGAAGAAGTTACATCTTCAACATACAAAATTCTTCCTCTACAGGTATAATTTCATGACATATTGACCCGAGAAAAGAATTTGCATTAAAGCAGTCTCACGACATTCCAATAAAGTATACTTCAACATTGAGAATTTTAAAAAAATGTACCAAAACGGAATGAGCTCTCACGTACCTCCATAATCTTTATTCCTAACATCCAAGTAAGAATCAGGAAGCACCCATCGGACCTTTTCCAACTCTGCATAATATTTTAGAAACCATGATTAGAACTCGCATAACAGATATTCCTGGAAATCAAAGGATGAAATGCATCAGCAAGAACCTTTGAGTTTCAATGAAAGCTCTTCAGATACAAGGGCTCCAAATGCAAAATAGTGTCTCGTCGAGACTGAATAGATTTTCATCCTTGCTTCATCTTCGCTGTATAATATAATGTGAATAAAGAGCACCATATAATCCCCACAAAACAATTAAAGGAAAGAAAAGGATCACTCATAGAAAATGCAAAGTCAATATCACAGATGGAAAATGGAGAGTACTCCAGTCAGTATACATGAATAAAAAAAAAAGCTCAATAGTACATTTGGAGAGTATAACTTTCTTGGCAATTCAACACTCAAGTTAGCTTTTCTATCTTTTTCCATCCTTTCTGTGAAACAAAAACAGGGTATAATCATCTCCAGAACCAAAATCTGAGTAAAATCCTTCAATCTCACTCTAGCCTTGACTCAAACACATCAAATTGAGTTTTGCTTAACTCTTTAACCAAATCAAGAGACTCAAATCCTTACTCAATTTTCTTAAGAGCATTTTTTCCGTCGTATATCTACAACGATGCCATTAACAAAGCTTTACTCAAATTTATGCTTAGATTTGAACTAGGACATTGGACATTGGGGGGGCTCATACCAAATGAAAGCTTTTACTCAAATTTGGGTAAAAATTTAAGGGCTGGAGATGCTCAAAAAATTAAGAAAGTACATTTTTTCGTTCTTTCTGCAAAATGAACTGACTTTCGTTCTTTCTGCAAAAATGAATTGAACAAACAAGCGGCATATCAAACCATTCAATCAATTTAAAAAACTAATCCCACACAAAAAAAAAAAAACTAGAGAGAGAGAGAGAGAGAAACGCAAACCTTCCAACGACCTCAGCTAGGGTTTTGATGTAACTATCAATAATATCATCCCTAGTGAGGTCACCCTCCGGTTTCTCCATCACAACGAGCCAGTGCTCGAAATCGCAACCGTCGAGCAGTATCGTCTCCTTGGGAGGGCGGTTGGACCAGTTAGGGCTGGAATCGTTGAGGGACGACGAGGTTCTTCGAGTGGAGTAGCCGCGTAAGGTGGTCGTCGCAGGAGAGAGGCGGTGGAAGTTGGCGGCGACGAGGGGGCGGAGGCGGAGGAGAGAGAGGGAGGAAGGAGGGGTAGAGAGAGGAACGGCGGCGGAGGTGTAGGATCGAGAGAGGAGGGATGAGAGGGTTTGTTTTGTGGTGAGGAGAGAGCGAGTGAAGATACGAGTAGTCGCCATTTTCGATTGATCTGTAAAACCCTAGAGAGAGTGAGAAATGTGGATTGAGAAGGGTTTTGGAAAAAGGCTTATATAGAAGATATAGCGTAAGAAATTTCCTGAAGGACCCTTCAAGATACTATATATTTCGTTTTGATCCCCACCCAAATGCTCTCTCGGCCTCTCACGCAAAAATTGTTACTCCCTCTTTCCTAATTTGTTTGCTCACTACGGTTGTGTGAGCTTTTGTAAAACTCTTATAGTTTTCAATCTATATGTATTTTATATGCAATGTGGATCTGATTTTATTGATCTCAATTAGTTCTGCAAGATAAAATTTTCAAAAACTTTAAAAACACTACAAATAAAAAATGATAAACAATTAAAAATTGCACGGATAGTCATAGTGAGCACATGAATTAGGACAGAGGGAGTACTAATAGGTGTAATTTTCGCACACCCACCTATTTCTAGGGTTTGTTTTGGAACTTATCCAAATGAAAGAAAAGAAAAATTAAAAATTTCTCTTTTATTGGTTAATTAAAGCATCTTTGGCCTTGACTCTTATTTTCTACGATGCACTCCAATCACAAACATATTGTTTACTCAGATTTGCTTTAAAAGAAATTCAAAAATATTTCTTTTACCCACATTTTTCTCCTTCACATCGTCGCCCCACCTCTATCGATGTCCTCGAGTACCAGCGCCTATTCAAATAGCAGCTGTTGACCCCCCACCACCAGCAATACCAGGTCGACCACCACCACCGCCGATGTCGACCACCAGTAACTCAGATCTACAGCCACCGTCGACCAACCACCACGCTTCATCTACTACCGTCAACCAGATCTACCACCACCACCAGCTTCCACCACCGTCAACCACTAAAAACTAGCCGTTGCACATTTTGTTTTAGTTTTAGTTTTGCTTCTCCCTTGATTTGGGGAAAAAAAGGGGGATAAAACTCAGTTTGATATGGTTTTGATTAGGGGTGTCAACGGTCCGGTTTGGTGCGGATTGGTATGAATCCGAGGACCGAACCAAAAGTCTACGGTCTAATGTAAGGCAATCCGTGTCCAAACCAAAAGTCTACGGTCCGGTTCCGAAGCAATCAAAAAAATCACGGTTCGGTTCACAGTTTATCTACAGATTATAACATTTCACAAAATAAAAATATATATTCCACATTCACATTCTCAATGTAACTTTTGGAACAAATTCATCAGTAGCTTTTAAGTTTTAATAAACAACACCAAGTCACCAACAACATTGCTTCAAAATGATTCAAAGAGATTCACATTCAAGAGAGTAAACACTAGCAGTAGTAAAAAGATGCAGAAACAGCATAATACAAAGCGAGTAAACAGAAGTCTTCACCACAACCAATCCCGAGTCCGGGAGTAGCTAACATATGTGCAAGCAAAATTACAATTGTTAATTGCAGTTTGCGACTTTACTTTTCAGTTATACCACATTCACCTATTTAGGGTATAAAATTAAGAATAATATGTTTAATTATAATTCTTATCCCAATACTATATATATAAATATATATTTTTTAATTGATTAAATTCTCACGGTCTGGTTCGGTTTATCCACGGTTCTTTTATGAAAATCCATGGACCGAACCGCGAAGCACGGTTTTCTAATTTTTCAATCCATGTCCGGACCATTAATCCACGGACCCAATCCAAAACCTACGGTTCTGTTCGGTCCGGTTCGGATTCACGGTTCGCGGGTTTTTTTTGACAGCCCTAGTTTTGCTCCAAAAGGAGTTGGATTTTGGGAGGATTTACTCAACTTTTGAATTTGGTTTAAAAAAGGGGGTAAGGACTGGAGCTGCTATTAGGAGAACAAAATTAGGAAAAATATATAATTTGAGTATTGTGCATAACAGTAAAACTTTGCCTCCTTGTTTTCTTCATTTTTTCATCCCATTTTATGGTATCTCATATTCTTATAGTTCCAAAAAGAGAGTGAATTTCTTTTGGGTCTCGATGACAAATAATATATATGTGTGAGAGCTTGGCTCAATGTCAGTGATGGAATTCCATCCTTATTTTTGAGGTAAGAGTCAAGAAATTTATTTCAATAATTAATGACAGTTTACAAAGAGGCGGCACATTTGGAAAACGACATTCATGTGAATAACGTAAGAACAAACAATTTTTCATTTGCATATGCACAAAAACTCTCTATAGTGAGGATGAATATTTATGGTTCTTTTTTTTTTTAAAAGCAGTCGATAAGAATACTCAACCGATTGACAATTTTTCAATACTCACCACTCGCAGATCAACCCATAATACAAACCCAGCGACCCAAAGCACGGCCCTTAGCTGAAAAAATTGAGAAAAATCAATAAAAATCAAATAAAAGAAAAGCCAAAACAAAAAAGACATGTAGCATAAACCGCAAGACCTAAAACCATCCTTGTGTATCTAAAACAGACCTACTGATAATTTGGTGGCGGGGGCATGTCTCTTCCGGGCATGTCTAGAGTCTGGTAAGGGTTTCCACCACCCGAGTTTGGGACGAAGTTATTAGGCCGGTACTCTCTGTTTTGTCCGAGACCAGGCATTTCCCTATTTTCGTAAGGCATGCCTCCATTGTTAGGTCCATATTGGAAATTTGGAGCAGTATTGCGCACTTCCCCTCCCATGTTGGGTGGCATACCACCCCCCCCCCCCCCCCCCCCCCCAATTGTTCGGTGGCCCTCTCATGTTATTTTGTGGCATTCGTCCCATGTTGTACTGCGGATTGCCTCCCATGTTGTTCGGTGGCATACCGCCTCCTGTGTTGTACTGTGGTTGGCCTCTTCCCATGTTGTTACGCGGCATCCCTCCTCCTATGTTGTTTTGCGGCATCCCTCCTCCCATGTTATTTTGCGGCATCCCCGCCATATTGGACTGACCGCCCATGTTGTTCTGTGGCATCCCTGTGGTATTGGGCTGACCTCCCATATTACCAGGTGGGGGGCCTGCAATATTGGGTGGACTTGGCATGTAGGCTGGAGCACCACTCAAGTTGGATCCAGAAGGATTCTGCACATCATGGTTATTCATCTGGAAATCTCGATTCTGCCTCGTATCAAAAATCCTTGGCCTTTCAACTCTGCGAGGTCTGTCATGTCTTTTTTTTGCATCGATGTTGTTTCTCACCCATTCCTGATGGTACTTAGGGTCATAAGGTACGGCCTGCCCGTTGATGAAAGGCTCCCCTGCCATAATCAGAAGAAAGCACCAAATAGAAAATTATCATGCACGCAGCCACTAAGAGTCAAACGACATAGAAATAGACTATCTCCCACAAAATACTAGTTAACAAAAAAGACTCATATCAAGAATCGCCAAGGAAGTAACTTGATAACATCGATTTCCTTATTTCATAAACAGGAGTTTTCAGAATGTTCCCAAGAAAATGCCCTAAAGCTGTCTAGAAAAAGTGCTAATCTTTTTGCTCTAAACAGATTATCCTATAGACCCAAAAAAGAAGAAGAAGATTATCCCATAGAGATTCTACTAAATATTTAACACCAACTATTGAAAAAAATGCAAATCTGGTGTTCCTTTACACCTATGTCAAAAACATTAAAACCATAAATTAGATACGAATCAAGTTAAAAGCTGTAGAACATAAGAAAAGAATAACAACGAACAGCGAAGTAAATAGTGATGATATTTATTATTTAGAACTAGAGTCATTGACCTAGGTAGGTATTTTAGGATACGTTGTTCTGGTCGGTCGAGTCTATCTGGTCCAAACTAGGAACTAGCTAATAAGGAGACTAACAAATCAACTAATGCATCTGAGCTGAACTGGTCAATTCCACCCATTTATTTTTCTTAGTTGAATTTGTCTAGTTTAGTGATTTGGTTATGGTTTTGAGAAAATTCAATCCGAACAAAACCGACGTAGACACCTTTAGTTCATACCGCTGTCCTACATATTATCAAAGCCAAAAAAAAAAAAAAAAAACCCCTCCACAAACTACCAAAGCTGAAGGAACCCTAAAAGACAAAACATACTCAACAATTCAAATGTCTCCATCGTTCTTCTCAACAGGTCAAGCAGCAAGATAGAAGAGACCTTGGAGGGGATGACAACACTAGGAAGAGAGCACAAAAGCAAAGAAGCACTGCACACTCTTCTCTCTTTCATCCCTCCCTTATCTCCTTTAATACCCCTCCCCCGCAGCCCAACACTCAACTAGTCGGAAACCCCAAGTCCTCCGTCACTTCCCAGCCCTGAAACTCATCCCCCGCCTGAATCCCTAGTCTTCAATTGACCTCCAGGGAAACACTGCAATCTCTGGTTTCGAATTACCATATTGATATCTTTTGTTTCAATAGTCCGACTGACCAAGATTAGATTAGTATTTTCCCAACCTGAAGTAGTCAGGTTGGATGGAGGTGGTCCAGAATGAATACAAAACAAATCGACCCACAAATGACTTTGTAGTATCAGGTACCAAGAAGGGACATGGAATCCTTAGGGTTCAAATTCATTCAGATACTAAAGAGTAAAGAATTAGCTTTAGTGGGCAAGTCAAATACTATCAAGTTACCTTATACAAAATCATGCATGAAACCTTATTTCTTTTCATTTAAACACTTCATAATTCAGAATTTAAGAACAATAAAATGCAGAACCAAGACAGAAATACAGAGCAAAAGCAAATCTTACAATTTGACCAATTCTCACCAGAGCCTTATGAATATAAAGATGGAATTATTTCAAAACATGCAATGGTAACTGTAAGAATACTGGATACTTCACACTAAATACTACCCATTTTATTCCCAAAACTGGCACATAAGGATTAACAGGATTCATTGAAACATGGAGAATTTTCAAAAATCTCTCCAAACGGCATAAGCTCTCACATACCTCCATAATCTTTATTCCTAACATCCAAGTAAGAATCAGGAAGGACCCATCGGACATTACGCAATTCTGCAAAATATTTTAGAAAACATGCTGAGAACTTCGAATAGATATCTCGGGGAGTCAAAGAATGAAATGCATCAACAAGGACCTTTGAGTTTGACGGAAAGCTCTTCGGAAACAAGGGCTCCGAATGCAAAATAGTGTCTTGTCGAGACTGAGTAGATTTTCATCCTTGCTTCATCCTCGCTGTAAAAATAATATGCATAAATAGCACCATATAGTCCCCAAACAACAATTAAAGGAAAGAATAGGATCACTCATAGAAAACGCAAAGTCATTGTAATACCACAGATGGAAAATGGAGAGTCCTCCAGTCAGTAAACATGCATAAAAAACAGCTCAATAGTAAAAATGGAGATTATGCCAGTCAGTATAACTTTCTTGGTAATTGAACACTAAAGTTAATTTTCCTAATCAACAGTAAATCCCTAGCCTTGACTCAAACACATATCGAATTGAGTCTTGCTTAGATTTTTTTAAAAAAAATCAAGAGACTCAAATCCTTGCTCAATTTTTTTGAGGGCATTTTCTTCCTCTTAAATTTACAACTAAGAGATTACAAAGCTTTTACGCAAATCCATACACATTGGAGAATGGAGAGCCTCGTACCAAATGAAGCTTTTACTCAAATATTAACGCAAATATGGGTAAAAAAATTAAGGGCTGGAGATGCTAAAAAAAATAAGAAAGTCACTGTATATTTTTTTCGTTCTTTCTGCAAAATAAACAAATGGCATATCAAACCATTTAAATCAATTTCCAAACTACAACACAAAACAAAACCAAATAAAACAAAACGAAAACGAAAACAAAAACAACAAAACTAGAGAGAGAGAGAGAGAAACTCAAACCTCCCAACGATCTCCGCTAGGGTTTTGATGTAGCTATCAATAATATCATCCCTAGTTGGGTCACCCTCCGGTTTCTCCATCACAACGAGCCAGTGCTCGAAATCGCAACCGTCGAGCAGTATTGTCTCCTTGGGGGGCCGGTTGGACCAGTTATGCTTCGGATCGTTGAGAGACGTTGAGGTTCTTCGAGTGGAGTAGCCGCGTACGGTGGTCGTTGCAGGAGAGAGGCGGTGGAAGTTGGCTGCGACGAGGGAGAGGAGGAGAGAGATGGAGGACGAGAGAGAGGAGGAAGGACGGGTAGAAAGAGGAACGGCGGTGGAGGCGTAGGATCGAGAGACGAGCGAAGTGAGGGTTTGTTTTGTGGTGACATAGAGCGAGTGAAGATGCGAGTAGTCGCCATTTTCGATTGAGCTGTAAAACCCTAGCGAGAGAGGTGGTTTGAGAAGGGTTTTGGAAAGACTTTATATAGGTTATGGGTAAAACTTGCATGCCTACTGCCAGGTGGTATCTTGGCACATCGAGTCATCTAAACATATTTTAGACGACCAAGATTTAAGAGTATTTTTTTGTAAATTTTCGGTGCAAATTTACCCCCAACAAATTTAGTCGAATGCACCGACGAATACCACGTGACGGTACCCCATTCGCATGCAAGTTTTTCTCGTTATATAGAGATATATTAAGTCGAATTGCCCTTGTGATCTGTGAAAATAACGTAAAAAATTTCCTGGAGGACCCTTCAAGTTCATTTTCCTACGAGGAGTGGTAGAGTTCAAAAAAACATTTTCGGAAAATGTCTAGAAAAGAATAAGGGCATCTTCAACCCGCAAATCTCCATTCCTCCATTTTGGAAGATCAAAATATAATTTTATATCCAAAAAGTGAATATGAAAGATTTCACTATTCATGTGAGCTCCAACCCAATAATCTTCATTCCTCCATTTCTCAAACATATTGATTGTATCATTAGAGGGTGAGGACAAAAAAAGGACATGAAATGAATTTGGAAGGATGAATAGTGAAATAGAGGTGATCCTCCATATTTGGAGGGTGAAAAACAATTCTCCAAAATGGAGGAGAAAATGGAGGATGCGTTGGGAAGAGGTTTTCCTCCAAAATGGAGGAATGGAGGCAAAAATGGAGTTATGGAGGGTGGGTTGAAAATGCCCTAATGAACGGTTCAAATTCACATTTTATGGATCTAAGCCCTCCATCTTTCTTTCCTGGATGTTTACGGAAAAAGTTTTCATGAACCTAACATTTTCGTTTTCCTACTCATCCAAATGCTCTCGTGCATTATGTGTAGTTCTTGCACGCCCACTTATTTCTCGAGTTTGTTTTGGAACTTGTGAAAAATAAAATGAAAGAAAACAAAAATTAATTTTTTTTCTCTTCCATTGTAAATTAGAGAAAATATATAATTCAAATATTGTGCATAGTAAAATAGTAGTAAAATTTTGCCTCTTTGTTTTTTTTGTTTTTTTTTTTCCATCCCATTTTTATTTTATCTCATTTTCTTAAACTTCCCAAAAAAGCCTGAATTTTTTTTTTAAAAAAAGTCTTGGATGACAAATACTCCAGTATATATGTGTGAGAGCTTGACTCAATGTCGATCATAATGGAATTCTATTCTTATTTTTTTGAGGAAAGAGCAAAGAAAATCCATAGCAATAATCAAAAGGGTATGAGGGTTTATAAAGAGGTGCACACATTTGGCAAACAACATTTCCGGTGAATAACCTATGATCAAACGATTTTTCATTTGCCGATTGTGCATGGATTAGACATGAATACGACACAGCACGTAATCTAAAATACAAGGTTCAAAATGGTTAAAATAAGCCAACCAGTTTTTGTTTCTCAACGTAGGCTTCTTATATGAAATCCTGCCCAGACCCATAACTCAGATTTCAGAAATGACACACAATATATCTGCACACCAGCAAATTAAAATGCTTGTGAAGCATTACGGCAAATCGGCAATTACCAATTGTTGCTTTATCTTGATTCTCACAGCCAGGTGAGAAGTGAAGAAAATGTGAATTGATAGTGTTTAAAATTCAGCAGATTATTTATATACTGAAGATGGTAGAATTGGAATTTACAAGATGGAAGAACTTGAACTCATGAAGTAGGGTGTGCTAATAGGAGGGACCCGGGGTTACTGTTGTGCAGCTTGTGCACAGCATTTGTTGTGCACAATTTGGGCCGTCTACAAGTATTTTCATATTGAAAGCAAACTATTCGTGCAAATAATTCTCCCATTTTGTTTGAAATTTGGATCGTCCATCCAAGCAACGGATGGCCCGGATAGTGCACAGCAGCTGCTATGCACACCATCAACCCCCCGTCCACCTGTCCATGAGGGACGGGGCGGGTGGGCTGAGAAAAGCTTTGCGAAGTCCAAATCTGAAATCTTGGCGGTGCGAGCCGTGCAACGCATTTACTGGATCCCCGGTTCGGAGAACATTGCTTGCTTTGATGTCTCTACTCTGTAGGAACAATATGAGGCCTAACATCCCCGTGATGGAATGCAAGGCCCCACGCAACTCCAATGCATATTTTAAACCGCGTTTTCCATTTTAAATTGAATGTCACTGCCCCTAAAAATAAGCACTAGGAAATTCGTTGCTTAGCCAGTAAATTAACGATTTCCTCTGACCCGTTTGTTTGTCCATTTTTTTGCAATCATAAAGCATTTTTCTTTTCTGAATAGATGTTTTTCAAAATTTTCCACAACTAGAAAAATCTACTTTATTTTATGCAAACAATTTTTTCAACATCATCTGAAAATGAATAGTAAACTATAAGACAGACGACTTTTCGGGATGTCTAGACTAATAAAAAGGAACAAATAAAGTGGGACGGAGGAAAAATTTTTGTATGCCGAGCAGGCACCAAGTGGCATTGCCGCGTGGTGTCCGTCGGCTCATCCGGGCCGTCCACCTGTACTTTGGACGGTCCAAAGTGTTTGGTGGCATTTTTGTAATTTTGAGGGTAAATTTAACCCAATAGATCTGAGCCGTTTAAAACACGAATAGACAGCCCGAATGAGCCGACAGCCACCACATGGCAGTGCCACATGGTGCCCACTCGGCACCAAGATAACTCCTCGGGACGGAGACCCGAGAGAGTTGTTCCTTGATAGAAAAACAAACTTTGAATTACCTAGAAAAGTTTGGACCTGGCTATTATTTTCAAGATAGCTATAGACCAAAACTCGATGCCTACCTTCCACCCAACAACCATCCAACTTACCCAAGTTTTCATGCTCTCCATCTGATATCAAAATCATCTCTGTCAAAATTCATGAAACCTGCAGAAAGCACCTCCATAGCGACCATGTTTCCATCTTTCAGCCTTCCCTGTCCATTATCATATGGTATAGTTAATCCAATAACGGCAACCGTAATTGAGCCAAGAACTGATACGGGCATGTGAACACGTATCACATAATATGCAATCACGTTGTCCACAGAACCAAAACCACCCTCCCCGATTTCGTTCGCCGGACTGAAACCCTCGGTTGCAACCTCTATTATCGGTAAGTGTATAGCTTAACATTCTGGATACCTATAACCCCCGAGTCGTATGAAACCTTGTGAGAAGCTTATAGCATATCAAAGTTGAGATATCAGAAACTTGTGATCATGTCTCTAAATTTCTGGAGCCGCCACTGAACTCCAATTTAACATTGCCTCATATGAATCAGCGAAACAATGACGAACGAATTGACCTTTCAATCTTTCATCATCAGACAATGGATTGACCTTGCAATACTTCAACATCCGACGAATTTTTTAAGTAATCCACTTGAAGAAATAAAAGGAGTTGATCAAGGAAACCTATTCACACACAGTATATGATCTGAAATACATAAACTTCGCAAAAATCAACTAGAGTTGGGAATCTCTCTGTCGAGCTAAGAACGGACAAATTAAGGCCTATTTCCTCTTGGGTTGAGAGAGGCCTAGCTTGTTCGTTTTGGTTCTCAAGAACCACCCCTCTCTCAGCATGATTTCCAATAATTTTTCTCTCTCCACTCGTTAGCCGAAAAACCTCCCTCCTTTCTTAGCTTCGTACACTTGCTACAAGAATCCCAGATTCAAAGACCTCTTTCTGCCAGGCAAGTCCAGTGGAAGAAATCCAAAGAGAGAGAGAGGGGTCTTGGTTGATTACAGGAGACGAAGAGGAATACTTTTTTTCATAAGCAATCAATTGAGGCATTAAGGGAGAGCCGCCCATGTAAAAACAAAAAGGCCCAGACAAGGCGGCCCTATACACTACGATGAAAATGGAAAAGATCAAACCAATCTATGAATTGGTCAAGAGCAAGATAGCATTTCCTCTTGTAACTATATACACTATGAAGAAAATGGAAAAGATCAAACCAATCTATGAATTGGTCGAGAGCAGGATTATATTTCCTCTTGTCCCAACTACACAAGCTACTAACCCAAAAACTATTGATTCTTAACATAGGATTTTCTATCACTTCAAAACATCCCGTGTTCTATTCCCGTCATGTTATCCACGTCGAACAAAGAGGAATCATGGCCCATGAGACAAAGAAAAATACCAGTAGGAGTATTAATGGCGTTGTAGGCATCAAGAGGAATTTGTAAACGCTCTCAAAAACTATTGATTCTTAACATAGGATTTTCTATCACTTCAAAACATCCCGTGTTCTATTCCCGTCATGTTATCCGCTTGCATTGTTTCTCAACCATTCCTCATGGTACTTGGGGTCATAAGGTACGGCCTGCCCATCAATGAAAGGCTCCCCTGCCACAATCAGAAGAAATCACCAAATGAAATATATAATTATGCATTCAGCCACTATGAGTCAAACTACATAGAAATAAAAACAAAATTCGAAAAAGTACTGGTTGTGAATCTTGTGACTGTTAGAACCTGCGCGGAGGGAGCGCATAACGACTTTAGGGCAGTGTCCTCGACGTACCTATCTTCTACTTTGTTTCTGTTTCTAATTGATTATCTGGGTGAAAATCATTTTTCCAAAACCAATTCTTTTTATTAGACAGTTTTCTACCATCAGTGATTTTTCCGTAACCAAGAGAACACCCAGAAACCTCACATGAAGAACCGCCAAGAATGTAACTCAATAATGATTAAAAAAAGAAAGAGTAAGGAAAGTTGATAACAGTATAAGTTTCTAATTTTTCATAAAAATAGGAGTTTCAAGATACTCCCTAGAAAAACCCTCAAGCTGCCTACTGAATATGTTTTAAACAAATTCAACGATGGAGAATCCATTAAATGTTTTACCACTAGTAGTTCAAAAATGCATATCTCTTCTTGCTCCCTTAACTAACCCAATGTCAAAAAAAATTACAAACCATTGAAATTCAACATGGTTCAAGTTTAATGCTGCAAACGTAAGAAAAGAATAAATTGTTATCTACTGATTGAACAGGGAAGCAAAACGAGTAGATTGACGGAAACTGAGTAATCGACCTAGATATTTTGAGATATTTTTCTGGTCCAGTTAGCCAATCTGGTGCGAACTAGGAACTAGCTATTAAGGTCACGCAAAAAATCAACTCACTGACCTGAGTCAAGCTGTTCAATTATGTCCTATGTAGGACTGACACGAGCACGGGAGTTTAAAAAAAGGAGACACGGTCGAGGCATGGGACACGGCAAAAATAAATAAATAACTAAATAGTATTTATTATATACCGGTGGGATGATAATTATATGTATAAGCATGAAGCATCAATATCTATAAACAAGCATATAAAACCATATTGATATTACATATTTACCCCCCGAAATATTTGAAAAAGTACACATTAACCCCTCAAAAAGGTTGAAAATTACACATTTAGTCCCTTCCGTGTCCATCTATAAAATAGTTAAGGCATATCCTATACGTATTTTGCCGTGTCCCCGTGTTAGATGTGGGGGCACACCGGCCTCCACAAGTGTCGGTGCTTTGAGATTATGTCCATTCCTTTCTATTCTGAATTGGTCTATTTTAGTGCTTTGCCAAAATGGTCACGGTTTTTCAAAAAATTCCGTCACAATAGAACCAAGTTTTAAAAATTAGGTTAATTACAGATTACCCCCTTAAATTATCAACATTTTCACTTTACCCCTTCATTTTAAAACCCTACGCCTTGCCCCTTAATCCATAATTTAGTATCACTTAGCCGCTTTCAACACTCTTACAGTCTTACATCAGATTTGAGCGTTGATCTCCGGTATGACATGTAAATGCGAGTAATGTATGACCAATATGGCTCTTTAACATTGGTATGGATGCCTAATAAAGTTGAAGTCTACAAATCAATACACATATCGGTGAAAAGGGCCATGCCAGTTATACATTATTCACAGGTGAATGTCCCATCGGAATAACGCTCAAATATGGACGGAAGAAAGATAAAAGGGGCCAAATGATGGATTAAGGGGGCAAGGCGTGGGGTCTTGAAGATGAAAAGGGTAATATTTCAAGGGGGTAAGCTGTATATAACCCCAAAATACTTCCACAGGTCTATATATTATCAAAGCCAAAATATTCTTCAATTTATCTCAAATACAGTGCAACTCCACTTTCATCACCCTCTCTTCAATCAGAAATGCTACACACACAGCAGCTGTGCACAGCAGCCCGTTTCTCCGGCCTCGGGTCGTAGAAAGATGATCGGAGCCGCTCATTTTGTTCAAAATATGTCGTTTAAGGTCTCCGTAAAAAATGAGCTTCGTTCGATATCGTTAGAGGCGTTAACAAAACACCAAAAATCACTTCAAAATTTAGAAAGCGTGTTTGGTAAACGCCGAATTAGGATTAATTTAATTTCTGGGTTAATTCGTCTTAACCCACTGTGAAAGCGTGAAACGAAACCACATTTTTTCGAACTTTAGGAATAAAGTTCAAAAACACGCGTTTTTAAATAATAAAGTTATAAAAAAACCGCAAATCGGTTAATGAGCCCCCTTCCTTGAGAGGAACTTTTCAGTGCCGCGAGAGGGTATGGCTGACGTGGTACATGTTCGTACATATCTGATCGTTAAAAAATGTAACAGACAGTCTGGATTAGAACATACTTTTTTTTTAACATTTTTTTAAAATTCATTCTGCACTTTCAATTTGTACAGTCCGTTATATTTTTTGATTGCCGAACTTTCGCAAGCAAACACCACGTGGTACCCGCTCCGCATTGATTTTTTTTTTTAGCATACTTTTTCATTTTCCTCCTCGTCCAAATGCTCTTTCTTTTTTTTTTTTGTTCGTCATTTGTAATCTATTACATGGAGAAGGGGAGAATGAGACTCGATCCCGAGATGCAATGTGGCACATCCGAGAGCTCTATCGCATGAGCTAGCCACCACTTGCTCGTCCAAATGCTCTTGCACATAAAAGGGCTATAGGTTTGTTTTGAAACTTTATGAAAGAATTTTTTTTTCTTCCATTGTTTTAGTAGGAGAGAAAAATGAGAGAAAGTGCATAGAACATTTTTCTTCCATTTTATTTTATCTCATTTTCTTAAAGTTCCAATAAAAAAAACCTGAATTTCTTTTCGGTCTTGGATGACAAATAGTATACGTTACCAAACGCCCCCTTATGTTTTTTATTTATTTTTTTAACAGTCAATGTGTTACCGATCGACAATTTTTGAATACTCACAACTCACAAATCAAACCATACTACAAACACCCAGCAACCCAAAGCACGGCCCTTAGCTGTAAATTGAGAAAAATCAATAAACGAATACTAAAAGAAAAGAAAAGCCAAAATGCTGGGATTAGAGAAAAATCATTTTCATTTTTAGTTTTTCACCTTTTGGTTATTTGGGTGGTAGAGCTAAAACATATTCTATCCAAAACTCATTTTCCAATTTGATGAAAAGAGACGAGAGGTCAAAAGTAGGCTGAGAGGAGCTTTTTTACTTCTCATTTTCTACTTTTCCCATTTTGATTAACGAAAAGACCTACAAAATGTATTTCACAAATATCTCACAAACACTACTCTTGTTGCTAAATATATTTTGCGCATATTTTAATTTCCAAACGCTTCTACTAGATTCAAAACACATTCTGACCATAATTCAAAAAATAAAAAAGTCAAAAGTTAAAAATGAAAAAGCTGAAAATGATGCTTCCAAACACCCCCGAACTATTGATACTAACAATTGGCATTGGGTTTGGTAGATAATTATACCATCTCTTGCAAGTTCTCTTAAAGGTTTTTGAGAGAATCAAAATGAAACTTTATAGTATTTAAAAGGTAGATTAAGAGCACTTCACTAATGATGTGCATTCATGGTCCAGGCGGTACCGACCCCCTGGTACCGACCACGCACTGATCGGTGCCGGCAACCTACTTGTGGGTCCCAAACGGTCGATCTGAGCCATTCATTCATTCCAAAATCGAATCCTGAGTGGGTCCACGCAGGAATCACCTCAATCGGACACTCCTAAGTGCTCGATCCAAAATCACCCCATTTCGTTCAAAATCGACCGTTTAGGACCCACAAGTGGACCACGGGCACCGATCGATGCGTGGTCGGTACCGTTTGGTCAGTACGAATAGAACGGTTCCTAACCATGCATCCCTCTATCGTCGTTTTTCATTATCATTAAACAAGTTTCCTCTAAATTGGAGAAATAAGGCAAGAGTGAGAGGTGGAGATGCCCTTAGAGCATGAGCAGCGGTCTCTCTATAAGAGCATCTTGTCTATTCTGGCTATTAAAATGAGAGAATCCGTGCAACAATTTCTCTATACCATTCGGCAGCCTTACCTTTGTTACAGTACCTCTCTATTAATATCGTAGAACTGTTCGCCTCTAAATATTATTCTAGGCCAATTCTATTCGCAACCGTGGAATGGCTAAATTCAACCCACTAAAATTTAATCAGTGGTAGACAAAAATACCCTTGTGTAAAAAGACTTTTTTGTCCCTTAAATTAGTGGGATGCATATAGCACAAACCAACTAACAACAATCACACAATTTTGTACAACCCAAACCAAACCATCTCTCGATCTTATCTCCATCTCATCTGCCGTAAAAAAAAAAAAAAAAAAAATTGTCTTCTTCTTCCTCCATGGAAGATAACGTTACCAGGGCACCACTTCTTCTTCTTCTCTTCTCCCACATCTCCCACATCAAACCCTAAAAAACTTTCACTCCCCTCCTCATTCCTCACCTCTTCCTGAATGGAGAATCCAATGGAGTCTTCCATAGAAGGTTCTTCACCTACCTTTGACTCACTATGCTCCTATTTTGAAATGGAAGAAAGGCAAAGGGGGTAAATTTTTCGATTACAAATTGCATGGAGGTCGACAAGGAAGATGATGGGAAGAAAATGGCGGTTTGGGAGGCAAAAACACGCAAAGAGGAAAGACCCAGATTTCAGTTTTGCGTTTTTTCGTCATTCGCAATTCAGATTCCCAGTATTGAATTTTCCCACGGTTTTCATTCTTCAAAGTTTGAAATATGTACCTTATTTCGAATCGTAAAACATGAATAATAAGTTTGAAACCATTAGGTTTAAATTCCCGTCATATGTTTCATTTGTTTGAAACCGAATTTTATTTACCTATTCAAAAGTTAAAATATGAATTAAGATCTTATTTCAACTTATAAAATCTGAAGACAGGCAAGTGTAGGATATGTAGATTTAAATTAATTGTTTCTGTCCAAGTAGTAAATATTTCATCCTTTGTAAGCGAACGGAGTGAGAAGAAGCGAGTGTGCATGACAAGGTCAAAAAAATGTTAGTACCCCTTTGAATTGAAATTTGTACAGACTTATGATGGGTGGACCGTTACTGTATTGAACGGCACCCTCATTGCTCCACTTATAATGTTGTCCTTGTCCATCTCTCTATGCACTAATGTCCTATTACATTATTTGTAATTTTTCAATTTGGTTTGCCTGGGTATGCCCCTTGTACACATGTACACATCTTTTTAAAGATGAACGCAGCCTCACTATTTCATATTTTAATTTCTACATTTTGTGTTTCATTCCAAATTTTATGTTTTGAATTATTAGTTAATATTCAATTTTTAACATTTGAACCTTAATATTCAATTTTTAACATTTGAATCATTGAGTGTAATTCATATTCTAAAAATCGAAATCTGGTACACTTTCTTTTTAGTTGAGAAAAATGAATTACGTAATGTTTTGGTTGGAGAAAGAGAAAAAATGAGAGTTAAAAGTACTTCTCAGGTCCAATATGAGTTGTGTAAAATACTTCACAAGTCCAATATGAGCAGTATAATTTCAATTAGGACATCAGAAATTTCAAATACTTTTCAGGTCCAAATTGAGATGTTCAACGACTTCTCATTTTAAACATGAGAAGTATGTATGGACATGCTGGCCAAACATCCACGTTGGGCGGGGACACGTTGGATGAAATTTTACGAAACGTCTAAGGTTGAGAATGGGAAGTGGTTAAAGATCTCAGTTTGAAAATGAGAAGTACAAAACAATGGTAGTTTTATAAATATTTCGAAACAGTAGAGAAAACGGTAGTTTTATAAATAGTTTGAAAACAACGGTAGATTGCTAAATAGTTTAAAAAACAACGTTATTTTCATAAATAAAAAAAAACAAGAGAGGGAGAGAGAGAGAGAGAGAGAGAGTATAGATATTTAAGATGCATGCAGCCTCCACTAATCCATATTTTTATATATGAGCTATGTGTTTGATTTCAAATTTTAAGTTATGAATTATGCATTCAGTTTCATGTTTTAACATCTAAACAATGGAGTGTAATTCATAATCTGAAAATTGAAATCATTGTGAGCATGGTACTCTTTCTTTTTCATTTTAGATGCAATCCCAATTGTGCATACATGATATGGGAATGCAAGGTGTACTTACAACATGTATAGATAAATAGTGAGTAGGAACACTAGACTAGATTGAACTAAGATTTGTACATGGTTTCTACCATAGCCAGTTCTGTAACATCTATCGTCAAATTTTCTGAAACCACATTACAAAACAAACGTCGCCCAAAACGCTTTGACTTGGAAAACAAAAACAAAAAAAAAAAAACCCCTCAAGTCTTCAAAAATGAGCAGGAGCTTTTCACCAAGAGAAAACTTCAGCTAGCTATGCTACACTCGCAATCGTAGTATATACTATAATGACGAATAAGAATTTTTAACCGCAATGCCTTCTGTTCTTGTGATGGCTTCCTTTCCCGATATAATCTCAAAAAGTACTACACCAAATGCATAAACATCACTTTTAATTGTCGCTAGGCCATCCCGCAAGTACCTGTAATAAGAATAAGAGGAGGCAATTAAAGTTTAATCAGGAGCTTTGTTGCCATCTGCAAATCTAGTTGACAATTCATTTATCTGTACTCTGGAGCCAAATAACCAAAAGTGCCCTCAACTTTTGTTACTGAAGCTTCTCCATCAGTAGTTCTTCCAATAAGTTTTGCCAACCCAAAAACAAAAATCTAAATTCAAAAGACTAAAACAATCAGATACACTTGCTAGATAGCAGGGTTAGAAAAACAGGAATGTTTGAAGTAAAATAGGTAAGACACCTTAGCCCGAAAAGCACCATCAAGTAAGATGTTGCTTGTCTTGATATCTCGATGCACATAATGAGGTTTAGTATGTTCATGGATGTACTCCAGACCTCTAGCAGCATCAAGTACAATCTAAAGCCTTATGATTGCAAAACAAATAGCAGGAACCTTACAAAATAATTGCAAATTTTGCATTTCAGGGTAATTAATGATGTAAAAATAAATGGACAACAATTGTCATTGACCAAGATAAAGAGCTCATCACAAGATGGAGAATGATTATGGTATCTCAGTTGATATTAGTAGGACAGCTTGGGAATATGGCAAATAATGGAGGCAAAAGGAAAAATCCTTGAGTTCAAAAAGGAAAAAAGAAGAGGAGTATTGTAGGGTCCCGTTCTGGGAATTAAGATGCTAATTGCTACAGAATTTTGAGCTACAAATTATCTACCGTTCTTGAGGAGTTCACTATTAGCAGAAACCCAAAGGGAGAAAATGCCTAGTTGTGTCTAACATGTATGCCTTCTTTAATATTGCTGATGAAAGAAGCATGAAATAGCCAAATAGGTAGGTAAGGAACAAACAACGGTCCGCCAGGGTATGGTCCGCCAGGGACTACAACAAAAAATGAGGATCAAAATAAGTAGGTAAACAAAACAACATGGAATGCTAAGTCAATACAAATCCAGTTTATCCTATCAAAACACAAGCTATAAAACAACAGTAAATTAGCATCCAGCCCACTGATCTCCTACATTTTTTTATTCAGTCCATCAGGTAAATGTAATCTGCCTTTTACAAGGGGCGAAAAATCAAATATATGTTGACCATTTAAGAGCATTTGCTTCTCTGTTTGTAACTGTAGAGAGGTTGTATAGAGTAGCAACCGCGTCGAACTCCACTCAAATAATAGACCATACTCTGCAACTAAACTCTGCGATGTCTCAATTCCTTACAGGTTCTTATACATTCACTAAGATTGACATGTAGAGATTGAAACAACCATTGGAAGTCCCGTATACCAATTGGATGATTCTCTTTTCTTCTTCTTTTTTCCCCCTATTGTTTCTCTCAAATTCGGAATTCCTCTAGATGCCACACCCATCTTTTCAGACAAAAAATATTACCAAGGATTATCCTATTCACATCGAGAAAGCAAGGAGGGATCTAAGAAACTTACGAATGAGACATTTACACAAACACATGGCGTGCAGACTATGCAGTTCACAAAATGAACGAAGTAGATAGTTAACCAACCGTAACCGCCAGAGGGGTTGAGTTTGGCTTGGACAATGGTGGTGGAAATGAAATCAGAGGCCTCACGAGCGTCGGCGAGGAGTCTCTGGATCTCGGTTTCTGAAGTGACGTGGCGATTCTCCTCGAATTTATTTCTCACTTTTCCTAGTCACTTTTAGCACCGCTCTGTACGCCATCAGTGCCTCCCCTGCTCCCCTTCCCCCCATCTCTCTCTCACACGACACAACACTGTGCATTCGTTTTAAGTGCATCTGCTTACCGCATTACCACGGTGGTGATGGCGCCTGCTTCCATTTTTTCCTCGTGGTGAAGCAGGAGACGACGGGGAGAGAGACAGAAGAAGAGAACTCCAGAGAAAAAAAAAATGGGTTTTGATTTTTAGGCTTTAGATTTTTAGATTAATAGGAGGGGTAGTTTAGGTAGTAATTAAATGTTAGGAAGAAGAGGGGTAGAGGGGTAGATTGGGAAAGTTTTGGAAATTTGTTGGTTGTCTTTAGTAAAAAATGGGTTATAAGGTAGCAATTTCATTTTTCAGTTTTTAGTGGGTTGAAATTAGCCATTCCACGGTTGCGAATAGAATTGGCCATTATTCTATTCTTTTTTTCTCTCTTTGATCCATTTTTTATTCTCTTTCTTTCTCTCTCTCTCTCTCTTCCGTTTTCTAGGATGCACGGGAAAATAAAAAAAGTAATATTTTAGAGAAAAATACATAAAACTGCTAGGGAGAAAAATAAAAAAGTAATATATCATTGATGCATGGTTATCAATGATATATTTGATACCATTGATAAGCTTTCAAATTACGAGTACTCTCGATGGCGACTATAATATGTTATGTCTGTTCATTTATGTTTTTTTGTCAAGTAATTGATTCTAGGGACATTTACCATCAGGTCACCCTTGGATCCCATAATTACCATCAGGTCAAGCCTAACTCTGAAAAATTTCCATCAACTCCCCAACCCGTATAGGGTACCCTATGAAAGTGTTTAAAATTCTAAGGTACCCAATGAAAGTGCCTAAACCACTAAACCTTATAATAGGAAAATGCACCCTAAACCTAAACTCTAGGGTACCCTACGACTAGGGTACCTTATGAAAGTGCCTAAAATCATAGGGTACCCTATAATAGTGTCTAAACCACTAAACCCTATAATAGGAAAGTGCAACCTAAACCACTAAACTCTAGGGTACCCTACGATTAGGGTACCCAATGAAAGTGCCTAAAATCCTAAGGTATCCTACGACTAGGGCACCCCAAGAAAATGCCTAAAATCCTAGGGTACTCTATGAAAGTGTCTAAACCACTAAAACCCTATAATAGGAAAATGCACCATAAACCTAAACTCTAGGGTACCCTACGACTAGGGTACCTTATGAAAGTGCCTAAAATTTTAGAGTACTCTATGAAAGTACCTAAACCACTAAAACTCTATAACAGGAAAATGCACCATAAACCTAAACTCCAAAAAAGAGTGACTTACCTTAGTGGTAATTAAAAAAAATAACTTACCTTATTTGTAATTAGACATCTCTTTTCTAGACCTAGAGGTAATAATCCCTTGATTCTAATACACCAGACGTACTTGTGTATAATCGTACAATTGAGCTAGTAAAATTCAAGTTATTTATAAATATCCTGTAAGAAACTTTATGAAGCCACCACAGGATTTACGACGAGAACAGCTACACACCAAAAGGTGATTTCCAAAAGCTTTTGTCATGACTCGTGCTATTCTAGAGAGGAGCATTCAATCAGTGTTTTTTTTTTTAAATTTTATTTTATCAGCAAAAGAAGATTTTATAAAATTCGATAAGGGTACATCGAGGGGGAAACAAAAGAATAAGGTTGTTGTGGTATGACCCCTACTTCACCGGGTTATTACTACTCCGCCAATACCTTCGCTTGGGTACATATTTGGAGTCGTGTCATAAACTATGATATAAAACGACAAAAACGATCACGTTATAAAAAATAAAAATTAAAAAAAGAGCCTAAAAGTCACTATCCATGGCGAATAACAAAAAATAACTAATAACCTCATGTATTTTACACAAATTAAGGCCAAACAAATCTGAGAGATAGTGAGTGGGAGAGAATCAAATCTCCCAATGACCTGAGCTAGGGTTTTAATTGAACTATCAGTAGTTTCATCCTTACTGGGTTAACACTTTGGTTTCTGCCAAGCAAGTCCAGCTAAAGAAATCTAGAGAGAGAGAGAGAGAGAGAGGGTCTTGGTTGATTACGGGAGACGAAGAGAAAATCTTTTTTCCATAAGCAATCAATTAAGGGATAGCTGCCCACCTTAAAATAAATAAATAAAGGCCCTATACACTACCATGAAAATGGAAAAAGATCGATCAAACCAATCTATGAAATGGTCAAGAGCATGATTACTTTCCCTCTTGTCCCAACTATACGAGTTACTAACCCGAAAACTTTTTTTTGGTAAACACTAACCCAAAAAACTATTGATTCTATACATAGTATTTCCTATCCCTTTCAAAACATCTTATGTTCTTCTCCCATCACATTATCCACATCGACCAAAGAGGAATCGTGGCCCACGAGACGAAGAGAAATACTAGTAGGAGTATCAATGGCATTGTAGGTGTGAACCGGAATCTGAAATCAATCATAAAGTTATTATGCTCGTACTCTCTGTTCTGTCCGGGACCAGACGTGTCCCTGTTTTGGCAAGGCGTGCCTCCATTGTTAAGCCAGTATTGGAAATTTGGAGGAGCGTTATTGCACGCACCTTCTCCAGTCTGCTTTGGAGGACCTCCCATATGATTTTCAGACATTCGTTCCTCCTCGTTGTGCTGCGGATTGCCTCCCGAGCTGTTCTGTGGCATATCTCCTCCTCCACTATTATTCTGCAGACCTCCCACACGATTTTCAGGCATTCTTCCCTCCTCGTTGTGCTGCGGATTGCCTCCCGAGCTGTTCTGTGGCATATCTCCTCCTCCACTATTATTCTGCAGACCTCCCACACGATTTTCAGGCATTCTTCCCTCCTCATTGTGCTGCTGATTGCCTCCCGTGCTGTTCTGTGGCATATCTCCTCCTCCACTATTATTCTGCAGACCTCCCACACGATTTTCAGGCATTCTTCCCTCCTCGTTGTGCTGCGGATTGCCTCCCGAGCTGTTCTGTGGCATATCTCCTCCTCCACTATTATTCTGCGGCATACCTCCTCCCATGTTGTACTGTGGCTGGCCTGCTCCCATGATGTACCGTGGTTGGCCTGCTATATTACCAGGTGGGGTACCTACAATATTGGGTGGATTTGTCATGTAGGGTGGCATACCTCTCGGATTGGATCCAGGAGGATTTCCTGGATTTGGCATATTTTGGACATTCGTTGATGTGTCACATTTGTGAGGTCTGGCATTGTGTCCATTTCTATAGTCTGCCTTGCGGTTGTTTCTCAACCACTCCTGATGGTACTTGAGGTCATAAGGTACGGCCTGTCCATTAATGAAAGGCTCCCCTGCCACAATCAGAAGTAAACACCAAATGAAATATAATTATGCATTCAGCCACTACGAGTAGAAAAATCCAGAAAAAATACTGGTCAAGAGAACACCCAGAAACCTCACATAAGAACCACCAAGAAGGTCAGGCCCTTGGCATAGACCCACTAGATGACCGCCTAGGGCCTCCAATTTTGAGCCCAATGACAGGGCCCCCAAATTGAGAGATATATTAAATATTATGTATGTCAACTGTTTGAGTAAGTGGCAGTGCGGTAAGGTCTCCGCATGGTAGGCCAAAGGTCGTTGCATTCGATCCTTGCTCCTTTCGACGTTTTATTGAAGTCCCTAACGGTACCTATTAAATATGTTCTACCTTTCGCTATAAACAAATTAGACGATAGAGATTCGACTAGTAGTTCAAAAATGCAAATCCCTTCTTTGTTCCCTTAACTCATCCTACGGCAAAAAAATAAATAAATAAATAAAATTACAAACCATTGAACTTTGATATGGTTCGAGTCCTATGTAGTATGAACACGGATACGGACTCCGACACTGAGACGAGAGTTCTAAAAATAGAGACACGGACACAACAAAATTAAATAAATTATATTTATTTATAGTAGTAGGATGTTATATGTGTGAGCATTAAGCATCAATATATATAAACAAACATCATATATACCACATATTACACATTTACCCCAACATATTTCAAAAATACACATTTAGCCTCCCAAACAGTTAAAAAATTGCACATTAACCCCTGCCGTATCCCTATTGTGTCCCTGTAAAAAAATAATTAAATTTAATTGACATGCCATGTGACGTGTCCCATATGTACTTTGTCGTGTCCCCGTGTTGAATGTGGGGACACGCCGGCCACTGAAAATGTCGGGGCTTATAAATTATGTCCATTCCTTTAACTATTCTGAATTGGTCTAGTTTAGTGCTTTGTTACAATGGTCTTGTTTTTCAAAAAATTCAGTCGATAGAACCGACTTAAACAAATTAGGTAAATTATATATTACCCCCTTCAATTATCACCATTTTTCAGTTCATCCCCTTCATATAAAAACCCTAAACCTTGCCCCTTAATCTATAACTTAGAATCACTCAGCCCCATTTAACACTTTTCTGTCAAGATTTGAGCATTGAGCTCCGATATGGCATACAAATGCAAGGAATGTGTGACCAATATAGCTCGTTAACATTGGCATGGATCCCTCGTAAAGTTGATTGTTTATCATACATATCCTGTACATTGAAGTCTACAGATGAACGACTTGGATCATCACAATGGGATCCCTAGTAAGCCCCACGTGACAAATGATATAAAATGTCCCTCCATCCCTTTTGCCTATCACCCTTCATATCCCTCTCCCACATCGTTGCACTAAAAAACAGCTTGTCCTCTGTCAATTCCTATCCTTTACTCCTACCTCTCCATCCTCACCCCTTTAAACTCGTCCCCCACCCGAATCCCCCTCTGCAAACAGACTTTTTTTGGAGTCAAACACTACAATCTTTGGTCTCGAACTACCAGAACTGATATCTTTGGTTGCTAACAGTCCTTGAATCGAAATTACATTAGTATTCTCCCAACCTGAAGGAGATAAAACCAAAACCTGTCGACACATGAATGACTCTGTAGTATCAAGTACCAGGAAGGGACATGATATCCTGAGGATTTAATTCAGTCAGCTACTGGAGACTTGGCTTTAGTGGTAAAGCCAATTACTTAGGACTTGGAGTTACCTTATACACAACTATGCATGAAACTTTACGTTGAGATTGGAATGCTTCATCAATACAGAATTTAAGAACAATTAAATGCCAAAAATGAATCGGAACTACAGAGCAAAAGCATATATAAATTAGATAACAATTTGACCATCTCTCACCATAGCCTTACAAATATAACTACGTTAGAAGGTTGTATTTAAATGCATGTAATAATAATCGCATGAATTCTCAGTACTTCATGCCAAATATTTTTATCCCCAAAACTGGCATATACGCATAAACTGGATTCATTGAAACATGGAAGAAGTTACTCTTTTGACGTACAAAATATTGCTTTACATAATTTCATGACTTATTGACACTAGAAAAAAAAAATTGCATTCGACATACATAAATTCCAAAAATGTTTCAGAACAGAGTAAGCTCTCGCATACCTCCATAATCTTTAGTCTTAGAATCCAAGTAGCTATTAGGAAGCACGCACCGGACATTTGGCAACTCTGCAAAATATTTTAGTAACATGCTTAGAACTCGCATTCCAGATATCCCGGGAAGTCAAAGAATGAAATGCATCAAAAAGGACCTTTTATTTTGTTTGCAAGTTCTTTGGATACAAGGGCTCCAAATGCAAAATTAGGTCCCGTATGGACTGAATAGATTTTCATCCTTGCTTCATCCTCGCTGAAAAATATAATATGCATAAATAACACCATATAGTCCCCATTCCCCAAGGTTCAATTAAAGGAAAGAAAAGGATCACTCATAGAAAACGCAAAGACATTAATTATGATACCACAGATGGAAAATGGAGAGTACTCCAGTCAGTATACATGCATCAAAAACAGCTCAATAGTAAAAATGCCGGTCAGTATAACTTTCTTGGTAACTGAACACTAAAGTTAACTTCCCAATATTTTCTATCTTGTCCAGACACAAAACAGGGTATAAGCATCTCCAGAACCAAAATCTGAGTAAAGTGACAAAAATCCCTCAATCTCATTCTAGCCCTTTACTCAAACACATGAAATTGAGTTTTGCTTAAATGTTTAACCAAATCAAGAGACTCAAATCCTTACTCAACCTTTTTTAGGGGCATTTTCTCCCTCTTAAATTTACAACTATGCCATTAACGAAGCTTTTACTCAAATTTATGCATAGATTTGAACTAGCACATTGGAGTGCTTCATAACAAACGAAGATTTCACTCAAATTTGGGCAAAATATATATATATATATATATATATATATATATATATATATATATATATATATATATATATATATACCGGGCACTTCTAGTCCGGACACAGGGCACTTCTAGTCCGGACTCCGGACTTCCGGACCTCGGTGATCCAAATATTTTTTTGACGATCCGATCCGTTCAATGTGTTCAGAAGGTGTTTTTAAGGGTCCACGCGGGAAATGTTCAAAAAAAAATACCGGGAAGGGCTTAATCCAAGCAGTTTTTGCAAAAAATATATATATATACAGTTTTTGCGAAAAATGCTTGGATCAAGCCTTTCCCGGTATTTTTTTTTGAAAATTTCTCGCGTGGACCCTTGAAAACACTTCTGAACACCTTGGACGGCTCGGATTTTCCAAAAATAATTTGCAACACAAAAAAAAATCATTTTTTCCTTATTTACGGTAGGTGTGGACTAGAAAATCCGGCTATATATATATATATATATAGGCTGGAGATAATAAAAAAAATTAAGAAAGTTTTCGTTTAGTAGTTTTAGTTTGGTTTAGTTTTGGAAAAATGTGTAATGAGTGGAGAGAAATAGAGAGAGAAATGAGTGTAATGATTACAAAATAAAACTAAAACTATGAAACGAACAAGGCCTTTATATTTTTTCATTCTTTGTGTAAAAATGAACGGACCAAACAAATGGGATGTCAAACCATTCTAATCGATTCCAAACTACAACAGAAAACAAAAACAAAAACAACAAAACTAGAGAGAGAGAGAGAGTCAAACCTCCCAACGACCTGAGCTAGGGTTTTGATGTAACTATCAATAAGATCATCCCTAGTTGGGTCACCCTCCGGTTTCTCCATCAAAACGAGCCAGTGCCGGAAATCGCAACCGTCGTGCAGTATCGTCTCCTTGGGGGCCCGGTTGGACCAGTTATGCTTCGGATCGTTGAGAGACGTTGAGGTTCTTTGAGTGGAGTAGCCGCGTACGGTGGTCGTCACCGGAGAGAGGCGGTGGAAGTTGGCGGCGATGAGGGGGCGGAGGAGAGAGATGGAGGACGAGAGAGAGTTGGAAGGACGGGTAGAGAGAGGAACGGCGGCGGAGGCGTAGGATCGAGAAAGGAGGGAAGCGAGGGTTTGTTTTGTGGTGAGGAGAGAGCGACTGAAGATGCGAGTAGTCGCCATCTTCGATTGAACTGTAAAACCCTAGAGAGAGAAGGGATTTACACAGAGAGAGAGAGAGAGATTGTGTAAGTATATATACATATTGCGTCAACTGCCGTTGTAATTTGCGAAAAAGGCGCGAAACATATCCTGAAGGGAGTCCAGATCCTCTGCATTAGTATTTCTAATTGGTTGGAGAGTACTCAACTCTAGCCTAAAAAGAAAAAATATTTTTTCCGAGCCCATTTCAATGATTGAGAACGTTCATATTAATGAACCGGAATCTGACATGCTAAAAATCAAGTTTGATACTATATCATTTGGTATAATTTTAGAACATACCAGTATTAACATTGCAAAAAATGACTGGGTTGAGTTTTATCTAGCACCGGTGATCCAGTCAAGGATCTCGGATTGAAGGTTTTTGGGTGTTTTGAAGGTTTTAAAAATTATTTTTGCATAATCCGAACCGTCCAATGTGTTTAAAACGTGTTTTCAAGAGTTCCCGCGAGAAATCATCAAAAAAACGACCGGGAAGGGCTTGATCCGAGCTGTTTTTCACAAAAACTGTACATATACAGTTTTATGAAAAACTGGTTAGATCAAGCCCTTCCCGGTATTGTTTTGGATGATTTTTCGCGAGGACCCTTGAAAACACGTTTTAAACACATTGGACGGTTCGGATCATGAAAATTTGGTCCGGAACTATGAGTCCCGGACTTAGGGATCCCGGACTAGATCGGGACTCTTTTATCTAGTGTTGCAATATTAATATGTATATTTTTTTATGCAAGATAAAGGTGTTTCAAAATTTATGTCAAAGCATATTCGATAGACATTATTGGCATGCTAATAAAATAAACGATCCTAGTCATTGAGGTGAGCCCGGAAAGAATTCTTTTTGGATTGAAATTGTACTATCCAATCCATTTTCGTGTGCGGACCATTTTATGGAGTAATTATTTGGTGGTCTTCACACTCATTTTTATTATATATTTTTGCGCAGTTCATAAGTATAAATTCGACATAAATGTGGATGGAGAAGGGTGATGGACCCACATTGGGTATGTACCACACTAAAATGCGTAATGGAGAAGGGAATTGGGGCACCGGGTACCCCGGAACGACCTAAGTGAGTGCAATTGTTTTTGTGTATGGATCGAACTAGAATTAGGCCTTGTTCTCCAATAGATTTTCGGTACATTTTATGAAAATCTCATAAAATGAACATTTTATGAATGAGTGATAAAATGAAGTTGTTTTCCCAACTGATATAATGTTGTGGTTTTCCTATAGATTTTAGGAGGATTTTATGAAAATCTCATAAAATCACTTTTACATTTTATGTGTTGAGATTGAAGTGTCATAAAATGTAAGATTTTATGAAACAAAAATCTGTTGAAGAACGAAGCCTTAATCAATTAAAACAAGGGCCTTGGTACAAAACATAAATGAAAAGCATAAAACAAAACATGAAAACATACCCGATGGATGAGATTCATCTGGTACACTGGTTCTATTGAATGTGTTTTTATGTTTTTTTCATGTTTTACTTTCATGTTTCAAACCTTTTCCCATAAAAAAAAATTATAAGTGTATATTTCTGTGCACCCACCAATTTTCAGTTTCCTTTACAACTTGGGTGACAAAAATAGTACTACAATACGTTACTACACAATATTTTGATTTTTTATTTTGTTTATTATTTTTATTTTTTAGTACATGCAAGAAGTGTTGTTTGTTAGTAATGTTAGCGAGACTTGAACCTTGATCTAATGCATGCGGGTATAGGTGCCTTCCAACTTGGCTATACCACCCCACTTGCATTTTTTTATTGTTCGAGAAAGGAGCAAGAAATTCATAACAATAACAAGGAATATAGTAGTTCATAAGACACTTGGCTAAGTTTCCTAAAACAAGTAACGATGTTAAAAGTCACTTTTAAAATTTATCTTTATTCAAAAAGATTTGTATTTGTAAATTTTGCGCTAAACTTTTGTGACTTATTGGTTCGTCTTTGCGAGAAGATTCGAAAAAGTTAGGCCTTGTTCTCCAATAGATTTTAGGTTCATTTTATGAAAATCTCATAAAATAAATATTTTATGGAGGGGTGATAAAATGAAGTTGTTTTCCCAACTGATAAAATGTAGTGGTTTTCCTATAGATTTTAGGAGGATTTTATGAAAATCTCATAAAATCACTTTTACATTTTATGTGTTGAGATTGGAGTGTCATAAAATATGAGATTTTATGAAACAAAAATCTGTTGAAGAACGAAGCCTAATCCGTTCCACTGCTCTAGTAAACCTCAGGGTCGTGTTAGATTGGGACGACAGGCTGATTAGCAAAAATAGTTGGGTTTTAGATCTGCTTCTTAAGTGGGCTAGATTTGGGCCGGACCCCCTTATACAAAGTCACACAAATTTGGTTGAATGATCACTTGACTAGCGAAAATTGAAGAAGTTATTGGATGCTTATGTGAGGCCTTGTCTTTTTTCTTTTTTCTATTTATAACCAGATATCCGGGTCAGTTTACACACCTCAACTAATTCCGGAACCCTGGAGGTAACAGGCCGTGTCTTAATTTTAAGTAAATAAGTTCACATAATAGGCACATTTATTTATATACTACGGATTGCCCGTGCCTAAAGGCACGACACAACGCGTTGTGAATGCGACGAAAATAAATTGAAGCCGACTTCTCTGAGAAGTCTTTTCCAAAAAAATTGAAAGAGAGATAATCTAACCAATTACAGTAGCTGAATAATGCAAATGATATTTTCAATCAAATTTCATTTTTTTCATACCGGCAACCGCCGATTAACCAATACAATTCTATTCGTCCAACTAATAACCAAACCAAACCAAAAAAAAAAAAAAAAGACATTAGAATAAAACGACCAAAAAGCATACGTAAATCCTAGTGGTAGGTATTCAAAGTACTCTTCGGTAGCTTTACTCTAGTCACCATTCTTTTGATGCATGTAGCTCCTCGTGCCTAAAGGCACACCGTACCAAACAAAATCCAACCCAACTTGAACACATTATCTGTCCTTACCATGGGCATCTATCACCATTAAGCTTCAAATATGGTCCATCTAACCAATTTCAACAAATGAATTTAAGAAAAATAAAATAGTCTCCAACAATTAACACAACCAAACCTATCTTTCATTACTTGCTTTCAATGATAGCATTTGAGATAATAAGAACGTCTAATCAAACGGGATTCCTGTATGAATTCCATTTTTCAAACGTTTCAAGCCAACCACCAAAGCAATACATTTGTTACTCTTAATATAAAATTTTGATAAGTAGTTTGTTTACAAAAGAACAATCAAACTCAAAGGACATGCCCAAACATGTACAATAGAGATACGATTCCTTGTTAAAATTATACGTGTGCAAAGCGAAGTGCTTTCAAACCCATAAGATTTACACTAAACTACATCATTTAGAGAAAATGACATGAAATTGTGAGGAACGTTCTCTTCCAAAACGTTGAAAACCTTTTCTTAAAAAAGGAGAAACCATAACAGAGTGCGCTGCCAAGGAAAGTGACTAAGACGGTGGCTGCAATGGTGGCCAATACAATGTTAGCCAGGGCTCTACCTCTCCCTCTCTTTAGATTTTCATATGAAAACATGGTTATGCTAGAGAATCTAGATAGGTATGTAATAATTATTGCCAATTAGGGCAAGGGGGTATGAAAATAAATAGGACTACATATTACCCTTCCCTGCAATATGGTCAGCCTAACCTTATTGCTAACTCCTTCATGTACTGTCAAAATAAGGCCTTTTGAGTACAAATCGATAATATGACAACTACTATTAAGTACAAAGGGGACAAAATGCTTTGTAAAATCATACCTGGAACCTTTAGATCTGAGATGTAACCATAGATGGATGCAATTGAATGGACGAAATGCTTGATAGTTTAGTTATGGGGTTGACCGTAGAAGAATGGACCAAGCACCGTAACTTTTTTAATGGGGAGGCAGATGCAAGGGCACGCTAATCAAATAGCTGCTTCCAGTCCTTGCCACAAACACTACATAAGATGAAGGAAAGAATGAAGATAAAATAACAAACAGATTGCATAAAAAAAAGTGAAAACCATGTACCTTAAAAAATGCATGAGATCCATATCAAGAGTAACTTGGAGCTGTGCAATTTTGGAACTGTAAAATCACAATCCAAATAATATCTCATCAAACATAAAAAAATCGGACGACAAAGTGGACGATCACCATCCATAATCCAATTAGCAAAACTTGAGGCACAAACAAAATTGACTATAGTTGGAAAAGCGATTGTACACCTTTCCCATGTAAAGAGGGGATGTGTTAACTATGGTTGGACAACTAACTACGGCTGTATCAATGCCTTTTGTCACTGCAATCCAAAACTTGCGGAACTTGCATCCCGAGCTTAATTACAAACATGAAAAGTAAAGGAAAGAAGATATAATGGAACCATATCCGTGATTAAAATTCCAAGCATGTCCCCTTTTAGCACGGTTCGAATACATGATCACGTTGTTTCCTAGTTAAAATTTCATTCATGCATTCTATCAAACAGTTGCCAATCATAGTTCGTTGAACCAATATTGATGAGGTATTGACCCTAGCTTGATCCACTACTTTTACCCCTTAGTTAATCCATCTACTTTATTTCCAGAAGAATAAATTGCATGCAAAAATAAGTGAGATGATTTCAATCTTTCATTCTATCAAATAGTTATCGAGCATTGTCCATTAAACCAAATATTTTACCTAATGCCTGATTGATCCACTATGTTTCCCCTTTTTAATCCTTAGAAATCTCATGGGAAAGAAAAAAAAATAGAAACTACGGGGCACATATTTCACAGACAACCAAGTGCTCAAAACTCTAGCATAAAGAACTTACCAAATCAATGTATCCTTTCCCCCCTGTATATACCGTTGTGTTTCAAATACAATTGAAATTGTTGCTTGTTGCTTTACTTAATCATCTTTGCAATTGAAATGGATTTGGTCCATCGGGTTTCTTCTGTAATTTCAAATTATCATCCTCATTTAAAGATGAAAATTGTTCTACATTAAGATTATAAAGAAGAAATATTATTTCAATCAAATTTCGTAGTTGTAGAAAAAGAAGAAGAAGAAATCATCCCAATACCACAGTAGCACCCAACCCTTTGAGTTTCTCCAAAATCGAATCCGCTTCCTCTTTCGCCACACCTTTCTTCACCACGACCGGAGCCTTCTCAACCGAATCCTTGGCCTCCTTCAATCCCAAATCAGTAAAGCTCCTCACTTCCTTAATAATCTTGATCTTCGCACCCACATCGAACTTCTCCAGCTTCACATCGAACGCCGTCTTCTCCGCCGCCTTCACATCCGCGGCCGATGACGAAGCGACGGGGGATGGGCCCGACACGGCTGGGCCATAGTTGTTGAGGCCCATCTTGTGGCGGAATAGGATCGAGTAGAGAAATCTCTCGAGCTTATTGAGGCTGAGAAGCTCGTCTGCTATTCTCTCCAGTTTCTGGGTTTGGGTCTCGGTGGTTGTTGTGGAGGCAGAGAGATTCCGCCATATAGGGTTTTGGCCGCGGGAGAAGAGTCTCGATTTCCAATTCTCGGACGATGGGAGCTTGGAGAGAGAGAGAGAGAGACGTGGCTGTGTTCGTTTGGGGTTTTCCCCCAGTTTTGCACTATTCCAGTTTTGATTACATCATCACTTTTTTCACTTTTCTCTCTATCTCTCTCCACTTATTACACCTGCTTACATCATCAAAACTAAACTAAACTAAACTAAAATGTCTAACCGAACAAGGCAGTAGTCTTTAGGTGGAAGAGAACAGATCTGGAGGAGGTAGAGTGAGTTTTGATTTGGGAAAGTATGAGAGAGAGAGAGAGAGAGAGAGAGAGATTGTTCGTACTTCTTAAAAATTTGAACCATGACAGCAATATTTTGCTGTCAATCTTGGCCCTTAAAAAAATGAATGGATTCAAAATTTGAACCAAAATTTATTTTTTAATCAACGACAGTCCTTCAGTTGTACCTCCGACCTTAAACATGCGATATATTACAAAGATGCCATCCAAAAGTTAGTTTGTGAGAGATATTTTTGGAGGGGCTTATGCAATATCAACCGTGTGATCAAGATTGAAAGGTCCTGATTTATGCACACAAAATGTGTCTTTTTGAAAACCACTCTATTTTGTTACTCCCTCCGTCCCGCAAAGTTTGTCACTTTCACTATTCCAGCCCTATGAAAAAATTGATTATTTCTTTTAATCTGTAATGTTTTATATAAGCAATATGGATCTCGTTTGATAGATTTCAATTAGATCTTTTGAACAAAGTTTTGAAAATCACATAAAACGTTATGAATTGAAAGATATAGGCAATTTAAAAATGGCACGCACTCCTGAAAGTGTCAAACTTTGCGGGACGGAGGGAGTATATAGATATGTTTATGTATCAAGTTACAGAATGATACTGTATATGTTAGAAAAATACATAGTGAATAGTTAACTATGTGGAGTCGCTTTTGCCCGCTCATATTTCTACTGCCTCGACAAAATAAGATTTAATCCCACATGTTTTCAAAAATATTTTTAGGACTATTTTACGTTACGATAAAAAGTATTTTCTCGAACAGTTGAAACGTTGGGGAAGTAACACCTCTAATATTACAAAAATTTCAATGATAGAACATTGTGGATTTTCATTTTCATCCTGATTAATTAATCTAGATATAATTATGCCGTCTCACAATAAAATAAATGAAAAATAAAATATTAAATTCTTTATTTCAACGTTTTTGCAACCCACTCATACCGTATTATTGTTTTATTATTAATTATGTTTAAAAAATTGGATTTCGGTCATAACTTTTACTTTGAAAAAGATTTGAAGACTAGAAATTATACTTCTTCCCTATCTCTCGAAAGAAAAATACTAATATTTATGAAGGAAGATATTGTGAAGAATTTACTGGCATATTACTTTATTTTGTGATATTTTTCGGTATTTCTCTTAAACCAAATAATGGAAGATAAATTTTTTAAAATTTCCCACCTTTTTCCCTCTCTTTCCTTAAAGTTCCAAGCAAGTTATAACATACATACAACAAGTTGTATCGACCCTTTTAAATTGTAGTATTAGTTTTTCATGTTAATCAGAAAAGTTATGTAAGATTGGCCCCTCAAAGTCTCTTGGATGAAAAAATTCCTTAAAATAAATCTATACGTGTGGAAAAAACTCCCTATAATACAAACTACTATAATATTTGATATTCACAATAGAAAACATAGGTTTGAATTCAAACTATGTAACATAAGTTATGTGTCCGCCACTGCCCATTGGCATTTACAGCTTAAGAGCAACTTCAGCGGTATGAGCCACTTTTGGGGTGCCAAATACTATTTCTGGCTTACTATAGTAGTATTTTTTTGCCATAATTTTGTCAAACTGCTCCAGTGGTGTCTATGCCAAATTTAGCTCCCTTCCTCAACTGCCTTGCAACTACCCTTTTCTGAGCAAACCTTTAAATTTCCAACTAATATTCCATATACTTTAACGATTATTTAACCACTTCCTAATCACGATTTTATCAACTAAGTTTTATGAATTAACTAACTTTCTACCACAATTAATTTTCTATGTTATTTTTTGTTTATGTTATTTTTTGGAGAATTATTGCTTTGTCTTTCTCCAAATTTATGTTCTTGATGTTTGGACGGTTGAAAATAGGGGGGAAATCGGACGGTTGAAAATAGGGGGAAATTTGAAGTGGCACAAATGGCATGGGCCCATTTCCCCATCATTTTTTGGCTGGGCCATTTTTGGTCAGGATGAATGGCTTCCCGTTGGGAGAGACAGAAAATGGCAGAGGAGCAAAAAAAAAAAGGTATCATAGGGGCTTTGGCTCCTCGTTAGAGATGCACTAACCGGGGGGGGGGGGGGGGGGGGGGGGGGGGGAATTGTTCACCCTCGTCAAAAGAGGGTGAATAAAACCCTCACCCTAACAAGTATGCAAACAACAAGGTTGGTAATGTGGTGTCAGCTTTTTTTTTGTTTACCTCTCACGCATTTTTCTTTCCATCTTGCAGGGAGACGAATTCTCAAGGGAATTGCTGAGGGTTGAATGTTTCTTGCGGGCGTAAATGTCTGGACGAATACGTAGACGCTTAGAGTGAGGATCCCAACATCGATAACCCTTGTGTTCAATCCCATATCCCAAGAACCACAGAGACAAGCTCGATATTCTAACTTTGTATGCTCATGTGACCGGAGTAAGACAAAACAGGCACATCCGAAGACTCGAAGATGACTATAGTCAAGAGAAGATGACAAATGCCAAAATCAAGAGTAATGGGGAGAAACAAAATTCTTGAACTGACCTCTCTACACTTAAAGCCAGTCAAGACTCTTATATTATACAGTGAAGCTATTCAATTTTGACACACAATCAATATCAACACCTACATATATAACCAAATTCACAAATGGCCCAAAAAATAGACTGATGAAGAAAGAAAAAAAATTGGATATCTTACTCTTTTACTACTCAATTACTTCGGTCATATATCGACGTGAAAGTCATGGTTGCGCATGATTCGTCAACGTTACCTGATGACGAGTCGTCTATCTTCTTGGAATCGCCAGATAACGGGTACGATGAATCCTTGCGACCTTTGAGTCCCATTAGCTCAGAAATTAGGCCTGGTTTTGAGATCTTTTGATCATCCACCACATCCATCTCGCCCGTCAGCATTTTTACCACCTCAGACATGGATGGCCGGATCTTTGGCATATCCTGGGTGCAAAGAAGAGCGATTTTCAAGAATTTGCAAGCCTCATCCACATCACAGCCCCCTTCCAATTTTTTGTCTACCAACTGCTGAAGCTGCCTCTGCTCATACAAATCCCACGCCTGAAAAGGATTCATGAAAACTAATAAGGGTTCCATAAAAATTAAGAGGGGAGTTTATTCCTACCGGGCATTGTGTCTCTGTTATTTTTTGGTCTTCAGTACACATGCATTTGTCAAAACCGTCACCATTTCACTTGTGCATTTGTTTTTAGTGTCAACTAGGACATGACCAAATAATTATCCAATGCTGGCATTATGACTGAAAAGAAACCCTTCATTTCCAAGCAATTGACTGATGTCGATTTGTATAATGCATGCAAACAAAAGAATTGGAAACACAGCTCAAATCTCAAGTACAATGCTCTTATTCAATCCCACGTAAAAGGACAAGGAAATGCTACCGAGAAGACAGCCCCGAACGAATTACCAATATAGGAAATGGGGAGGTCAAGCTGCTTCCAATGAGATTTAGCAGAAGTTACATAACAGAGTGCAAACAGATGAATGGTCTACAATCTTCCAAATATTAAAGTATCTTTCCCATCCTACAGATTTCTCTATATTGAAATGTTCACATGCAAAACTTACCTACCCATCAATCTAACACAGAAGTCAAGGCTAAAATTCAATTGAGAAGTTCAGATAAAAATGGTGAGAATTCAAGATCTTCATACCCATTCAAGAAGATATTGTTCCTCAATAGGCAATCGCGTGTCATTGTTGCATCTCCCACTAACAATTTCCAAGAGAAGAATCCCAAAACTGTAAATATCTGCTTTCCTTGTCAATTGGCCTCTTATGGCGTACTCGGGAGCTAAATAACCACTACATGAACCAGAAACACAGATTATAAAGTATCCATCATGTTACAATTTGCACTAGGAGTGCTTTAACTGGAGAATGTGACAAACAACAGAATCTTTAACCCTCAGACTGAAGAACAATTTGCTGATTATGCGTGGATCCGACATGAATACGATACAGATGATAATTAACAACTTATACATGAA
The DNA here is from genome assembly GCA_020921065.1 of Vaccinium darrowii. Classification (NCBI taxonomy): domain Eukaryota; kingdom Viridiplantae; phylum Streptophyta; class Magnoliopsida; order Ericales; family Ericaceae; genus Vaccinium; species Vaccinium darrowii. Next base: position 7,978,056 of record CM037154.1, read on the forward strand.
CAAATCAAGGTTTGAGATGGTTAAATTAGCCAACAAGTTTGTTTCTCGAAGTATGCCTTTTATTTGAAATCCTGCCGGAACTCAATAGGTGGAACACAAAAATGGCACATAACCTATCTGCACACCTGTTCATTAAAATGCTTTTGAAGCATTAAATTTTGCTTTATCTCGACTCTCACAGCCGCATGGGAAGTTAAAATCATGAATGATCATGCCGAAATTTGGTAGGATTGTTTTTCATGCCACGAGGTAGTAGAAGTGGAATGAACTTACAGTGTTCCTGCAACACGTGTGCTAATATGAGTCAGGTGGGCTGGGAAAAGCTTTGCGAGACCAAAATCCGAGATCTTGGGCTTTAAGTCCTTGTCAAGGAGAACATTGCTTGCTTTGATGTCTCTATGAACAATATGTGGGCTAACTTCCTCGTGAAGGAATGCAAGGCCTCTTGCAACTCCAATGCATATTTCAGACCGCGTTTTCCAGTCAAATGGAATGCCACTTTCCCCTCTGCCTAAAAGCAAACACTAGTAAGTCATTACTTAGCCAATAAATTAACGATGCCCTCTAACCCGTATCTTTGTCCATTTTTGACGACGTGTCTGATTGACAAATAATGCATTTTTCTCAATAATTTTGTTTAAAAGATATTCCAAAAATAACAAAATCTCATTTAATTCTTGCAAACAAAGTTTTTGACATCATCCAAAATAATTAAATTATTACACAGACGACTTTTTGAGATGTCCGGAATTGGAAAAATGAACAAATAAAGTAGGATAGAGAGGAGTTTGTTCACAGGAAAACAAATTTCGAATTACCTAGAAGGGTTTGGGCCAGGCTATTATTTTCAAGATAGCCGTAGACCAAAATTCGATGGCTACCTTCCACACAACAACCATGCAACTTAACCAAGTTTTCATGCTCTACACCCGATACCACAATTATCTCTGTCAAAAATTCACGAATTCCTTGCCTTGATTCAACAGAAAGCACCTTTATCGCAACCATGGTTCCATCTTTGAGCCTTCCCTGTACATTATCATACGGTGTACTTAATATTATAATGTTTACATACGAACGTGAAAAAGAATCACATGATATGCAGTTACCTTGAACACATAACCAAAGCCACCCTCCCCGATTTTGTTCGCTGCACTAAAACCCTCAGTGGCAATACTCAACTCTCTGTAAGTGTATAGTTTAACATTCTGGATTCCTGAAACCTCTGAGACATATGGACCCTTGTTAGAAGGTTTTATAAAAGACAATAATATGACAGTATTCAAGTTGCCAAGACATCAGAAGCATGTGATTTCTTCCAACATAATGTATGTCCACCAAAAAAAGAAAGAAAGAGAGACTACTAAAAAGCAGAAAATTCATATTAGAGCTTTGTCTTGACATTTACCACCATCAATGTCTATTGGGTGCTTAGGGGGGGAAGCGACCTTCTTTCTGAAACATTTAGAAAAACAACTCATTACACCGTCTGGTATATGTCGTTGGTAACCCCAGGTCACATGAAATTCCTGCCAAATTGAACTGTTAGCAGAGGCAAGTCATCATGTGAATACACATTATTGCAACCAGTACTACATGTTGCGTAAACTAGTACAACAAGAAAAGGAAAAAAAAAAAAAAGAGTCGGGGGCTGCATTCTTGTAATGCCCATTGTTCTTTATACAATGATAATCGGTCAATTGTTTCTGCCTTAGATACCTTTTATTCAGCTGCAAGCATAAAGAACTCAAATGGAAGGTTGATCATGATACTGCGTGATAATCTTATATCATTCTAAAAATATCCCCACATCTACCAATGACAACATGTTTATACTGAAACAATCATAGAATTTAAGGAGCATGGAAAATTTCACAAGGAGAAATTCGTATTTTCTCCAATACCAACGATGATATAGATCATAATACGAGAATGTGCATGCTCTGCACTACGAAACAGAAACATATAACAGATGTCTAATAAAGTAGAGAATTATCGTTGAGGCGAGAAGAAAAAACCACACAAGACAAGTTTTCAAATACTCCAAACTGTTTTGCTCAATAATGTCGGTCAGTCAATGCACATTGTTAGCGTGGGCTAGCATTTAGCCTTGTATTTTTCCAGAATTTGGTAGCCGTTACGCTCAATCACAGTACTTAATTCATGCGGACAAGATAACCCTAAATTAAATATTGTTTCTCTTGCATGATTAAGAAGGAAATACTAAAAGATAGCAACAAAGGAATGGGCTCAAACAACAAATACCACAATAAATCAAAGTTGGCAAGCGCAATGGAGAAATTTGTCCAATGTCATCGTACCCCTCCGATCTCCATTACTCAATCTAAACTACGCTTAGATAACACCAATTAATATACAACGAAATCCGGGACATATTGGTAGCTGATTGAACTTTCATGAGGTTCCTTGCCATACTTTCATGTGGGTCCTCACAATCTACTTGAAGCAATAAAAGGATTTGATCAAGCAAACCAATTCACAAACAGTATATGATCTGTAATACAAAAAAACCACAAGTACCAACTTGAAAATCAAACTTTGAAAGTTCTTTACAATTAGCAAGCTCACATATAGAAGAAGAATAAGATCTATATCATGAAGAGATAAAGAAATTAGAGTCTATTTGTCAAACCAAGCAGTACGGACCAAATTAAGGCCTATTTCCCCTCTGGGTTGTTCTTTCTTGACTTTGTTTTTTAACTACTTTTTTCCAACAAATCTAACCTCTCGCTTACCGGAAAGAAAAACTGCACAAAATACAACAGGATTCAGGAAAACCCAGATGCGAAACTCACCTCTTTTGTGCCAGGAAAGTCCAGCTGAAGAAGTCCAGAGAGAGAGAGGAGGGGGCAGTTTTAGAATGAAGAAGGGTCTAGGTTGACTGCAGGAGACGAAGAGAAAGACCGGGAATGGCGTCGTACGTTTTGTTGGATTATGGGTTTCGTTCCACTTACGGCAAAAGAGACTGAAATCGGATATCTGAAATCAATTGAGCCACTCGATGAGACTCCATGACTAAGTCCCTGTTCTTCTCTTTCACGTCCGGGGTGGCTGCTGGAATTAATTACTAACATATACTCATCTCTGTCCACGTGGAAACGCTTCTGCGACCATTCCACAAAAGTCAGCTGTCCAACTTCTCTTTCCACATTCAAGAAATTTGATTTCCTACAATTTGAATGGAATCCAATGTATTCGAATTAATTGTGCGGGGAGCAAATCTACCAGTAGGCCAGACTAATCCCTCCTAAAAGTCCAATTCTATGTGCCCGAGGTTGAGTTTTTCAAATGATTTTAGAAACTCAGTTGCTAAAATTAAACGGAAAACTCAGCTTGAGTGCAAGTGTGAATTAGTGGAATCATAGGACCCTGCTTTTCACCCAAAATGACATCGTTTTGAGAATTTTTTTGGTACATCTCCAAAGCTTATAATGGCCTGTTTGGAAAGTTAATTTTAGGGGATTTAGACTCTTTGGGATAGAGTATAATTGGTTTAGGTACTTGGATTTAGGCAATTCGGGTTTAAACACTTTGGATTTAGGTCTAGGCATTTTGGAAAATTAACTCTCCAAACAGAGCCCTTAGAAGCTTTGAAGGTATACCAAGAAAATGAGCAAAACGACCACTTTGTTCACTTCACATTTTCAAAAAAAATTTCAAAAAGATTCTTTCTTCATCTCTCATTTCTCTAATCATTAATCACGTGTCTCTCTCTACTCATACCCTTCTATCGAATCATTATTCTCATTTCTCTCCCTATCTCTCTCCAATTATTACATTTCTCTCTAATTATTACTTTTTCTAAAAACTCATCCAAACGTTATCTCAAAAATATTTCTCAAAATATTCTTCTTAAAACTCTCAACCAAACACAGCGGACATAATTTTATATGAAAAGAAGTGAGAAAAGCAAGGTCCCTGGACTCGAAACAGTGAATGTTCCATTCCATCCACATATCACTCCTTGTCCCGAAAAAAGTCAGACATTTTTACTATTCTATTCTTATAAAGAAAAAAAAATTGTAATATGAATCTCGTCTAATATATTTCAATTAGTTTTACCAATTGATTTCAACCATAGCGGAACAAGCATTCTACAGCTACATTTATGACAATAGTATGTATTATTACGACTCGTTACTTTTGAAAATGAACGCGTAATGCTTGAATTTCATCGAAAGTCAATTCAGAACTTTTATGCGTCCTTCGTTCCTACTTTGGCATCCCTGTAATAGTTCAACAAAAAAACGAGCACAATTTTTAATGTTCGTTTTAGGCTCTCGAAAAATCAGACCGGACGTAATGTAAATATAAGGTAGTCACGTAGTGGGCGACGAACATTAATTTTGACTGCGCCCTCATTGGAAGAAAAAGGCGGCTCTACTTTTCTTTATTCCTTTCCAATGCTTTTGTTTCTAGAGATGTGCTTTAATTAATTAATCCATAAAACTTAAATTAATAATTAATCAGTTTCGTGTCCAATGGAGTCAATAGACGCTTTTGATATCCATTATAGTGCTGAGGATATGAATATCTTTTTGGAAAATCTAAGATATAGACATGAGAGGAGTGATTGGACTTGAAAATCTTCGGCCACCGCGACGTGGTGACTCATTACTCTCTTCAACTATACATTCATGTAAGGCTTAGTATTAAGTATATGAATCCCGCATAAATGTATAGTATTGAAGATTGTTTGTGTCAGGGGTGGATCCGCTTATATGGCACTATGGCAGGGTTCAAGTGACTCCCTTGGATTTCCAACGGTAACACTTCTGTGTCTATAACTATGTTTGGATGTCAGGTGTCTTAGGGGAAGAATGAGAAGGAGCCTTGTTTGATTGGGTTTTCCAAACTGGTTTTTGAGAACTGGACCTATTCGGTCTCCCCAAATTAGTTTCCCAAAATGACAGTTGGTTTCAAAAAAGTGACTGCTAGAGTGTAAGTACAATCATAAAAAGCACGTACAAGGGAGGGAGAGAGGGGGAGAGAGTGAATAAGAAAAGTCATGTTCTCATATATGGGCCCACCAACACTGATTTTCGTTGCATATATGGACCCACCTTTTTTAGAAAACCAATTAGGATCCCACTTTTAAAAAGTTCTGAAGACTGGGTTTTAGAAACCCTAACCAAACATGGTGAATGTAATTTCGGAATTCTAACATTCCTATGTTTTGAAAGAGTTCTGTGAATATGAACGTGATTTATGATCTCCCAATTCAAGAGGAATCCCATTTCTGAATAAGAGAGAAATTTGATCCTCTCACCCCCGATGCAAAACTTAGATTCATGGCTCAATCTATATAAAAAGGGAGTATTTGACTTTAGTAATTTTCAAAATAAATGATTGTTGGAGAACACTACTGAATTAATCCAAACGCCGGAATCGAAGTTCTCCAGGTATCGAATTACTAGGAATTTGATTATCATATAAACAAATTCTTATTCCTACAAATGATTACGGATATCCAAACTGAACTTATATGTTTGCAATAGATAGCATTCGAGAAATTTATTAGTCTCCCTTGATATTTTGATAATATCCAATCAATCGCTCTCACGATTGATTTTCCATTGATTATAATGTTTCTTTGAAATTTAGGACTCCAGGATAAAAAGTAGTAATATTTTGTGCCAAAATAATTTTAAGCTTACAGCTAATAAGTGCCCCTCATGCGTTGATTAGGGATCCGTTAAGGCTGAGCATGGACCAGATTGGTTCGGTTTTGTAGTAAACCAAGAACCAAACCACTATCTACGGATTATGAATTTGAAGAACCAAACCAACCCACAAAAGGTATAGAACCAAACCAATCCAAACCATTAAACTACGGTTCGGATTCGGTTTCGAACCACGGTTTGCTTAAAATTGAGATATTATTTCCGTAAACTATTTTTTTTTATCAATACCGTAAACTATTTAGAGTACTTAAAATTTAGGTTTACTACGTTAGGTTTATATAGAATACGAATAGGTTCTCATACATAGAAATTTAGGGTAATTAATCATGGAAATGAAGGAAATCAAAGAATAAGAATAGGTATGACCGAATTATGTATAGAAATTTGAAAAATAGAAACATGCTGTGGAATCAAAATTCGAAGGGAGAATTTCATCACCGAATTTATTTGCTATGACTAAACCACTATTGGTGTATTGGAATTAGGGGAATAAGTTGTGAATTCTAGGCAAAATAAAATCTTGCCAGAGAAGGAATAATGAATAAATTAAATTTGGAAGTTAGTTGACTATGGCGCTTATATATATATAATACATAATATACATGGTTCGGATCGGATTGGAACCGGAACCATGAACGTAAATCCACAAACCAGACCATTGACTACGGATTCTAATTTTTTTAAACCAGGACCAAACCACGCTACTAAAAAACCGAACCAAACCAATCGGTTTGGATTGGTTTGGACTGGATTCACGGTTTGACGGATTTTCTACTCACCCCTAGGATCCGCCACTATATTTGGCAGTGGCCCCAAGACCATTGTATAATCACTCGATCCACTTGTGGTTTCGGGTTGTGGGTTATGCTCTTCTAACAGGGTCTATTGTAGACATATTTATGAGACTTGGATTGTTCATTTTATTTGGTTTGTCGTGCTTGTTTGTTTTACGCAAAGTTTAGATTGACCGGACATTGATACTGATATAAACGAATCAAGTTTTTCTTGACATAAAACTCAGTTGCTATAATTTAAGAAAAATCTCTCTTACAAGTGAGGGCCAGCCCAAATGGTTAAGTCATTCAACCTCCATGCGTCGAGGGTTCGACCCCCACCATCTTGCTTGTACTCAAGAAAAAATCAATCATTTTTTGGATGACACTAATAGATTTTGCAAAATGCCAATCATTTTTTGTTTGTATTTGAAGAGGCAATTAACAATTCCTGTTTGTTAGAATCAAACTTTAAGCACTCCTAGTTACCATTTGCTTTTAGCACGTTTATGAAAACTTGGGTTTTAACGGCAGTGTTCGTTTGAGGGTTTTGGGGCAGTTTTGGCACTATTCCAGTTTTGATTACATCATCATTTTTTTCACTTTTTTCTCTATCTCTCTCCACTTATTACACCTGCTTACATCATCAAAATTAAACTAAACAAAACTAAACTGTGCAACCGAACACAGCCCAATTTTTTTCGGCTTTTAAAAATAATTTTTTTAACAACTTATACCTTTTAGCACTTTATGAAAAATAAATTGATTTTCAGCAACTTTAACTTTTACGTAGCACTGTCACGGATATTCTAAGATCCTCAGTCCGAACATTCACATAAAGTCCATACACTCAATCAAGGTCCAGTAGAAATATATGATGCCAGAAGTCCCGAAAATAGCACCACGCTGTAATCTGTATTAGTACTCTCTCATAATCTCATTGCCCAGTAATTTAACTAAAAAGATCCCACGAGAATGTAAAAGGCCACTGCCAGTCACATCGTTAGCTTGGCCTGCCCTAAATAGAAAGTTCAATCCACAAAACGTAAAATCTGAGAGAGAGAGAGAGAGAGAGAGAGAGAGAGAGAGAGTCCACCCAGAACAGACATACCGACCCAAAGGGAAGGCATAAAAGAGATACTTAAAAAGACTTTCGTTGCAAAATATTGGCAGCTGCTACAATATTGAGCAAATATTTGAGAAACACCATAGGTCATCATACAAGGTGCCTCCATTTTGTATATAAACTTCTAGCTCTTTTATTTATAGGACAGCGATTCACAGTAGTCGCAGCACCAAGTTCGTAGAAGGGAGGGGGAGGGAACAGTGTTGGAGATCTATGCATTCACAACAAGCACAGTCTTTGCAAGCTCTAGCGCTTTCTCGCGCCCGAAAAACTTCTCCACTATTGCCAGGGCAAACTCCATGGAAGTTCCTGGCCCTCTACTGGTGATAAGATTGCCGTCAACCACCACCCTGTTCTCAATTTCACTCCGGTCTGACAGCTTGTCGCACATTGGAGGGAAACCCGTGGCCTTCTTACCCTGGACATAGACCACAACACGAAATGTACGAACAAAGAACAGCTAAATATGGAAAGGGTAGCAAAGAGGAACATATCTAGAAATTTTAGAAACGGTTCTAGAAAATGTCTCATAGACGTTGTAGCCTATGTGTGTTACACGGACTCGGGTGCGAGTCCAAGCGTCGGAACTTCCTAAACTTAAATCGTAGGATACTGGGATATGTGTCCCCTAATTGGTTGTGGGTACAGGGACACATCCTGAACACTTGTTTCTAGTATATATTGCATTAATTTTTTAGATTATATATCGTTAATGCACTTAAACGAGGAGTTAAGAAAAATATGTTTTTGCTATTTCCTACCCATGTGAAAGACTAGAAATATCGCTTTTCTAGCTATTTTGACTTTCTTTTTCCGTAAATATTATAACTAGAGTATCCGAGTGTCCAAAATGGATACGCGTGTCTGACACATCGACGCAGTTACTTCAGCTAAAATGAAGGATCCATGTAACAGCCTATGTTACATGGACTAGGATACAGGTGTGGGGCCAAGGTATGTGTCTAATTGTCGTATTGATCAAATTTCTATCTCCAAAACATAAGAAACAAGAAATCTGGCCAAAAATTTGATCCGTCTGAGTAGGTTTCATTTATTGTCTAGGGTAAATGGAGTTTACCATAATCTACCATGCCTGCGAGAAGAATGTCCAACTGAATATGTATAATACAGACTCATCATTTGAGTTTTGGGTGTCTGACTTGCACGTTATGCAGATAGAAGAGACCCTGTAACATTGCTGGTAGCATGATTCGTGCTGACAAATTATAAGTTCATACCTTGAGTAAGCCATGAGGCTCTAAGCAATGAGCTGGGGATGCGCATATTGCTCCATAAGGTTTATTTGCTTCCTTTTGCTTCTTTAGCAAGTTTATCAGTTTCTCTGTTTTAGCGAATGTTTGGGCCCCTTGAAGTCCACCCTACCCACAAGCAGAATTAGGTTAAGCCAAGGAGCCCACAAATGACAGTACATACAAAAAAAAACTGTGTCCAACTTACTGGCAACACAATAAGGTCGTAGGAAGAATTGAGAGCCTCATCAAGGAAAACATCTGCAACTAGTTTCACTTTTCGAGTAGCAACAATTTCTAGCTTTTCTTCCACAGAAGCCACCACAACTTCAGCTTTTGCCCGTCGGAGAATGTCAATTATAATAGTAGCTTCCATTTCTTCACTGCCATTGGCAACAGGGACAAGAATCTGAAAGGAAGCAAACGCACACATCTAATTTTTAGCATAAAAATTCTCGCAGTTCAGAGGAAATACAGGAGCAGCCATTAGTCAGACCAGATTTTAGTGTTTGAACAGAACTGAGAGCGAAGTAAAATATTAGAAGGTATTTCAGAAAGTAAAGATATAATATTAGTAATTGAAAAAGTAAATGCAAACAATTATGATATAGCCATAGTTAAACCAAGCTCTAAGATGAGAAATTGACCTTTGGGCAATTGTTAAATGTCCACTCCATTGGATTTAGCTGGTGCACAACATATTCAGCTCCAGGATTGGGACGCATCACCTGAATACAAATGACAAACAACTCAAGTACCATGATATTTCTTATGTAAAGGAGCATCATACCGAAAAAAAAAAAAAAGTATTAATGACACGAGGTCCGAATTTCTCTGTATGAATCAAAGTTAAAATTTGGGCAGACGAACTTACTTCCTTTCGGACATCATTTTCAATAACTAAGAATCAGACAATAAGTCGTGGAAAATGTTTGGTACAAATCAACTTTTTGAAGAGGCATACTCCAAATTAGGGTTGTCCAGCGGATCATCCGATCCGCCAACTTGACCAATCCAAACCATCCGTTGATCCATCCGAGGTATGTACGGATGGGTTGCGGATCGTAAAACACTAAAGTTATCGGTTCCGGATCCGCCCGTGAAAAAAAAAAAAAAAAAACCGCACAGCAGTAGTGCAGTACAACAGTAACCACCCCACTACCCAGGCCATTTCGGCCAAAAACAATAAAAGTAATACGTGTAGCTATACGGTTACACCACACCCTACCAAAGTAGTACGAATTTCTTTTCTTTTTTAGTTTCTTTTCTACTTTCTAACCCTAATCTTCAGACTCTCCTTATTCTCTCCGCCTCTCAGCCTCCACACCCAGCAAGCATCCCATTGTAAAATCCTAATCGATCTCTCACGCCCTCCCTCTCCTCCTCCGACGACTCTCAACCTCCACACCCACAATCTAGTACGACCCTCTCTCTCTCTCTCTCTCTCTCTCTCTCTCACAGATCGTGGCCACATCGCGGCTGCCGTAGACTTCTCTAATGGTGGCCTTCTCCTTAGCCGGCGAGCACCGTTGCAGTTGGCTGGGGGGCAACGCCTTCTCTAATCGCGATGTGACTCGGTTTTTGTATTCATTCTGTTTGTTGTGTTGTTTCGATCATGAAGAAACAGTTGGGTTTTCTCCGAATCCCAAGTGTTCTGGTGTAATCTGGATTTTCATGTTGATTAATGTTAACTAACTTTTGTTTCCAGATTCAAAATTGGGTTGAAAATTGATTGGGCTGAACAAAATTGGGTTGAAAATGATTGGGCTGGAAAATGGGCCAGAACATTGGTTGGAAAAATTTTCTAAATTGGCCCAAGCAAATTGGCCCATTTTAAAGCCCAAACCGCCAAATTGATCTGGAACCAATCCGTGAAATCCGTAACCGATCCGATCCATCCGTATGTCATCTACGGATGGTTCCCGGATCTTAAAAACTCAAATCCGCTCTGATCGGATCGGATCCGTATCCAAACCGGTCGAATCCGATCCGTGGACACCCCTACTCCAAATATCAACTATTAACCACAACGAGATTTTCTATGATGAAATCATGACAATGATTAGTATTGAGAATTAGGGGTTGAGGGACAAAAATCTGTCCAATTAAAACAAGTAAAATCTAGATTAGTTATCTAGGATTTGAACTAAAAGTTGATTAGAGCTCAATGTCTCGAACAAGACCTAGAGTTTTGAACAATCAAAGTAAACAGTGGAAGACAAAATAGAAGTGAAAAGTATCCAAGACCAAAAGACCAGAGAGAGAGAGAGAGGGCACTTTTTCCAAGATCAGTATATCCTTCAACAGTTCAACTTCAGTAAGCAAGCAAGTATACATTTGATGTCACGAACTGATAACTTCAGTATGCAACCACCAATAATCAAGACCACTTGCTTCTTGCCCACTAAGAGCTCAGTGGAGCTCGGTTCAAGCGGTAGAGGGAGCACCTGCAGATCTTCCAGGGCTGCCTACGGCCCTCTTGTCCAGCAAGCTCCCAACACATAAGGGCTCAGGCAGTTATGGCCAAAAGGATTGCCAGACACTGGTTGCCCCGTCCTACCGTTATTTTTGCTATGGAAAAATCACCACGAAGAGTCGAATTGATGAACCGTTTAAGAACATCAAGAACTTGTTGTCATGACCACTTATGCCCGAACGTCAGCCTATGATCCTATCTAGCTAGCATAGACAGGTGTCATGTCAAATTGGCAAATCTTGAAGAACTGAAGAAGTGGGTTGAAGGAACAACAAGCACATGCCATTGTTAATATCTACACAACAGACGTCAGCCTATGATCCTATCTTGATATTCAGATGTCATGTCAATATGGTGACTTTTAAGAAGTGGGTAAAAGGAAACAACAAATACATGGCACTGCTAATGTACCAACGTGACTTTATAACCATAAAACAAATGGATACTAAACGATCAAATTAATCATCTAATTTTATTTGCCCACATTATCCTTGTCCATAGACCAATACTCGATAATACTACATGATTTCTCGCCATCAAAGTAAAAATCCACTCATAATTTCATTTCCTATGGTAGCATTGCCCGTTGTAATATACTATGCGTTGGCAATGCATCCGCTATGTTCTTTTTACATGTTTTAAACACACTTAAGACGTGTAAGTCCCACTCTCAAGAAATTAAAAAGTAACTGAACTAAGTGATTCGCAGTATGTGTCCTCTAGGACAATCTTCGAGAAGTGTAGCACAAAGCATTTAGAATTTATGAAATTGGCTCGGTCATCAAGGCTCAATACACAACTTCATATTATTATCCTTGGTCACAAATTGCCTCGGCATTCATATTCCCGTTCAACATGATTTTGATGTTGTGATTTGGTCTGCCATTTTTGTACCTAAAACAGAACAGAAAGTATTGAAAATAAATTATTCTTGGTCACTTTAATATCCTCACAAAAGTTCTTCTAATAGCTGTGAATTATCAGATGTCCAAAACAGGAAACAGCTTAGCACTTTGGTCAAACCACTTTCCAATGGGCCCTCAATACGAAGAGCAAGAAGATGCTATGCCGCAAACATGTGCACGCTACACTCAGAGCACTCCCTAGCCGAATGCACCAACATGTCTATACAGGGAACATATTGATCTTCTTTGTCTTTTGTGACTGCATAATGCATATTGCCTTTTCTGATTCCACATTTGATGTTTACTCACGGTGCATATAATTAGGATAAAGATGTTTTTGTGCATCAAACTTCATGAGTGGCATTGTGAAACAAAATAAGTCATCTTTTGGTCAATGAAACAAAACGAATATCATACCAAATCCAGGTCCTTACTTTTTATGAAACAACACAAGAACCAATAACATAGGAACTATAAGATCGTACCAATGGTCCAGATACTTCGTCAGCTTTATCTTTCCCAAATAATAGCTCAACCAGTGCTACAGCAAACTCCATCGTAGTCCCAGGTCCACGACTTGTTACAACATTTCCATCTTTCTGGACCCTTGATTCAACTGTGATAGCAGAAGATGATAATTGCTCCATAAAAGATGGATAACATGTCGCCTGTCAAGGACCAACGTGTTTTTGGTAAGTACAAAACTACAAATATCATTGTCATCAGGTTCTATTGACACCGAAAAGGTTGCATCAACAATACTAAAAAAACCAAGTGCAACCACTTCTTACTTTCTTCCCCTTCAGCAAACCCCATGACCCAAGTGCCACAGCAGGAGCTGCACATACTGCAGCGTAGAAACGTCCATCTGCTGCCTGTTTATTCACCATGCTTTCCAAAATCTTGCAATCTCTGAGAACGGCAGCACCTGGCATTCCGCCCTTATTCCATAAAATCACCAAAAATTTCATTCAGTATAATGGTTTGTTAAACATCAGAAATCAATAATGAAGAACAATGTGAAAGTAAACGTCCCTTCACGATATGATTATAAGAATTACACGATATCGCGAAAGAAATACAGCCCGGCAACAAAGTAATGCCATCATCAACCTTTACCTATGCTTTTTACTCAAATTTGGTTAAAAATAGGAGTAGAAACTTCATTAGTAACAAACACTACCACAGACAAACTCAAGATATTTAAGGGTTTTGGAGTAAAACCAAGTTTGAGAGAGAAGGAGACAGTACAGGAAGAGAGATAAGATCAAAGATGGTATCAGCACAGTCAGAAATTAGGGCATCGGCAACAATCTTCACACCGTGACAAGCATTGACGGGAAGCTGATTCTCAACGGAAGCCACCGTGACGTCAGCGCCACCTCGCCGCAGCACGTCGATGGTCATCACCGCTTCCATCGGCTCCGTCCCGTTTGCTATCGGCACCAAAACCTACCCAAAAAAAAATCAAAATCAGAAACAACAACGAAAATCAGAGTTCGCACCTCAATTACAAATCACAACTACGAACTGATCGGGAAGAATTTTGTTCCAACCATTCGAGCAGCGGAGGCCATGGCTGAAATGGAGGAGTGCTTGTTGGTGGTGGTGCGAGAGGCGAAGAGTGAGATTGGGGCGGGCCGTAGCAGGCGAGTGAGAGTGAGGGTTTTAGTAGGAGGAGGAGAGACAGAGAGAAGAGTGAGGTGGCGCAAGGTTAATGCCATTGTTCATATCTTTATTCCTCGTGGATGTCTCTGGAAACGTTACTGTTGAGGGGGGATTACCTACTCTAGCTCGGGAAAAAATTTTGGGTACCGAATTGGGTAACACGTGGCCGAGTAGTATCCGAACGTTGTATACGGACCGTCCAATACACTTACATAATCCATATATCTCTTTTCATAATTCAAACCGTCCAAAACCGAAATAGACAACCCAAATTGCACGTGTGAGTATCATGTGGTACCTGCTCGGCACTGATCCTAGCTTGGACTTCGAAACAAAAATAGCAAAATGGCATGGTTGGCTTGGTTGCATCATTGGATGTAAACGAGTCAAGTTGAGTTCAATTTTAATGTGTTTAAATTGGAGGTAAACAAGTCAAGTCGGGTTCATTTTAAAGTGTTTAAAAATTCATCTCACTCAAAGCTTCAAAGCATTGCATCATCGGATGCAAATGAGTAAAGTTTGAGTTCAATTTTGAAGTGACTAAATTCGGCTCAATCAAAACTTCAAAATTAGAGTACAACTCGAGTTTGAGTTTAACTCAAATTATTAAGCTTAAGCTCTGCTCATTTAATATTGTAATTTTCGTACTCGATTCATTTACTAAAACAATACTACTTTAAACGAGTCAAACCTCTGCAACTAACTCGAACTCGGCTTTTGCCTAGTAAGGGCATTCTCATTGGCTCCCCGCTTTAACTTTTGAGTTGAAGTAGGGAGTCAAACCCCCAAAAATCCACAATATCAGCCTCTCTGTACTCCTCCTTTAAATTATTTTTGCTACAATACCGCACCAAATTTGGTGCGGCACTGTTCACGCACAACTTCTTTTTTTTTTATTATTTCTTCTGGTTGGGGTTGTACTGTGCATCAGAAGAGAGAGAGGGAGGGGAACATGAGAGAGGGGAACTGGGGTAGGTCAGGTCATGACACGTGGTCCACTTCTCTTTAATTTTCTGTACCGAAACATCTCCCCATGCGGGGAGATTAGCTTTTATAGGGAGAATTTTATTTTATTTTTTTATAGATTTTAGGGGAATAGTTTAATATAGTAAAGTTAAAATAGAGAGTCTGATTTTGTGAGTTTTTAATAAAGTGACTTGCTAAATTATAAAAGGTGTTTTTGAAGTTAAATTTGGTGAAAATTTTAGTGCTCCAGATAAGGATGCTCTAAGTTTTAAAACTCGAGCTAACCATCCACCTTAATTGGGGTATAAATTGGCCATTTTAGACCTTAAAATTGAAGAAACAAAATAATTTTTGACAAATTTATCATAGAAGTGGATGCCGACAAAACCACGAGGGGCGTATGGATTAAGGAGATGAAACATTTTTCCTTTGTTGGTTTGAAACAATAATTTTTAAGTCCTCACATAACAACTTTGAATAGAGGATAAGATTTGGGGCATTATCCATCTCTTTTCTTCTCTCTCTTTTTTTTTTTTTTTCTTCAGGTGAATAAGTCCACCTCCATTGAGCTTGGATGAGCCTTGTACAATGCATCAGTGTCATTATTGGGCAGTTTTATTGTTATGGAATTGGAACTGGTGGATTCATTTTGAGAATACGACTCTAGCGGAGGGAGATGTAGTGAGATAGATCTTTCTTCTTTTATTGTGGTGGGTTATACGTGGAGGATAAGTGAGAGAGTTTGTGGATGGTGAAAATAAAGGAAAATTTTTAAGTTGTGGTGCCTAGAAAATGTATGGGGTTTAGAATTGAGGGGTAACATATTGTGGTGATGGTAGTGGTGGCCGATGGGTATGTCATTGTGAAAGAACAAATAAAGGGGTGCGGGCAACCCATCTTTAAAGGCCTAGTTTAATAAAATCTTGTCAATTGGCAAACTAGGCCTTAATTGATTGGCAACCTGTTTACATATAAAATTAACAAATCCGATAATTAATTGACAAGTAATCAAGAATGCCAAATGTTGGCAAATATGTGTCAATGAAGATACACTGGATTAATGGAATAAAGATAGATTAATATGATGCCGTATTAGTTCCCAATTTAAAATTCAGTTATTGGCAGTTACAAGTCAAAACTAATATAAGAAAATTGGCTTCGAAGTCATAATTTCAATTGCTAAATGCATGATCTCCACGTGTAAACGTATGAAACAAGGTAGTTGACAATTAAGACACGTGAAAAGCATCATGCAAGGCAATTATTTCATTAATGTGTAATCATTTAAGTTATTTGAAGCAAACATGCAGATTCAAAGTAAAACTTCTGAAGGAAGTTTAGAGGAATTCAAATTCAGACGTGGAAGAGAGAAGAAACTGTCAATTCGAAGGGTAAAGATGGAGTTCGAAGCAAGCCAAGTTCAAATTATTTGAGCGAGAAGTTCAAGTCACAAACAATTCCTATAAATAGAAGAAAGATATTGAAGAAAGAAAAGCCCTCCGAACAAATCTTCAACAAACAACTATCAAACAAATGATGCTTGGTTTGTTCATTGGCAAAGTAGAATTAGGATTTCGACTCAGTTCGAAGTAGATTAGGAAGTAAATTTCGATTGTTCTTATAACAATCAATTGTTCGAAGTTCTTGATACCTTGTATTTGAAGTTGAAGGCAATTCCGAAGTAAGTTTACCTTTGATTTATTAATCAAAGTATCTTATTTATTTGTTGTTCTTTGATTTCCTAAGTATATTGGTTGGAATTTCTTCACTTTGAAGGGAAAATCCTCTTAATTGAGGTAATTGAACCAATAAAACATAATCGCCTGATTAGATTTAGTTTTTTCAAAGTTAATTTGAGAGAGGAGATTTAAACTCTCTGGCACACTCGCACACAATTATTTTCCATTGCAAATAAGTAAAAGAATCAAACACAACCCAAGGGCACTATAATCATTTTATCAGACTAGACGTGCCACATGGTGTTACTTTAATTTTCTAAGTAAGAAGATTGACATTATGAATTTCAATAGAATAGAGGGGGGGTGTTAGTTTAATTTACCCCTTTTATTATCGACGTTTCTATGACGAGTTCTGTTTTTAGAAATGGGGGGGGGGGGGGGGGGGGGGGGGGAGTCAGGTTTACATAGAATTCTTTGACGAATTGTATGATTAATTTCAAAATTTTGTCACTATTATTATATCATTCAATCAGGCATTATCCAATCACATCGTTCACAATAATTTAATAATTTAGTATGCTTAAAAGCGAAGAATATTGTTTATGCCTTACAACTATAGGAAATTCTATAGTTTCAAATATTTAATGTAAGTATATAAGAACTATACTCAAAATAGTTTCGTAGGCAAGATGGGAGAAATTTTTTGGTGCCGAATGGATACCACGTGACGGTAACCGACTCACGTCTCGACCTTACAAACATGTGTTGGACCATAGATTGCTGAAATGGACAGCTGTAATGAGGTGCTATAGGTACCACGTCAAACACCACGCGAAACCCACTTTGCATTGAAAAATTGCTCGTTGGCTTAGTAATAGTTACGCTCTCGACATAAGAACCTATGCTTGCTTGCCCTTGTAATAAGTTACACCAACTATAAAACGAAACATAACCGAAATTTGTAATCTGGTTTATGTGTATATTATCATTGGCAATGATCCTTGATTGCAAATGAATTTTTCGGAGCCCATCAGACAACATGAAAGATGGTTCCTAATGGCGGCGGCAATGGCCGGGGGATGGATATGAGGTTGTAATCGAGATTGACTAAGCACGCATCAAGAATTTGTCACAATTCCATGTTTGGAATACGATTTTATTTAATGTAACGCCGTGACATATTAAACATCAAAATATATTTTCTAGATTTTATCACGATCGATAAGGCTTCCTTCCGACGAGACCACAGTAAAAACTTTTGTAGAAGAAAAGTGAATTGAGTTCGTTACTACCGTTGGTCGTGTTCCTTTTGGAAGAGAATGATAGTTGAAACTATTGTCATTTTCATCATTCTTTATCTCCAACTACAAAATCAAATTCCCACCCCATTCGTTCCCTCCATTGCTGTCTATTTCTCTGGCCCCAAAACAACAGAAAAAAGGTGCTCACTATTTGTTTTCCTAGTAGTAATTTCTTTTTTCGCTTTGGGAACTTTTGTAAAGTACAAACTGAAGCCAAAAAAAAAAAAATAGTCCTACCCTAGACGAACAAGAACAAGAACAAGAACAAGAAACAATAGAGAGACACTGCCGAAGGTGAACAAAAGAAGCTGCAAGTTAGACCGAATGCCGGAACTGATAGCATAACCGAGTTTCCAGCCAATTATTCTTTTTCATATCATACTATTCAGACGCACTCGAAAGAAATGCGCCCATTTTTTAAAATCATCGAACACGAAAAGATTTCAATACAATAGCAATAAAAATTCATGAAAATGAAACTTTTTTTTTTATTCATTGAAAAATGAAAACAGGTGAAGATCCATATAAACGTACTTTAGGTTTAAAAATAATAATAAGTAACAAAGAGACAGAGATTTGAGTTGGTGAGGTAATGTTTCTACGCAGTAGAAATTGTCACACACACATGGGATTGCACAGAGAGAGAGAGAGAGAGAGAGAGAGAGAGAGAGAGCTGTGTGTCAATCTGTTGTATACGTGGGAGCACTATTCGGGTTTTTCTCTTCTCTTCTCTTCTCCTCTCTCTCTCTCTCTCTCTCTCTCTCTCTCTCTCTCCCCTCTTGAAACCCTAATTGAAGCCTCAATTTGTCGCAGCTGCTGATCGGCACTGAAAAATGGTGAGATCTTCGTCACTTTTCTGTAACTGGAAATGCTTGCTGAATCTCCAAGTATTTCAACATTTCTTTTCATTTTTTTTCTTCCTGATTTGGATTCAAAATATGTTGGTTTTGAGGTTGTGGTGTCTTCGGATTTCTCAATTTTGGAAATATATGCGGATGAGGAATTGGTTGATTCTTTCTGGATTTGGACATGCACTCGCATATTTAATTTTTTCCTGCTTCACCAGAATCGTAATCCTGGATGCTATATTAGTGCTATTTAGCTCTCTCTCTTCTCTCCATTGTCAGCCTATTTTGGGGGCATTAAAATTTTCAGGATTCTTCTTTGGAAAATAGTCGTCTATTCAATTGTGTCATGCATTGTTCAGATGCGCTATCTTGAACAATTAGATTTTTTTATTTTTATTTTGTTTCTATTTGCTTACTTGGGCAATAGTGGAGGAAATCTTTGCATGAAGCATTAGATTTCCTTCTGGCTAATGGAAAGCGATGGAGGTTTCGTTGTTGGTGTTTTTTCCCTTACTGAGAGATGGTCCCTCCAAGTGTCGATGAACCTGACAGCCAAGATTGCATGTGCCGTTCGGCGCCTGATTTCCCGGGCTTTGTCGGCCTTCAATGGCTCTTGGCTCTTCCTCTGTTCCTGCCTATACATGCATGTGTAAAATGTACAATGAGTTGGGGCGTGGAATACAGAGAGAGGGGGACAAACGCGAGAGACCAGAGAGTGAGAGTTACGTGCAATGAAACTCCATTTTCTGACTTGTTTACACTGAAAACGTTGGTTCTCCATGGAGCGGGCATTCAGGCCGAACCATGTTACATTTCCATGTCTGGAATATGTGTGTTTCACATCCCCAACATTCGTCACTAAACTAAATGCTTTTACGACTTTATTTTTCTGGTGTGTTCTTAAGTTGTCGTGTTTTGATGGCAGCAATGGGATGGTCTGAACTTGGAGTCTTGGTGCTCTCTTCTCATTTTGGATTGTGCTCAACATACCATTTCTGAAAGGTGCATCTTTTAATATGCGTTACTAAATTTCGATCAAAATTGAAGAACATAAAGAACAGTATTAGCGCTGCAAATCTATGACTTTTACTTGGATCCTGTTGTGGTTGGATACTCGTGTATCTAAGATTTGAACACACCAAACTCCAAACTTTAGTATTAAGCGGTCTCCGGTAATTAAATACAGTTTTAGAGATACATCGTCTAATGGGAAAAAATCTAAATATGAATATATGCAATTAGAATTGTTATGTTAATTTACTAATACATTGACAATGCAATTTCTCTCTCGTTCTCTCTCTCTCTCTCTAAAAAAAAAATAAAATAAAATAAAAAAACTCAGAATTGTCCATTGGAAAAAATAGCTGATCAGATCTAATATCTTGGACCCACACATGTTTGGCGTCATGTCAACATAGGTACTTGCAAAACTGGGGTCTGTGTTAAACTGGATGCGCTTCACTTCAGGAAGTGGCCTTCCTCTTTCTTTATAATTTGGCAGAAATGTAATTTTAGTTGGAGTGAAAATTATTGAGCTTAACTGAGTCGTGATACTTATTTATGGATTTTTGTTCCCTTACTATTTATTAGTTATTCTCCTCCCTCATTTACGTGGGAGTGCATGCACAAGTCATAACTTGTTTATGTTTGTTTGGTTTCATATGGTATCGATTATTACTCAATCCCTCACATCCATGTGAGTATACACTCACTTTTATTTTGTCAGTTTTGACTTGAAATGGACATGGTCTTATTTCTCTTATTGCCAATATAATGCGGCTAATACTGGAGACTGGATAGCTCCGGCGCTGATTACCGGGAAGTTTAAGGAATTGGTTATAGGGCATCACTGAGTGTTCTTTGATTCTGCTGACCTTAGAGCTTTGCAAGCTGGAAGATGTATTATACTTTGTCTATTATAATTGTTTTTTCGTTACTGTTGTTTGTGGTTGCAGATGTCGTGATAATCTTTCAGTGGTTTCTCCGTAGAGGCTGGAGCTCCATAGTGGTGGAGCTGTGAAATGTTAATTTTGTTTTCAAATTGAGGTATACTCAGCTCGTTGGTGCTGGTGTTGATTGGTTGGAGCAAAACAAGAGCAACACTGGTGGCGAAGCATTACTGCAATAAGTTGGTAAAGATGTTATTCAGCAAAGAAATTGAGGGTCTGCATGATGATGGTTTTCAGGGGTCAATCAATGATCGTCGTATTTTCTCAGAGGTGTTCTTTGGGAATGACCATGACAGAACTAGTAAGAGGTGTCTTGTTACTGGTGCTATTAATTTTGACTGTGATTACAGTAGACAAGCAGATAAGTTTTGCTCAAACAGTGAAAACTCAGCCATAACAAGTCAGGTGGATTCTTGTAATGCGAAGGATGATTCAAGAGAATATTCTGCTTTTTTAATGAGGAAGGACCATGAGGGGAATGGTAAAAGGATAAAGTTATCAGATGACAACCTTTCTTGTTGCAGACATTATTCTGAAGCGATTTTGAATTCGTCAACTTCTCTGAAAAGAATCGTTTCTAATATGTCCGAATCTGATTCAAAATTTGTTTGCAACTCTGTAACCTGTCGTATAGTTGAATCATCCAGTCACAGTGTTACTTCCAGCTGTTATCTGCTCAGGCGACCTATGGAGACTAGCTCAAGAATCAATTTGAGTGGAAGGAATGTTTGTAATGGTAGGCTTTCGAGCTTGGATGGAAGTAAAAAGAAGGTAGGCAGTGCACGTAAAGCAATTGCTTCACCTGTTTCTCAGGAGAGCTTTGCAACCAAGATTTTGGTTACAAGTGCACCTGCTGGCGCTGCAAAATCATCCAAGATTCATAAACTGGCTCGAGCTAAAATATTGTCCAATAGAACTTCCAAAAAGGATCCCCGTCCTCTTCTACGCAGCCACGTGCAGAGCTTACTCAGAGCAGCAGGATGGGAGATTGGGAGCCACACAAGACTAGATAGGAACAAGGGTAGTAAATTGACATACTTGTCACCTCAGGGTGGTAAACCAATGCCTGAGTTTTATAAAGCTTGGACCTTATGTGGTCAGAGCTTGTTTGCCAGTAGAAGTGTTATTGTGGAGGAAGAGGGTAAGAGGTGGTCTAATACGACTGATTTTTGGTCTGATCTATCCACCACACTTAGCAAAATTGACGAAGAATTGAGTAATTCAGAAACTACTGCTGCACTCGCGCATCAGTGGTGTCTTCTTGATCCTTTTGCCAGTATTGTACTCATTGAAAAGAAGTGGGGCAGGCTAAGAGCAGGAGAAGTAGTCAAAGCAAGGAGAACGTTATTGCTTGATACGTCTGCAAAAGATGATGGCATTTTGTCATTGGAAAATGTGGATGGTATTGGAAATTCTTCTCTGGTCAGGGAAAGCACGCTAACAAATTCCTATGGGAGTTACCCAGTGTGTGATAAATACTGTGGTAATGAAATTTCCGAAAATTGTGGACAGTTGCACAGTGGGGCAGTGAAAGCTGTGAAAGGAGTATCAGTTTACTTGCCCGACAAAAAGTGCGCGCACTTTAGAGATACTGTTAGTGGGATAGGAACTCGACATGGGGAAATCTCTGGGAACAAAAGAGTTGGACAGGATCTAAACTCTGTACGAGCTTTTGGGGCAGATGGCACTTGTGACTATACCAGTAGTTGGCTGTTCGATGTTCCCGTCACTGTTGGAAAGTTAGACATCAAGCTTGGTGTGTCCGAACTTGTCTCTACTCATCGAGACGGCGGTACAAGCTTCCAAGGTGGTGATAGTTACAGATCTGAACATGATGGAGCAATGGCTTCGGATTCAGACGAAACTTTATCCATGAAATCTTCAGAAGGAGGTCGCAGAAGCTTCTGCAATGATAAGGCCGAAAATCAGCTGAAGCAATCCCTGGATAACCATCTAAACTGCAGAAATGAGGGCATATCTCAGTTTAATGACCAAGATTCTCGTGTGCCGCTGAGTACTTGTTTAGATAGTGTGTCATTTAGACATCCTCTTGTTAAAGACAGCCGTTTGGTGGTTTCCCATGATGCAGAGTTCAAGCAACATGCTGGACTTATTGGAAAGGTACATCGACAGAGCATTGACGCTTCCAGATTTGAAATGAATGTTGCATCTTCTGTACCTGATGCTATCTTGAAAAGGAAAGAATTCAAGAAATCCAAAAAGAAATCCAAAAGAAAACTGGCCACATTTCGTCAAAATGATATGTTAAGTCTGTTAACTAATAAGGCTGAAGGCCATGAAATTGACAACAGTCATGACAACATACAGTCACGCTCTGGAGAAGTCCGGGAGTGTTTGATACCTACTAATGTTAGAAGTGGTAGAAGTTGCGAAAAGGCAAGATTTAGGAAGGCCTGTCGCGGTTCTAAGAAATTGATTAAGTTTTCCCATGATGATACTGATGAATCTTCGAGGCAAGATATGAAATCAGAAGAACGTGAAACTATAAATGAAACTGGATCAACCACATGCCAGCTTAAAGATGATGATCTTTTGATTTCAGCTGTCATAAAAACTAAAACCTTCAAATCCACGACTAAAGAATCTACTACCTCAAAGAAATGCTACAAAACAGAAGCTTTCAGGAAACGCAAGAGCCAAAAGGGCAGGTGCAGGTTGCTTCCTAGGAGTATGGTTAAGGGGGGGAAACAGATGGAAGGGAAATGGCCCATCTTTGGCGTAAGAACGGTATTGTCTTGGTTGATTGCGTCGGGGGTTATTTCTCTTAAGGAAGTCATTCAATTCCGGAATCTGAAGGATGAATCTGTGGTTAAAGATGGCTTGGTTACTCGAGATGGGATCTTATGTAAGTGTTGCAATAAGACAGTCTCTGTCTCTGAATTCAAAAGTCATGCTGGTTTCAGGCTAAACCGTCCTTGTGTCAATCTTGTCATGGAGTCTGGTAAGCCATTTACCTTATGCCAACTTGAGGCGTGGTCAACAGAATACAAGGCCCGGAAAAATGCCACTCAAGCTGTTCAAGTTGATGAAATGGATCAGAATGATGATAGTTGTGGTCTGTGTGGCGATGGGGGGGAGTTGATATGCTGTGATAACTGTCCGTCTACTTTTCATCAGGCGTGCTTGTATGCAAAGGTTCGTCATTTGGTTGCTTTAAAGCTCTTATTCCATTTGCTTTATTGGTTCCTTTTCTTGTTCCCCCGATTGGTCAGTAATAACTGCATTATGCTCTATGCCTGCGTTTGTTGACTTGCCTGTAGATGCTTAATTGGTTACATTCGTGCAGCGTTATGGTTGTATTTTATTTGCAATTCCTTCGAAAACACCTGGTCCACCTGGAGTATGTGCTGTCCCTCCAGGGCCTCCACTCTTTAGTTGGCTTCGTCCTGCAACAAGCTGTATGGTTTCATAGGTCTGGTGACTTAAATATTGGTGTCATATACATCTTCATAGATATCTAATCTTGGATTAGTGTTAGTGTGAGAAATTAGAAACATATGCTCGGCTAATTTCCGGGCGCCCTAGAATGCCTGCAGTGGTCCAAATTATTGGCCACTCCCATGGTTCTTTTCTCTCTTAATGATTTTGAATGCCACTGAAACCCAGTTTAAAAAATTCTCGTTTTGTTGTTGATGTTCAAAGGAGTTTTTTTAACCTTGAGACTTTGATTGTTTTTATTAGATTGTTAACCGCCAATTCATCTAAAAGCGTTTGTAACTTAACACGGTATCAAAGCTCTATTGCGAGAGCTCTTGGGTTCAAGTCTCTTTGTTTGCATTGGCATGGGTGCGGGTAGGGGATACGGCAAAAACCAAAAAAAGTAAGGTACTGGTAAGGCGAGTGTACACCAAAATTTCTTTTTATATTTTCTATAATTTTAAGTATGCCTCATTATTTATATAGCAAGTATAGCACATTTTTATCAATAAAGAAAAGATAAGAGGCTTTGGAATAATAAACTAAAATATGGGTCTTAAAATTGTAATGTGGCTCACTATATAAACCATATAATGCTGCAGCAGTCAGGATTAGAGTTCATCTGTCTTCAATCTGCTCCTCTCGCTCTCATCCGGCGGTGACTCTGCAACCATCAGCCCCTCCTCTGGCTACGGCGACGGCAATTGATGTCCCTCTGGTGATGGCGACTGATCTCCTCCGCCGACTCTCTCTCTCTCTCTCTGCTAAAAAAACGTACCCAATCGAGTATCCATGGGGCACCCAAAAGTACCGGGCACGTTTCCGGCGTACCCGGTACGTATTTTCCAGTACCGGGCTGTACGAGTACGCGTACGCCTATGGTTTTGGCGTACCCGTGCTTCATAGCCGTTTGCATTCTATTTCTCCCATTTGTTTTTTGTTCTGCTCTATCTCTGAAAATTTGCATCTCCACGTGCAAGATAGAGTCGCATGTGAGAGAGGCTGTTAGATAGCTTGATATACATTGTTAGGCCCATTTCGTAATAGCTTAAGCTTTTAGATGAGGTGGTGGTTAATGATCTAATAGTTTTAATCTGAGACTCATGGACACAACAATGTTAGTAATGTGACCTGAAACAATTGATTTCATGAATTCAAAATTGTTGTATGGCATGGGTTTGATCATATACTAAAGACAATACTGCTTGGGTAAAATGGTGATCAGTAAAAAAAGCAACAGTGTAAAAGACGGTCAAGCATTTTTATTGCTACATCTGCCTCTGTTACATTTTTAGATGGTATTATTTCTATAGTTTAAGATCCTGAGATGCCTAGTCTAATAGAAAGTGAGCGCTTGCAATGATGCCGATTATAATGTAATGTTACACTATTGCATATTAATTTGAAAATTTTGTTTTCAATGGCAAAGTATGAGGCTATTCAATTGGTAATTTGCACTTCTAACCTTTGGGAAACTATTTCATAGACATTGCCCTCTGATGATGCTTTTGGATTGTGGTGCATCAAGTCTCGCACTACCATTTCACAGCTACTCAACTCAACAAAGCTTATAGCAACATTTTCATTTCACATATCCTGTGAATTTCTTTAAGATGCATTGTGTATGTAGAAGAGAAGTTGAGCAAGACATAGATATCTTTTCTTATATGAGTAATAAATCGGTGGAATTTGCTCCCACCTGCTTGAGTAGGCACATGACTGAAAAACCGGGGCAGGCATGATTTGACTTTATAACTGAGGTTGCCTTGGCACTTTGGCAGCTTCCAACATTCCCCTGCCTAGGTGATCCTTTTGTGGGAATCAAATGTCCACACCTTACTTAGTTGTTCGCTTGTTTCTGTATGCATAGTAAAAATATGAGAATCAGTTGTACAATAATTGAAAGGGTTTTGGAATTGACTAGAAAGAATGAGAGAGATTCTTGGAGATCATGCTCTGAGATGTTGTCACTTTGTTGCATGTGCCACATGTTAGAAACTTTTCAATCTAGTGTTTATGGATCATTAAGAAATAGGAATGAAGACTTAGTTACATTGAAATATTTACTAGAAGGCAAAGAGCAGTGTGAAGATTTAGATTATTACAACTTTTGATTACGTACTTTTTGATTACGTAATTGTTTATTGCACAACACAACCTTGCATATGAGAGAGGTGTTATTAAAGATTCTTAGCTTGTAGAAGCATGATCAGATAGTAATCTATATACCAAAAGGAAGCACAATGATTCCCTTTTCGTAAAAGCATTACATTTAAAAAGATTTAGAATCATCACAACTTCTGTATCCTGTAGAATATCACACACTAATGATGAGAGACCATTTTAGGATAAAAATCCTAGGGTTGTGATTCCCTTAAATTATGTTGCCTTCTGGAAATTAAGGCATAATGCTCGCTGTCGCATCCCAACTCAATTCTGCATCCTGCATTTATGATGCTCGTGTAAGTGTCTTTAAAGTCTTTCTCGTTTAATCTTAAAGTAATAATTATGAGACATTGCCAAGGCTTTTGACGTCTGATATTTGATAAGTGGATTGTTGATAATGTTTAATTTTACAATAGTCTGATTTGCAATACGAAGGTAAAATTTCTCACATGGAGCTTGATGTTAGAGACCTAGAACTTATACTTAAAGGTGTAAATTTGGTCGGGCCAGGGTGTAGTTTTGGGGGGAAGACATGGTACGAGAACGAGCATGTCGTAGGCTCAACATAGGCACGGGCATGGAAAGGAAAGAAAGAAAAGGAAAAACGCTATGGCAATTTGGTAGTGTCAATAAAATTGGTGTGATTCATTGTGGTGCCTTAGAAGCACCATATATACAAGCCTAACTTGCCTTAAAAGAAAGAAGGGAAAACGCTATGGGCAATTGGGTAGTTTCAATAGAATTGATGAGATTCATTGTGTCGCTTTAGACATACCATATATATAATCCTAACTTGCTCTGAAGAAAGAAAGAAAAGGGAAAATGCCATGGGCAATTTGGTAGTTTCATTAAAATTGGTGAGATTCATTGTGTTGCCTTAGAAGTACCATATATTCAATCCTAAATTGCCTTGAAAGAAAGAAAAGGGAAAACGCCTTGGGCAATTTGGTAGTTTCAATAGAATTGACGAGATTCGTTGTGTTGCCTTAGAAGTACCATATATATAATCCTAACTTTCTCTGAAGGCGGTTCTTCCTCGCGCACAATAGTCATATTTTGACAATAATGGATGATTTGATCATAGAAGAAGGGCAAGATGACGGAGACATGGAGATGTTCATGTTTTCTCAGGTTCGGATGAGCGATTTACTGTACAATGAGGTTGGATGAGAAGTTCTCTTTTGAACTGGCTTAATCATTTGGTCTTGTGCTTCAAGACTTTCATTCACTTTTGAGTTTTCTTAGCTAATCGTGTTTTGCTGAATAAAACTGAATAAAGCTCTTGTTCTTTTTGTGGTTTATGACGTATTCCATATCAGATACTCAGATCTTCTTTTGTGTATTCTTCTAGGGGTATGTCTTTGTGTTCAGTTCTGCATCCTCATTGTTTATATCCTTTGTTCAGAAAGTGCATGCTTTTCTTGTTCTGCAATGAACTGATTGGGCTATAATTATTCACATGGTGGTCCTTGGTGAGTAAATGAAATTATCATCGTTCTTGGGGATGTTTTTAGTTCCAGATCCATGCATTTCCGTCTTTGTCATAGATATTCTTTACTATGTTGTGATAAGTAGTTTCATGCACTTGCACGATGTTGCCATTTTCTAGGCTTTGTTTGCACAGGGGAGGTTAATGTCGGCCAGGCCCTGGTCATTGAATTTACCCAATTTTGTTTCCTTCCTTCAGGAACTCCCCGAAGGAAATTGGTATTGCTCAAACTGCACTTGTCAGATTTGTGGTGATGTTGTTCATGATAAAGAGGCTTCGAAATCACCTGGTTCATTGAAGTGTTTGCAGTGCGAGAATAAATGTAATTTTCTCCTCCTCAATCGTAGTGAATTATTTTCATCTAAACGTATTGTGAACGCCCATTTATAGCTTTGAAGCCTTTGATTAGTCTATGCATTTGACAAGTCCAATTATTATATGGAGTTGAATAGCTTAAATATAGGATTGACACCTCGATAACAACTAGTAAAAAGTTGATTGATATTTTCACTATTGAGGATATCTCGTTTGCCCATGATTCATTTCCCCAGACTTTTGAATTTCTACTTCTGATTATACCAGTGCATGTCAACAGATCACAAGGCATGCCTGAAAGGAGAGGGTCCATACCGACAACTGGCTTCTGATTCCTGGTTTTGTGGGGAAAGCTGTCAAGAGGTAAACAATGTTTTCTTTTACAAACAATGTCAGTTCATCTAGAAGACCATCGCAATTCGTAAAAGAGCATGTTTGATACGTAGGTCTGTCAAGCTAATTACAGGCTTCAATGCGGTTGTGGCATGTTGTTTCCTTACCAAATTTAGTGAATGAGATCACCTATTAATTTTTTTCCCTCATAAATTCCGTTATTCAAGGCGGGTTCATGTTACACGGTCTTGGGTGGCTTCAACCCCAAAAGCTAGCTCCTGATGTGAGGGTGCCCTCACACTTATATCTTTCATATTATTCTGGTTCCCAGGCGACTTGGGACTTCGCTTCACACATTCCTCATGCGCAGCATGCTCACTTGGCAGCACCTGCCGCGTGTAGGCCAGAGACACACCCTACCCATCTCTGGTACATAGCTCTGATACGGTGTTACACATTCTTGGGTAGTACTCAACCCCAAAAGCTAGCTCATAAATTGA
This sequence comes from Vaccinium darrowii, assembly GCA_020921065.1. Lineage (NCBI taxonomy): Eukaryota > Viridiplantae > Streptophyta > Magnoliopsida > Ericales > Ericaceae > Vaccinium > Vaccinium darrowii. The sequence continues at coordinate 8,006,943 of CM037154.1, forward strand.
GGGTGCCCTCATGCTTATATATTTTATATTATTTTGGTACTCAAGCGATGTGGGACTTTGCTTCACAGTTCAATGGGTAATGGTTGGATGGTTAAAACATTTATCTATTTGAATTAGAAGCATGGACACGTATTTGGAAGGTGTCAAAAAAAGCGTCATACCTATGGCGTACTCACCATGAGACAAGTTCATTGCTTAGACCACAAAGAAGAAAATATGTGATTAGTTTAGATTTATATGATTACGATATAAGGGGGTAACCTTCTAGTGCCTTCCCTCTGTTAGTTATATGCATTCATGTGGCTATTGTGGCCTGATTAGCTGCTTTGAGCATTTCAGTTTTGACAGCTCAGTTGTCGCTGAATTAGTTCTTCTCTTCTGTATTTGTCACCTTCATTCTGGATTTTAAGAGAACGTGGCTTACTGTTGTATGCAGGTTTACTTAGGCCTTCAATCTCGCATCGGGCTTGTGAATCTTCTTTCTGATGGCTTCTCTTGGACCCTTCTGAGGTGCATTTACGGGGATCAAAGAGTTCATTCTGCTCAAAGGTTTGTTGCTTTGAAGGCAGAATGCAACTCAAAGCTGGCTGTTGCTCTAACAATTATGGAGGAATGCTTTCTCCCCATGGTGGATCCAAGAACAGGCATAGACATGATACCCCATGTTGTATACAACTGGGGGTAAGTTCATTCTCCTTTTTGCCAACTTTTTGCAGAAATTCCCAATTGTTTATTATTTCTAGGATGTCTAACTTCTTTAACTCTATCAGCTCCTCGTGAATAACTCTCTCTCTCTCTCTCAATTGTTGTTTCCTTTGCTCGGCGTCTCTCTCTCAATTCTTGGCAGTCTTTGAACCTATAATTGGAAACTCTGACTGCCATATTTTAATTGATACTTCGTTCTATGGATGCATGTACGATGTCAACTTGGGTCTGCATTGTTTACCATACCTTTCATAGTGATGAATTCTTTGGGCGGACCATTATTAATGTAGAACTTATTGAAAAATGTTTGATGGACTTAAAAAGGGAATGAAACTTTTTTACAAAGGTCAAAAGACTTGGTCGGATTCTCTGAACTCTTTATCTTTTAATTAATAAATTTGCACAATTAAAACATGCAGAGTGAAACTGCACATTGACAAGCATATATTATAGCATGGAAATGAAGATTGGAATCATGCCCTGTGGTTTTGGCATAGTTTTCATAGTGTCGAAGCCTCGAAGGCCTTCTGTTGGATAGTATTGTTAATTTTATAATCTGGTGTTCGGAGGTTACACCACTCGTGGCTGTTCAGAAAACAATCAGGGGATTGTAATATTTTGATAAGATGGTAAATTGGTTATCAATAGTAGTACGACAATTTAAAATGTTTTGAAGTTCAACCAAACCAAACTGAATTTTATTCAAGGTGATTACTGTAACCTTCCGGCAATTTGCACTTTTGCAGTGGACTCCACATGGTTGATTAGTTGACTCAACTCAAAATTGTAGCAAGGGTGAGAAGTTTGACAAACATGTTCCACTATGTATAGACCACTTGTATCTACATGCATGCAAATTTACATAGATTTTTCCTCTATGAAATGTGTTGTTTTTTTGTTCCTTGTTAGCACATTGTGTTATTCATCTTTCAATTCTCGACAAAATTATCTATGGACCCCGTAATGTTTTCTCCATTCCTTCACATTTAGGAGTAACTGTTTAGCTGATTGTGGTCAATTAAGGAGTAACTGTTTAGCTGATTGTAGTCAAATTTTGATGCTGGTTCTAATCCTTTGTTTTTTAACCAGATCAGAATTTGCACGTCTGAACTATCATGGATTTTATACGATGGTTCTGGAGAAGGACGACGTGCTGATGTCTGTTGCATCAATCAGGTAGTTCTCTCTAGTAGTTCCTTATAATTCCCTCTTTTCAGAATCTTCAAATCTTATCTTTGAAAACCATTGATGACCTTTATTCCTTGTCATGATAATTGTGTGATTCAATTTTCAAGCATTGTGGTAAGGAGTTACCATAAGGTAAATGTAATTTGTCGGGGGCTTTGTATCCCTCTTCTACTTTTCAAAATTATCAGCTACAGTATTAAATAGTAGAATGGTTTGGATCTTCTCACTTGTCCAAATTAGTGATAGTTTCTCATTGCACCTACCCTTTAGCTAAATTTCTTGCATGCTTTTGTCTAGTCCTTTACAGTAAACAATAATCCATTGCAATACTTTATATTTAGGCATCAATCGTAATGCAGGATCCATGGAGTAACAGTTGCAGAGATGCCCCTTATTGCAACTTGCAGTTTGTATCGGCGCCAGGGAATGTGTCGGCGCCTCATGAATTCTATTCAAGAGGTAATTTTGCCCATTAGGACTCTATTCTTGAATTCTCATTATGAAAGAAATGCTGGTCCGTTCTCTATCACACTTGCAATAAATTTTTCTTCAAAAGTAACGGTACAATCTTTTTATTCGTCTATTCACATTAAGTTAATTAGCAAGGAGAAAAAGAAACTACTGATATAGATCCATGCGAATAAACATGGATCTGTGGACACACGTCTCAGTTGACTGAACTAACATTTCATAGTATTTCTAATAACCGCGCCACTTAAATTTTATGCCTTTTTCTTAATATTTCTAATTGCTTCATCATTCATTGTCCATGTGATTTGTGCTTAACTGTTCCCTTTTCATGCCGTCGTGGTTTTAGATGCTAAAATCTTTGAAGGTAGAAAAGCTCGTGATATCCGCCATTCCCAGCCTTGTGGAAACATGGACTCTCGGTTTCGGCTTCCAACACTTGGAAGATGGTGAGAGGAGGAGCTTGAGTAGTATCAACTTGATGGTATTTCCCGGAACAGTATGGTTGAAGAAGCTCATTTTTGAAAACCAGGAAACAAGTCAACGAGGAGGTGGGGGTGGGCATTTCGTTCTCCATTCTCAATATACCTTCCTTTTTGTGTGTGAAACTGTGTTACGATTTCTTAAAAAATGCAGGATTAGGACATGCAACACCTTTGAGCTCAGATGATCCAACTGAAACAGTTGCTTGTTCTGAAGGAGGGCCCACCAGCGATTTTACAAGAAAAACCGATGGAAGCCCTCCACTGGAAGAAGATGCCGCTCAAACAGCAACCGTGCATAGTTTTACAAGACAATCTGATGAAAGCCGCTCAGATGATCCTACCAAAACAGTTGCTTGTTCTGAAGGAGGACTCACCGGTGATTGTACGAGAGAAACTGATGGAAGCCCTCCACTTGAAGATGCACCCGGGCATAATTTTACAAGACCATCTAATGAAAGCTGCTCAGATGATCCAACCAAAACAGTTTCTTGTTCTGAAGGAGGACCCACCGGTGATTTTACAAGACAAACTGATGGAAGCCCTCCACTGGAAGAAGATGCCGCTCAAACAGCAACCGGGCATAAGTTTACAAGACCATCCGACGGAATCCCTCCATCGGAAACTGCCGCTCAAACAGCAACCAGGCATGCTGGTGGCAGCGACATCCAGGTTGAGACAGGACAAGATGGTGATTGGGCGGAGTGTTTTTCTAAACTGTCCTGGGAAGGAGCAGGTAGAACAGTGGCGGAATCTCAACTTGAAATGGTTTGTGGCGTAGAATCTGTGGTTACGTACGACAAGAAAGAATTAAGGTTGGATGAACCGTCGCAGATATGTCAACTTGAAATGGTTTGTGGTGTAGAATCTTTGGTTATGTATGACGAGAAAGAACTAACGTTAGAGGAACAGTCTGAGAAAGCCGGTATGTTGCAAGATAGTGATAAATAAAGTTAAATGCTTGGAAAAATTCGTGTTCGCTGCCAGATACCGGGGAGATTTGCCGGAAAACAGGATCAAAAGGATAGAATGTTGGCTGAGTATTGTACTGCCAAAATGCCTCACCGAGGCGGATACCTCTATCCATCCTGTGTGTTGCTTTTTCTTGGTACAAAATCTATTTTTACCAACAAAAAAAACAGATGAAAAAAGAAAAAGAAGCCTATCATCTGGAGATAACACAGACAATTAAAGAATAAAAATCACACCAGAGTAGACAATGGGTCATTGAAAGTGGTAACCTGAAGACTAGTTTTCGAATTAAACATCTATTGTTAACCAAATGTGAGAACTGATCCTAACTACGAACAACGTTAAGGTTTCAACAAATAACGCAAAAAAATTTCTTGCTCTCTCTCTCTCTCTCTCTCTCTCTCTTTTTAAGAGCAAGAAATTTATCGAAAAGGCATCAAGAGAAGTACAAAAAAAAAAAAAAATAGAGCGAAAATCAGAACGTCCTTAAAGCCAACAATATCCAAAAACACAGAACAATAAATAGAGCCTATACACCTTTCTTAAATTTAACCAACTATATTTCCTCTCCGTCAAACTATCTACATGTCGCCGATGTTGGGTGTTCTACTAACAAAAAATTATTTTTTCAAAAAACCAAGACAGGTTATTCTCTCATAACACATCACACAAAAAACCGTGAAAAGCCAGTTTATTAAAAAAACTGGGTTAGTGAAACACCCTAAATGAGCCACATTTATGTTGATTTCGTTGTGTTTGATGTGGATAGAACTCATAGAAGAAGACTATTTGGAGGTTTATTTTATGTTTGTGGCTCATTTAGCTGGAGAGGAGTCGTGGATAAATCATTACTTTATTTAAAAAAATGTAAAATCAATGCAAGAAGTAACTAGTACTCTAAATTTAAATATTTCAACTAGAGTTTTCGAAAACGTACTAGGGACTTTCAAAATTGGGTCCGGAATGACTCCAGACTCTCTTTAGTACAAGATAAGACCGTCATCGTCTACATTGTATATTTAGAAAATTTAGAAAAATAAGACGTGGGTTGTCTTCTTCAATCCAAATTTTGGAGAGGATTCATTTCCTTCTAAATTTGGAAAAAATTTTGAGTACCAAATCGGTACCATGTGACCGAGCCTATGTGGTATCTGAACGTTGCAGTCGGGCCGTCCAAAAGTGTATTGGACGATCCAGATCAAAATCCTCTCTCCTTCTCCTCCTCCTCTCTCCCCTTTCTCTCTCTTATTTCTTTTTCCATAATTCGGACCGTCTAAAACAAAATAGATGTCCATATCGCATGCGGTGTACTATGTGGTACCCACTCGGCAGTGAAAAAATACACAGCTTTGAAACGAACGCATACAATAGTACTAGTAGATCTACAAAAGCCGTTAATAACCACCGGAAAACGAAGGGTGTGTTTGGAACTTGAGGAAAGTGAGGGAAAAGAAAGGAAAATTAAAATTTTTCCCTCCTCTTGTTTGGTTTGGAGAGAAAAGAAGAAGAAAATAAAAAATCAAAGTGTTGTAAATAGTAAAATTTTCCTCCCAATTTTCTCTAACTTTCCTCTCATTTTATTTTCTCATCTTTTCCTTTCTCTTCCACATGTTCCAAACAAACCCGAAGGCTCAGCTGGGCTGAAATATACTCTGTGACTTTCGAGCGCCAATTGCTTCTCTCTCACTCCATGAATGACCTCCACCACGCTTCAACATCGCCATACCCACCTAAACCCTAGCTGTCTAGGGTTTCTACAATAAGCTTTCAGCTTGACCACGACATGCCTTCGTATCCCAAGTACTTCAACGCCCGCCCTTCGTCCTACACTCGGCGATCAACGGTGCTGATCCTCTGTTTCCTCATCGGAATCACCGGATTCCTCTTCGGTTTCATCGCGATTACGAGATCGAGCTCGAATAAATGTCAAACTTCCAAGCCTAGATCGGTGTCAGTTGTTTGGGAGAGAGGTGGTGGAAATGGGAATGGTAGGGTTTCTGATGGAGATGAAAAAAGGCACAAGGTAATGGGGTTTGTGGGGATTCAAACTGGGTTTGGATCGATTGGACGGCGGCGATCTTTGCGGCGGACTTGGATGCCGTCCGATCAGCAAGGGCTTCAACGGTATAAAAGTTTTCTTGATTTATATATTTGTATGTGTGTATTTGGTCAATTGGATGTATGTTTGACTGGATAGTGGAAATGCTGTTCCTGCATTGATTGATTGTTTTAGCAATTTACATTTTCAATCTGCTTTGGCACACCCTACACACCTTGGATTAGCGATGTTTAGATCGGATCCAATGTAACTGTTGGAGCTTGTCCAAGTTAATTATGACCTCCAAAAACTAGTATATGAGCTTGGGCGGCCTCTCCACTCATTACCAGTTGGTTTTGAACTGGATGCTTTAGTATGTTATAAGAACTAGGCTTTTAGAGTCTTTTGGACAAGACTCACCATTGTTTGTGTCTTAAACATAAATTGTTTCGTTGTGAATTGTGATTCTTTGTTATGGTGCTTTTGTTTACCTCTTCACGTGCGGGTCAGTAGTCGCACTTGCTGGGGAGTGTTAGAGCTTGTCCCATTATTATAACCTTATTGCCAATTAGTTTTGCGTTGGATGCTTGAACAGTAACGACATTGGTATGTATGATGGGATAGCATTACTATTTGATCCATGGCAATTCTTTGGTGTAGCTTGACGTATGAGCATTTCCATTGGATTGAAGTTTTATGAAAGCATAGTTGTTTATGAACGAGACCGCCTCCTTCGGGAACTTCTCACTCTAAGGAGAGTAACCTAGGGTTTTATCCCTATCTTTTCTACCTTTTGACCGTCGCCACGCTTCCCTCCTCCACCGCCACCCACAGATCAACACCCACTCTTCCCCTTATCCTCTCTCACCTCGCCCTTCACAGATCGACCCCTTGGGGAGGTAAGGGCTGCCGCCTCTCGGCCCTACCTCCCCCTCATCCCCGACGCCCCGGCCCCACCACCCTTTTTCACCTCTCCGTTTGTTGAAACCCACCCTCACCCACAAAAGCCTGTCCGCCCTCCTCCGCCTTGCCATAACCATAGCCTCTTCCACCCCTCTCCGTCTCCATTGCTCCGGTTGGTTTTGATGACGACATGGTGAACTAGGGTGGCCCGGGCTCCTCCGGCGAATAAGGATCCAGATCCCGCAGGCGGCAGCTATGGTGTCTACATAGTGTTTCTCTCCTGGAGCAGCAACTCATCTTGGCTCGAAGTAACTCGGTTCGACTCAGCGATGGGTAATTTGGGTGACTCTGTTTTTCGGCTTGGACCAGTTTCTTTCGATAGTTTGTTAGTTTTTAGATTTCTATTATTCAGTTTTTCTTAGTGTATTGGTCTGTTGAGGGAGTGCTTTCCGTTGATCACCGTGGTTGCGGGATGTCGACTTTGTCGACACTGCTAACCCGCGCGCAGTGTCCCGAGTGTTAGTAGGGACTCGCCTCGGGGTAAGCACCCATTGGTCGTGAAGGCTTACCGGTTTCCTGGTTTGCTCTCGCAGTCGGCCGGCGATTAGCTGTCGGATTGTATCTCCCACTGAGGTTTCATATTGTGCTTATTGGTAGGGTTTGAGCTGTTATCCTTCAGGATTTCTACTTCCAAATCATGGACTGGTTCTTTGCCCAGCATTGAGTTGTTGGTCTGTCTTTGGCAGGAGTGCCATTGAGCGTACTAGTGTACGTACTCTCATCTAGCTTTTGTTACTTTTGGTTCAATCCTGTATCTTGTGATGAAATTTGTACTGCCTTCGGGCTTTATTTGAATGGAATTGACTTGGATTAATTTTTTTTTTTTTGTTTTGTTTATTGTAAGGTTGTAAGGTTATTATGAAGAATTTGTGTTAGTATCGATTTTGTGTGAAATAATATTTTGTCCACTAGAGTTGTGCAAAGTAGGATAGAAAGTAGAAGAATATAACATTTGTCTAGGGAGAGGGGCCACTTGGACAGAAGGATTGGTACTAAGCGAGATTTACTAAGTACGGCCTCTGTGGTCTGTTTCCTTCATGAAATAGTAGTGGAGGCTTTTGAACTCCGTTTGACGTAGGAGAAAATTGGGAGGTAATCAATAAAGTTTGATGGGTAAAAGGAGGAATATTAAGGTAAATAGAAAACCAGGGGTGTGGTAGTGGCAAACAGTGTTCTAAAAGTTGGCCTAGGCGGTGTCAAGCCACCTTGACTAGGGGACTAGGCGTTGACTTAGGTGTCAGGAAGATTAGTCGGCCACCTAGATGGGATTTTGGAGGGATATGGAGAAGAATAGGAGTAATGGACTAGTAATTTCGTACTACTTATGGTTTTGAACTTTGTAATTGAGTTTTTATTTGGTACTACTTGGTTTCATTTGGATTGACTGTACTTAGTTTCCATGTCTCTATATATTATATATTTGAAAGCTTGATTTTGATGGATGAATAGATGAATGAATGTTTAGTGTTTTCACTTTGAATGTTTCCTAATGTTTTGATCTACTTATGTTGTTCTACTTACTAAAAACTTGGGGAGGGGGTGGAGAATGTTATGAAGAAAAAAAAACCCTACTAATCTCTAGGTGCCTATTAATTGGCCCAGGCGCTAGGCGGTGCCCAGCTGCCCGACTAGCGGCCAACGACTTTTAGAACAATAGTGGAGAAACACAAGGCATGAACGAGTTTTCTTAAAGAATTAATGGTAAACAAAGAAGGCACATGTGGAAAAGGACTTTCAAAGAATGAATAGCTCATTGTGTGGGCTGTTGTGCTTGTTGTATACCAGTTTCGGAGCAGTACCCATCCCAATCAACCAGTTTTGATTTGACTGCAAAGAGTTAGTTGGGAATTGGGATGCGTAATGGGATTTTGGATGGTTGGGTTTTAATCAGTGAGCCTTCTTTTGGAAATGTAACAGTTGCCAAGGTCTGAGATGCCTTGCTTTCTTTTTGGAAAGTCCTTTTTTTGGTGATGGTTGTGGGTGTTATTACGTATGCAATCATATGGATATTTGCATAACTAATTATCTAAATGTAGATGCCCGTAAACGGTAAACCTGAGTACTTGACAAGTTTCTGGGTAATGGCCTCTATTAGATCTTATTCTGTGGCAGTGCCTAGAGTCTAGTGTAAGATGTAGTAGTTGTATTGTGTAGCATAGTATTTTTCACTATATCATTTTGTTGGGAGGGTATTTTAGTTTGCTTAACTGTTTCCGTATTAGATCTAGGTTTGCTTTATATTGTCAGAGAAATACTGTAACTTGATTGAGGTCCTGCTTAACTATTGTCTACTTGAACTGCCCCGAAGCCATGGGATCCCAAAATGCAGTCAGATCCTTCATTTAAAGTAAAGCCAGAAATTTTTACTAAGTGCTTGGTAGTGTAATCAGTTGATATTGATGAGCTCTCCACATGGAGAAATAATCTACTACTACCATAAGAAAGGGAGTTGCTAGTTATCTCCTACAATTTTAATTGACCAATGTGCCCTTATCCTTCAAATTTATCACACATACATCCTCACACCGCCTCAACCTTGACCTCCACGCCCAACTGCTTTGTCTCCATATGTTCCTCCCACCGCCTCAACCTTGACCCCCGTTGTCCATATGCTTCGTCCCACATGCTTTGTCTCCATCTGCTAAAAAATTTAACACATTATAACCTTTTTTCCTTCGTTACAGTGGGCGGTGGGGGACCCTCATTGATTAACTTAAAATTTAACATTAGAAAACTATTTTCCTTTTCCATTTTTTTTTTATCTTACTGTATATTAGTAGGACGATTGCTTTTAGTTAGCATACAATTATTTAAGTTTCCCAGCGCAACATTAAATTTGAAATACAATAATGATTGGTATGAAATTATTGAACTTTTTTTTTTTTTTTTTTTTTACGGTTACCGTAAAGTAGTTGATGAAGGAATCACCCGATATTCGTTAACTAAGGCGATTTAAATACTAAAAATACGAGTTTGATCTGTGGAACCAAACGTTAAATGAATATGCATATAAAACTTCATACGAGGTATTTGAGGTGACTGATGATAAAATGAAAGAAAAATTGGAGGATGTAGATGGTTGCTAGGGTTACGAGTAAAAAGGAAACTATGTAAAGGACACGGACTGATTATGAAACTAATCTTACTAATCGATAAAATGAAGACAATTTTTTGATAAGTTGAATGTGTAATTCTTGCTCTCAAATTAAAATTTTAGCAGTATTATGAGGATTGGCGTTCTTTGCACATGCCCGGATGCTAGTAAGTGTAAAAATGGCACATGCTTCATATGATACTTTTAGTACAAATTTGCAATATATTTGCATCTGTTTTCTCCTAGTAAGTAATGACTGATGTCGGTGATGTGGGTTTTGTCCTGGTTCTACCAACTGTGAAGACATTCTGTAGCTTACTTAGCCATAAGAGTCTATTATTTTTCATTGTTTGCATGAGTGCTTTTGTGCTAAACTCTATGTTGCAATAAAATGATGACTCACAGCTTGGAAGAAGCCACCGGCTTGGCTTTTAGATTTGTTATTGGTAGAACCAATGACAAGTCAAAAATGGCTGAACTCAGAAAGGAGGTGGCAGAATATGATGACTTTATGCTGTTAGACATTGAGGAAGAGTACAGTAAGCTTCCATTCAAAACGTTAGTGCTTGCCTTTTTAATTTACCATTTCTGAGTTCCTATAGTCTGTTTTCTAGAATTGCACTAAACTGTGTCTCTGCAGGTTGGCTTTCTTCAAAGCTGCCTACTCACTTTTTGACTCTGAGTTTTATGTGAAAGCTGATGATGATATATATCTGAGGCCAGGTTTGCCTAATTTTTCTCGCATTTATCAGTGCTCTATACTGTCACGTGCTTTATTCTCTATATTTTGTGGCTCTTCCCCTATGTAACTATTTGCAAACTTCTTCACTGTCTGCTAGATCGCCTTTCACTGCTTTTGGCTAAAGAACGTGCACACTCTCAAACTTACCTTGGATGCATGAAGAAGGGTCCAGTTTTTACAGACCCTAAGCTCAAATGGTTAGTCCCTTTATGTTTGACTTCATGTAGTTCGTGATTTCTTTGAATTTTCAGTTTTCTATTCCTTTTGTCTCCACCTCCGAAATTTAGAGCGATCACATTCGCGAGACACTGATGCCGTTGTATTGCTTTAGTTTAGTGGCTGGTAGATTTAATACTCATTTTCCATCTGTTGTACTTCTCAAAAAACTGAAAAAGAAAACCCCTCATTTGCTATCTCCTTTGTGGTGTCATGTATGAGTGTCCCTTCACGTGTAATTGGTGAGTGGTCATAATTGAAGCTTTGAGAATCAAAATACATGGAGAATATTTGTTGCATACTTGCATCTATAATGTCCGGATTATCTATTTTCTATAAAACACAATGTCAGGAAAGAACACGCAGAACAAAGGAGAGAGTGATTGTGTATAGTCTGTCCTTGTCCACTATCCTGTGTAACCATCATTCTGGCTTCAAGGACAATTGTGATACATTTTGCAAGTTCCTTGTTCAGTAAGACAACTTTTGCTATTCATAGGTATTAGCCATCTTGGTTCTGTCAATCCCAGGGGTTATGAAGGGGCCAGGTCCCTTTTATTGGCTTCTGATCTGGATTTTCTCCCTAAAATATCTTAGTATTTCTGGATTCTCAATCTTCTTAGGAAGAGTTATTGTTCCTACTTCCCTCTTTGCAACCTTATCACTTCAATTCAAGCTCCCGAGTCTTTTTCAATCTGTCTAACAATTTCATGTGATCGCTACACACTTCTTTCTTGTTGTACTTCCCCAAAATTTCGTCTGTGAACTACAATTTTTGTGGAAGCTGGAGCTGGTGCTCTTCTTTGTGGCATCACAATAGTCCTAGGGAAGAATGCTTATGATCTGTGTGCAGCCGACTAGTCCCCACCTGGGAGCTAGGCAGCCCTTTCCGCCTGACTAGCACCTAGTAATTTTTAGAACATTGCTTATGATGACCAGAAATGCTAAGTGGTTATTGACTTGTTATGAGATGATATTATCTTTTAATCCTCGCAGGTATGAGCCACTATATGATTTGCTCGGGAAGGAGTATTTTCTCCATGCATACGGTCCATTATATGCTCTTTCTGCTGATGTTGTTGCGAGCTTAGATGCTCTCAGAAACAATAGGCAAGCTCACTTTGTTCATTATCATGTTTGTCTTCATCATCATGTCTAGTTATTGATATTTGTATTTTTATTTGTTTCTTTTAATGCTGTCCATTGATCCAAATTTATTTATGAGTTGTTTTTATGGGATTATTAACCCAGATTTGCGTGATATTTTTTAGAGTCCCATGTTTTTTTTTGCCTCAACAAAAAGATATGATATGTGCAACTGGTGGACCTGGGAAGAATTTTAAGTTTGAAACTGGTAGTATCTTATATATGCACAAATTGAAAAAAGGTTACAGGGTTTGGGGTATGCCTCTTCGTTGCCCTTGCGGTATATTCTTATTTAAGTACTTGCGTGGAGGATGAATACTGCATAGTTCACAAGAGGTTAGTGAACGTCCATGTCATGTCTGACACTGAACATCTGTGCCATGTCTGATCCTTTAAATCACTAGTGTGTTTTTTGAGGGTAATACAAATAAGGTGCTGGATATTTGTTGTGATGACACGATAGATGCATGTCTATCTGACATCATTGATAAGAGAAGGCCGAATTGCTCTTTACACCTTCAATGGTGTCGGGTATGGGAGAAATGAGGAAAGCCTAGATCATATTTTCTTTATTTTCCATTTGTTTTAATCTTTATTGTGGAGGGTTGGCTCAAGCAGAGTTAGATAGTAAAGTTCCACCTTGTTTGCGATCATAAGCTATGCATTGGTTCTAACAAGGTTTGGGTAGGAAGCTCAGGCTTGGCGCACTGTTGTTTGTGCGGTTCTTTGGATTTTATGGTTACAATCGAATAATAGGGAGAGGGTTGAAGATTTGGGTATGTGGAAAAAGATTTGTTATTTGGTGTCTCCTCCTTTCAACGAATTCATCTATATTGTGATGTGTAGAGATTGGAGAGCCATTTGTTCATGTTTCTTTGCTTTTGTTTGTGGTGGCCTTCATGTTCCCCTTTTAGCCTTTGTATTTTATAATGTGCTTTCTATTTACTTTCCCTGTGTTCTGTTTTCTGAAAAGAGAAAATATGTGTATAGGAACTTAATAATAAACTTAAAAAAATTGGTTGCTTCCTTAGCCAAAGCGTAAAAGCTGAAGAAAAGTTTATATTTTGCTGCCTGCCTTAAAGCTTCATGTTTCAATAAATCCCTCTTTGAAAATCCGAGACATATCGGTCCTCATGTACCTATCAGGTTTAGATAGCAGAAGTTTATTTAGGATAGTTGATTGTTGTGTATTTGGCTATTAACGGCCTCCGATGAATGTGTATTTAAACTACTGTTGCATGGATCTGTCTCCCCGAGATGTCGACCGATATGACCGTAATAACTTAATAAGGGTGCAGGATATATGTCCAACCCCCGCTCCAAAATAGGAAATTTGGATCCCAGAGTTTTGAAGGATGATTAAGGATTAGGCAACTCGCGTTGGACAATAAAGAAGTATTCTGGCCTCTCACATGAATGGGAATTGTGAAATTTCCTTTTACACATGAAATCTCTTTCAATACTGAATACGTTTCTAGATAAATATTCAGCATCTATTTTTTTAATGTTGGTTACTGTGCATTATATTAACGTTCAAGTTGTGCCACTGTGTATAAGTAACCAACTTTTTTATTACAGAGAGGTTTGACTTGTGGATGGGCACCCGAAGTTGGTACTCGTATCTGAGTCCTAACATGGTTCTAAAAATGCATCCATTTTATTGTTTAATTTTCCTTAATGATTTTTAAGAGTCAACCAGTTACTTGACCAGCCTATAATAAATTACTTGGATATTAAAGCAGTTAACTGTAGTATTAAAGATCAAAGCAATTGGCTAATACTTCTTTTGGAGTTCTTCAAATACTGATTTCAGATTTGCTTGAATTGTAGTTTTCGGATGTTCAGCAATGAAGATGTAACGATTGGTGCATGGATGCTTGCAATGAATGTCAACCACGAGAACAATAGACAACTATGCGAATCAGAATGTACTCCATCATTCATTGCGGTTTGGGATATTCCTAAGTGTTCAGGTTGGTAATTATTCTCGTAGTTCAAATTCCATTCCGCTTTTTCTGTTGGGCGAGTAATGCATTTCCTCTTTGAAACTGCCTCCAGTTACTGAAATCTTGCCCAACACGCCTGATAAAAACAGACAATACAGGAAAGAAAATGAACGTAGTTTGTCAAGTGTTAACAAGGCTTCAAACTGACTATTCAATTCAAAGGAGTCAGAGGGTCAAAATTTTGAAATGAGCTAGGACATTCTGTATGGATGGAACTGTTTGAAAGTGTGGGTCGGAGTCGTTGCAATTTAGAATGGATTTTGTTTCTTTTACATATTTGTTTAGTTTTGCGGTGGTTTTCTGTCAAGTGGATGTCATATTGAAGCTATAGGAATTTGCCGAAGGACTTATTTCAAAGAATGTTCTTACGTGTAAAAGTTTACATCTTAACTAGAATGACCTTAAGTTTCCAACAGCTTTATCAAACACTAATGGGTGGTTTCAATTATCATACTTGTGAGCTGTTCTCATAGCCATTGCTTCATATTTGCTTATTTTCGGTTGGTTACTGTAGGGTTTTCCACGTATATAACGCCTTCATCATTTATTTTTATTTTTTTTCTATTATTGCTTTGATTATTCGATTGCTAGCAAAATAGGATTATTCAGTCACCTTACGTCCACGATTCATCTGTTGTAACAATTTGGCATCTTTTATCTTTCCAGGGCTTTGTAACCCAGAGAAGCAGTTACTGGAACTTCACCAGAAAGAGAGCTGCTCAAAAAGTCCAACTCTAGATTCTGATGAATGACATTCTTGCCTCCATTTTGTCAAATTCAGCTTGTTGTATTCAAAGGGAGCTTAAGAGCAGGGCTTTGTTGTTGTAAGCTGGTACTGCTGCTCTTGTATATCTCAGTATCCCCACCGCGGTTTTTCTCTGAAGCTAATTTTTACTTGGTTTTGTAATTGTCTTTCACCGACGTGTAAAAATGAGCTCGAAAGTTTTGGTTGTCAAATGGCTCATCCGGAGTCAACAGAATTTAGGAATAGCTATCGACATGTTACACGTCTGCTGCATTTTCTCCCATGTCAACTTCCATTTCGTGTACTAATGTTGTTGACAAATTTTACTTGATCGAGAAAACATTCTTGTTCTTGTCTACTACATTTCGAAATCATCATAAATATACGAATTTTTTAGTTTAGTTAATCCTAATACTGCAATCTTAGAGGTTATTTTTTGGCGTGCGATTGAGATGGATATGTAGATAAGCTTAGATAGGAACTATTGCACGTTACGGATTAATATGATTTCACAAGTAGGAATTTTGTTTTTTTTGCAGGTAGGAATTATTGTTCTCAACTTGTTTCTTGCTTGACTAAAACATGTCAATTTTTTTGTGAATAATTTTCCATCTTTTCATCCAGAAGAGGCAGTGCCCATGTAGAGGCTGTCCTACCCCTGGTGTACTTTGCTTCCTGGACATACAACAAAGGCATACCCCTTTCATATGTTGTAGGCACACTCCTGCTCTATATCTATGCTCTATCCATGTGGTTTTGACATGGCTATGGAAAAAGTCATCTACCTTGTCCTCTGTATCAACAACATTCTCATAATGGGATTCAGGGACCCTGTAGCGCAAGAGTGTCGTGCACAAATCAATCCGTCCAAAAATATTTTTATTGGTCCAGATTTACTAAAAGTATTCTACAGGTAAGATATTACTATAAGATACGTTTTGAAATGCGTAGATCATTGATTAGAGAGATTAATGGCACGGATCCCGAGCCCTAATTGATGATACTAGTACTAAAAATAAACACACATAACACCACAACCAAACAACTGGAAAAGAAAAGAACCAGACCCCACCCAATGATTGACTCTAGGATTCACAGAGAGCCATGGTTTTAATGGATTAATTGATGCCATTCCTATTAGGTTATGAGAGTTAATGAGACTCGGATCTTAATCTCTTGTTTGGTGGATGGTTCATCAATGGAATTGGAAAATATTTGACTTGAAAATGAAGAATTAGGAACTGGAATGGATTGGGATCAAAGCTAGCTTGATTAGAAAATGGGTGGATTCTAAGTGAAGTTTTTGACTCTGAAACTGGTCACATGATTTAGGAAATGGTTCATTGGATGGTGAGAGATACGGAGTGGATGTTAAAGGTGGACTTATTCGATTCGTGACGATCATAAGTAGAAAGTTCATGTTCTTTAGTGATGGATTGATTATTTCGTATGAACCTTTTCTTTTAACATTAGTGGGTCATCTGTTAATAGACAGTGGCACTAGATGATTCGCTGGTCCGGATGCCGGGTTATAAAAGAAGACAAGATGAACTTTGTTGGTGGGCTTCCCATGATAGGGGCCTTTATTGGGCCGTAGAACAAAACTTGGTAGTATTCAGTCGTGATGTGATATCCAAAACTATCAGGTTTCATAACACTATACCATGATTGTTTTCCAAAAGCACAATACCAATTATACAAGGAGGTCTTTTTGATTTTCTTTTTCATGTAAGGAAGGGATTACTCGAACTGCGCGTAAGTTGGCCAGGACACTCTTAAATCTCACGAAAAAAAGACCCTATGGCTCATAAGGATGGCAACAGTGCCGTTCGGGTCAGTTATTGGTAAAACCAAAACCAAAACCAAAATTGAAAATATACCTGCAACCAAAACCGCTGGTTTTTCTTTTTATCTAAACCATAACCAAAACCACGGTCACTAGTTCGGTTCTGCCTTCCATTGATACCGGTGGTCAACGTTTTTAATAGAGTTAAAAACAATAAATATCCACCAAAATATCCACACACACAAAAAAAAACTAATACACCATATAGTTCAAGCTTTGTTATGCTACCATTTGGTTTTCAAGCATGTAACAAGAACAAGAAGAATTATCATGGAATAATCTCAAATAAAAAAACAGTTCTTGCAACAAACATCCTCACAAATAGATAAATTGACAGCATTAGAGGCTTGGTACTCCTGATGTATATATATGTGTGTGGCTATTTGCGTAATTATCTAGCAATTCGGTTACGGATTGGTTTGGTTTTTGGTACGATCATCATATGAAATTGGCACCAAAATCAAACAGGCTGGTTTTTTAAAATCATAAACCAAAATTAAAAAAAACACAGACAAAGAATCGGTTAAATCCGCACAAACCGATTCAATACGGTTCGATAGAGATTGTCATCCCAGTAGCTCAATACTGTATATTATTAGCTCATTGTTTTCTGAAAAAAGGAACCCAAAATGATGGATTCTCTTCCATTATACAAAATGGGCATCACGTGCCCCTGCACCTCCTCAATTGCCTCTGCAAAAGGAATCCATATTCCCACATGAGAGAGAGAGAGAGAGAGAGAGAGAGAGAGAGAGAGAGAATTTTGTTATTTAGGCGTAACAGGTCCCATGATGTTACTCTTCTGACTTGCTTATAGTGCACTGATCTGCCACTCTGCATTAAATTTGTTTATGCAGATATATAGATACAGGAAACATAATTTAATCCTAGAGTTTTTCGTTTCTTTCTTCTGGTATTTTATTTTATTTTTTTGTTTCGACTGTCTGAAATCTAAACAAACTTTTCTGAGCTATATCCACACACTTGCACATACAGGCACAACAGAGGCAAAGATTCAAACTTTCAGATATGAAGAAATGAGATTGAAAAATGATTAAGAAGACTGAACACAACACTACAACACAGGCAGGGGCGGACCGGGGATGCGAGGGGGTGTTTGGCCCCTGCACTCTTCCCAATTTTCGGATGATTTGGAGTTTGGATTGAATTCGAGCCGTCGGTGTCGAGATGAACATCTAGATTGGCCTCACAACAACCGTGCAGTGAGTTACCTCACTACAGGGCCCTCAAATCCAACCGAATTTGTGCCTGCATTGAGATGGGCATACATTCGAGTTCGAGATGAAATTTGAATGATGCCATTGGTACAACTCGTGAGACTGCCGGCCAGGCTCGACCAAAATGAACAGTATTACTTTGTGGTGGGCATGATGAAATTGAAAATTGAATTTGAGAACAATGTACTTGATAAATACATAAAATGGGTACAATTGAAACACAAATAGGCAAATTCATGGCGTTAATATTTGGACAAGGGCCAGAGATCTGGGCGCTCGCCTACATCCCCGTCGATTGCCGGCCCGTAGTACACCGTACGGTGCATGACACCTAAGTGCACAGCACCCCGGATTAATATGGATACTGTTATTATTGTATTGTTGTGTTAGTCTCTCGTCTTGACAAAAATCTTTTATAGGCCAAAGAATTGCAGAATAATGAATAACTCCAATCACATTAGTTGGAGAAAATTTAATGGGATGGGATTGTGGGCCACTTGTGGAAAATGAGATATAAAAACCAAGAAAGTGTACTAAAGAGAACAGTGTTAACCAACCAAATGGGAATCCTGACACCTCAGATAATTGTGTCCAATAATTTCCAGACAATTATTTGTAAAATCTGTACCGACTAGTACTATTTTGAGCTTCAAATATCCCAAACATTCTCACCCTCGTTTTGGTCTCTCACATGGGATTTACCGTTGAGTTTCCTGGAAAATGCAAGCTAGTGTTTTGGGAAACGGAAATACAGGGGTATCGACCCCCTTTGTACAGACCGCGTATAGATGGTGTTAGGGATCCCGTTGTGGGTCTCAAACAATCAATTGAACTGTTCATCTATCTGAAAATCAAATTCCGAGTGGGTCAACGCAAGAATCGATGCAATCGGACGGCCCTATGAGCTCGATTCAAAACTACCCAATTTCATTCAATTTTTTTTGAATGAATGAGGTGATTTTGGATCGAGCTCATAGCCGTTCAATTGCATCGATTCCTGCGTAGACCCACTCGGAATTTGATTTTGAGATGGATGAACGGTTCGGATTGATTGTTTGGGATCCACAACGGGGTCTCCGATGCCGGTGGGTATGTGGTCGGTACCTCCGGTCGTACCTAAAGAAAGGTTTTTGTGAAAAATAATTAAAGTTTTTTTTTTTTTTTCATTCGTTAGTTTTGCATCGATTTTTATTTTTATTTTTGTGAATTATTGGTTCTTTTGAGCGAGAGGAATCTATTGTGGATTATTGATTTATTTTTGTCTTTGTTCACAAAAATTTTAGTCGGGATAGTAATTTTGTACTTTTAAATTCCTCTCGTCGAGATAAACCAATAATCAACAAAAAAAAAAAACGTAACAAATTAGCAAAGACAAAAAAAAAAATGAATAAAGACAAATTAATAATTCATTTAGATTATTTTTACCAAAACACAAGTTCGAATGGATATTTTGTTGAAATCCATGGTTTTGAATTTTCTGTGGGACTGCAGGGGGTGGTGTTTTTTTTTTTTTTTGTTTTGTAAATGGTACAGGAAAATTTGGTACACTTTTTTGAACTTGTACGTTGTCTCCCTTGGAATTCTGATCAGTCGCAATTTGTGTTTGGCATGAGATGGTGGAAATTCATTAGCACCACTACTACTGCATGATATCGAAAGAGACTGAACAGAGCTAGGCCTTTTCTTTTTTCTTTTTCTTTTTTTTTTTCCCCAACCGAAATGGTGGAAGAGGAAATATTTGGCGTAGCTACCTTTTCTGAGAGCAAATTTGTTCACCCTCGCAAGAGTGTACTCATTCTGTAGCTCACATCAATAATTAAAACCGTTCATTTTGTCTAGCTTCATTTCTTAGGAGCTCATGTGAAAATTGGGTTCAATCTAATATCGGTGAGCTCTTGATGTAAAAATTCAATTTGTTTAGCGAGAATTTTAAAGAAAAATAAATAAACTCTAGATGAATAGTTACCTATATCTGATTGGGCTAAATTTTTGTGTGACATCCGAACAAGTGAATCTAGACATAATAAATGATTTCATTTATCGAATTAAGATATAGATTGAGTATACCCTCGTCGATGGTGAACAAAGCGAGGGCGAACAAATTTACTCTCCTTTTCTGAGGCGTTATGATGGGGGGCTCTGGACTCAAGTAGAACAAAGCCGGACTCTTACACAACATCTGGTTTACAAGAATAAGATAAGAAGTGGATTCCATTGGCATTATTAAGTGAATTCGATCACAACATTATCCAAATCTTTCTCTTAATCCAGGTTAGATATGTCATTCAAAATCACATTCTAATTTCAGTAAATCTCAAATTTGGATTTTAAGAAGATCGCATCACAATCCTATTCTCATTCATGATTCTTTAAGATTGTTTGAAATTGGGGAAGTATGGATGTCCTTCCAATGGATAGAAAACAGAAGAAAACATCAACCGACTGAAAGACAGTTCCAATTATTGGAAAGTCCGGGACACTTCCACGTGGTGCTCCAGATCACTCGAACACTACATATTATTGTAGAACTCACGACTAAGTGTATGAACATCATATAAATGTGTGGTTCCAATTGATCGTAGCACTATGTGGCAGTGCTCCGAACTACTGAACAGTTACTTAATAGACAGACACAAGCTTTTGTGATGGATTCCATTTCCACACTACACAATCTTGGACTCGGGGTCTCTGTAGTGAGGTTGGGCACTATAGGGGTGCAATGTCGCATCCCAACAGTCCATCTCAGCAAGTCCAGATTTTAAAAAGACATGATACAAAAAAATGTAACCATTGAAAAGTCTTTTAACTAAATCTAACCATTAAAAATACTTAATTTGGACGGCTGAAATGCGACACTACACAGCCTCATTATAGGGACCCGATCCCGAAAATCTCGCCCTAGAAATTCAAGATTGGTCTTCCATTGCCATGTGTTGATCACGTGCTCTTCAGCTCAAGGACAAAGTCTCTTATCCACTACCATATTCCACACACACACACAGATCAGTTCTGAAGTTTTCTACCAATGGCCATGCTTGATTATAGGTTTACTCTGACCTCATCCATTCCTTTTGAGAAAAACTTGGGTGCCGGCTCGGTACCACATGGCGGTATTCAACGCACATTTCAGCCGCTTAAAAGTATTTTGAATGGTTCGAATTTTATAGAGAAAGAGGAGAGAGGGAGGGAGAAATCTAGCCAGTCCAAAACATTTTTGGACAACCGAAATGCACGCTCAGATACCACATCAGCGGTACCCTATTGGCACCCAAAATTTTCTCCTTTCCTAGGGCCTGAACAACTGAAATTAATTCAGTCATGCACCTTTCCATCTATCATAAAGTCCCTCATGGGATGACCGAAGAACTTTTCCTGCTTTCTAGGGAGGCCACTGAATGGATACCTTTCTTTAAAGACTTTTGTTTTGTAAATGTGTGTAGACACAAATAAAAGCAAAGCCATAGTGCTACTACGAATGCAGATGTTTACAGATTCAAATATAGACATGCTTAAAATCATGTACGTAGAATAGAATCGATACTATCGAATAGTTACCGACACGTCTGTATTTGTATCTGTGTTTTGACGTCCGCGTCTTAACGCATTTTTTTTAACAGCAGGAAACAAAAAACGAGAGAACCAAAACAGAGGGGCAACAGAAAAACATACTAAAAACAGAACCCAAGAAGGGAATGCGTCACTCTTTCCTCACTTTCCATTGGATACTCTCTCTCTCTCTTCTCTTCTCTCTCTCATGTGATTAACCTAACAACATGGTAGCATTCAAGAGAGGGCGATGATGATTGGGTCTCCGTTATCGTCAAAAATTTTGATTCCGTACTTCTCTGACACTTTCCCAACTTCGATACCCAATTCTTAAAGTTAAAGATAAGCCATAGCTCCTTTTTCTTCATGTCCCTCACGTGGTAGGCAGACCTAGGTCATGTGCTCTGTTTTCACAAGGGAATGAGATCCTCTCCGGTCTTTTATGAGGGACTTTACAATCCTGCCCGGATCGTTTCTAAGTCCGTTTTAATGTTGGGACGTGGATATTTTATACCTTGTCAAGAAAATTAGACACGTGAAATTTATGTTAATCCAACGTCGTTTAGTGTATATATTCTCGAAATGTTGGGACGTGGATATTTTATACCTTGTCAAGAAAATTAGACACATGAAATTTATGTTAATCCAACGTCATTAAGTGTATATATTCTCGAAAAACATTAATCTCAAAAAAACAAAAAATGGATTAACAAAATATTGCAACATTGGATAAAAATCCATTTTTTCATAGATAAATGTTTTGAGAGCATATTAAATGATATCCGATTGACATGTATTTCGGTGTGCCTAATATTCTCAAAAATGTCTAAAACATCAATGGTTTCAATCATCATAACAGACCCGGGAAGGGCTAAAAAATGGCCCAAATTGGACCGCCCATCCCTTTAGAGGATCTGTGTCCTTTTATAAGGAGCAATGATAAAAACTCAACTTCAGATGCAACCGCATTTAGAGCTGATCCATGCATATGAGCGTATATACTTCATATGGTTCCAGATATAGTTGTGTCCGATGTTGTGTTTGAAAGTTATATTCCCAGACCTTTTTTTTCTGATAAAATTGTTCGGTTTACGCTTTCATTTCAATTATCATTCTCTTATTCTAGCAGTATATATGAATTCTTTTTTTTTTTTTTCCTAAAATGCTTCAATATATACTCTCGATCTCATTGTTGCTCATCCATTTTTGCTAACGCACACGAACACATACACGCATGTGTTATGTGGAGCCGTTGATATCAGCAATTAATGGCTCGGATTTCATTTTGGCAATGAATGACTCAAATCAACAAAGTGTCGAGATCCAATGAGAACCGTTAAAAACACATCTAACAGCTCAATGCCGCCCTACAAGTCCGCCCTCTAGAGTTCCCAATTCCTTATTATGTAACCAGGTGTAGAGCTTTTGATACTTGCAAAAGGATAATTATGTAGCTAGGTTTTTTCAATGGTTGATCCAGGTGATTTCAAAATGTTCCTTTTTTTTTTTTTTTTTTCCTTTCCATCAAGTCAATGGAATGATAATAAGAGGGGAAGTAAGCCTTGGTTTCCCAGTTTTTCTAAAATGGCTAAAAGTAATTGATGTATTGTGACGAGTGATTTGTTTTGAAATTTATGTTTAACTATTTTAGGAATTTTAACAATTTTATAAAAAAAATTTGGGAAAAGTCTCTTGCTTATTATCATACTTCATACTCCCACTCAACCAACCCCGAGATTATTATTCCTTTACATGAGTATGGATACAGCAATGAGATCTAATTCAAAGGAAAAACTTCACAAAAACTGATATAAAGATTAAAAGGACCAGTGATACAATAACATATGGTACTTGAGACCCAAAACACGAGAAATGCAATACACCAACCAAACAACAAACCCCAAAGAAAACCCAACCTCAAAATCCCAACACCTAGAAACCCTTAAAACTCAACCACAAATCCCATGATACAACAAGTCAACAAAACAGTACAACTGAAGCAAAGACCAAATAGACAAAAAGACCAAAAGACACACCACCACAATCTAAACAAAATCAGCATCACCCTTGCTAAACTATGGTGGTTTAACTTTTGGATTCAACCCCCTTGAACTGTCTAGTCAGAAAGAGCGCCACCTGGATTGAACCTTCACTTGAGCTCCTCTCCTACGCACTTGAACACCCATGTTAGCACCAGACCAGACTGTGGAAGTCTGGAATGATACTTTGGCGATCTAGTGAGTGGAAGAAGATGAAAGTGCAAAACGTAGATCTAGGGTTTAGAGTAGAGAGTTGAATGTACCTCTTTTCGGGTTGTACCTTTTACCTTTTATAGAGGAAGCTTGACTTGTCCTCCAAGTACCATCGTGCCTAGCATAGACGGTAACCGCTCAACTAACGTCACTCCTGACGATAGCGATCAAGGCGGTTACTAGCACATACATCAAGTCATCGCTTGACTCGTGTTACAAGTCATTCCGCCGATGTCACTATTGACGTTGTAGATAGGAATTCAAGGCGCAGTCAGAAAATTATTCCAGTGAGGAACAATTCATAAACGCTAGTACTTTTGTAGTGGAAAAAAATCTCTTCTTTGAGAATCTGACACGTCTTAATTTTCATTTGAAATGAGTCTCGCTTGACTCATATTTTATGGACAGATGTGTCTCTTAGCCTATTTGGTTATACCCCTTGGCTTCTAAGGGGAAGATCTGGGGTTTGAGTCTATGAAGGTCTGGGGTTCCGTAAACAATGTATGGTTGCGAAGCAAAAATTCAATGAATTGAGTCTTGTTTGTGGGTAATTAGTTATTCAGTGGTTCTGGAGCATCACCACGTAGTGCCCTAACACCCTTCTCCATTACTTTCTTTTATCGGCCTTGATCACATATTCAGGTAAAACTCGTATATTTAGTCTTCAGTTCCACACAAGTATGTGCAGGAGAATGATATTATAACACCAAGTAATGGTGCCCCAAAAGCACTAATTAGTTTTTTTTTTTATATATATATAAAAAGTGGTGTACCATTTTTATACTTTTCTATGAAAAAAAAAGTTTCTCCTAAATTTAAAATACAATGTGGGCATAGGCCCACACTGGTCCATAAGTGGCTCCGCCATTGGTTGGGCGAACGTCTTCCATTGATCTGATGTGTCATATTGTGCTGAGTCAGCCCTAGTCATATCCAAACCTAGCAGTTCACCATGATAATACTGCTCGACACTGGCTGTGATGACATGACTTGGTCGCTTACAGCCTTCAGTAGCTAGTGACGTGATAGCCCACACATGCATTTGGCCGAGCTACGCCGTTAATAAAAGCAGCCAGATACTTGGCTTTGGCTGATGCGCCTACTGGGCTTCTTTGACATGCCGAGCCATTAGATCTTTGTTCGTCTGTCTTGTCTTCAAGCTCTGCCGACCGGTCCCTCTGGCATCATCACCTCTTAGCGAGATGCCCTGGAGGTTTCCAGGTCGACGACGACGAGTTTCGTGATCACCAAGTTGATCCTTTTGGATTGACCGATTGTTCGGCTCACTATATATAGCACAAACAACCCCCAATCCACAGTTGCCACATATGTAGGTCTATTGTCAATTTATATAACATCCAATTTAATTCTAATAATATTACTGTTAAATCTTGTTTTGTCCAAAAAAAAATATCATATCTCTCGCTCCTACGTAATCATGAGTCACGATTTGCAATGTTTATGGTAAAGGACCTATAGCTTACTATATCTTCACTAGATTGACAAATATATATGAAGAACAATCCAGATCCTATAAGTTTGATATATTTAAGCCCGGCCTCCTGCCAAATCATATACTATTAAATTTAAGCCCATATTAAAAATGTTTACAATGCCCAATGGGCATGAATTTTAGTACATTGAACCCTTCCCTAGAAGATGTAATCATAAAGTGATTCCCTAGTACAGTAATTCCTTACAATAAGTTGGAATGACCTCATGATTACGTCTATCCCATTTTCATAATAATTCCTTCTGACCAATATGTAATATTTTAAAAGAAAGAATATATCCACAAAACACATATAATAGATACAGACACGAATACGAATACAAGTGTAAACACTTGACAAGCAAAAGTTTTAGAATTAAAGTTTTCCCTGGTAAATGTTCATTGAACTGACTAGCTAGAAATATCCCTTGAATTTTTAACGCTTACATATTTGGAATTTTATCGGCTAATCTTGGTTATAATTTCTCTCCAAACTTGCAGTTTCCGGCCGCTTTGTCGTTGACAAAAAAACCTTTTTTTGGGGGATTGACGGTCAGGAGTTTCCAAGTTAGCGGCATCCACGCCGAGACTAGGGGAATATGCACTAATAGAGAACTCTAGTTTCTACAAATCTAAAGCATAATGAAAAATCAATAAGGTAGCTACTAGGGGTGAAAATCGGTCGGTTCGGTTCGGTTTGGTTTTCGGGGTGTCCGGGACCGTACCGATTGGTTCGGGGTGGTTTTGCTGGGAACCGATCCCGACCCAAAAAAACAATGGACCGATCGGTTCGGGGTGGTTCGGTTTTTTCGGTCCGGCGTTAAAATTGAGATGGACGGCTAGGATTTGTTATTTTTGGGGGGTTAAGATTGTTTTTTTCGGTTTTCGGTCCAAATAGGGGTGGTTTCGGGGTAATTCGGTCCAAATTGGCATGATTTCGGTTGGGTTCGGTTCAGTTTGGTCCAAACCAATTTCTAGGAAACCGAGACCAAACCGATAATTTTTCGGTTCGGTTTGGTCCAGACCGAAGTCAACCGGCACAGATTTTCCCCGTCCGAAAACCGAACCGATCGGTCAGTTTTTTTCGGTGTTCCTTTCACCCCTAGTAGCTACTGATATTTTTGGATTAATTAATTGATCCAACAAGCCAGGAAATCTATGCGGGACTGGTCTCCTGGGACATATCTGAGGTTATTAATCTTAATTTCTAAAGTAATCAAGATATGGAATCAAAACATGATGCCAACTGTAAACTACAAGAAATCATGGAGTATTGCTTTCCCCTGCCAGAAAACTCTTGAGGCCATTACGAGTTATGCCCAGTCGTTACTTTTAGGATTTCGGAATTAGTTGTGCGCAAGTTAGTCCGAACATTCGGTTATCGGGAGGAAAAAAAATTCCTGGTGCATTCTAAAAAAACTAACTATACAAGTTACCCGTAAGCGATGCTATGGATTTTTTAAAAATAATTTGATGCACTGATCTACTTGCGCACAACTCAATCGATATCGAGGCTCTAAAGTCCACCGTATTTTTTATTTTTTTGTGTGGATTGATGATAAATATTTTTTGTCCACAGCTGCAATTTTCTCTGGAACAATCAAGAACTTCATTATCAAAAGTCAAATGTTAGTGACACCACATATTTGACCAAAAACTCTGTCACTTACTTAACAAAATCTGTGAGCCAGCAACACATATGTGGTCATCATTGTAAAATGACATTACATAATTAGGGAGCCTTATTTGATACCTCACTTGCCCTCTAAATTGGGAGAACGAGAGAAAGACGGTTGTGATTTCTTGTCGAATCACATCAAAATTGATCAAATTGAACGAAACGGGATGAATAAGATTCGTTTTTTTCCCCTTCGAGTCTCTCTTTCCAAAAATTTCTGATGTGCTATTTGTTGTACGATCGAATGAATTATTCATCTTCGTTTTCTAGTTATATTTCACAATCCAAGTTAGTACAGTATAAAAGTAGATTGGTGCTGAGTGAAAATTAGACCCATTGATCGATTGTACGTACCGTTACAAGTGCTCAATCACTGGCTTAAGGAGCCGGTTTTGATGATCGAACGTCTTGTGCGTATCTCAACTAATTACGAGAAGTTAAAATTAATGAACGGGGAAACTCACCGGTTACCCCGAAGGTTATGTAGTAGAGTACTCTCAATATAAGTCAAACCTTTTGACCTTAATTCTGTTTGAATTTGAAGCTCCCCCCCCCCCCCCCCCTTTTTTTGTCAATTTTTTAAACAAGGATAGAAAACGAAAATATAGTCCAAAAACAGTGTGGATGGGGACATAAAAACACCGACCGTCCCGTGAAGGTTTGACTAATAAACCACATTTTTAAGAGTAAAAAGTCCAAATTGTGGGGGGATCTTTTTGGCATTTGAGCCGTTCTATGTTTTTGGGCGCCGTTACCTGCTTCCTCTCTCTTTCAACCCTTTGATGAAATTAATTTTGTCACTTTTTAGTAAATTACTCCTCCAATTTGGGTCACATGCAAAAGGGCATATTATTATTTGTTGTTGTTATTATTATTATTTATTATTATTATTAAGAGAACAAAAATTTGAAGTCTTGGTATTTTTTTTTATGACAAAAAACCACCCATAGTAGGGCCACGAATTGAACACACCCGTAGAGTGTAAACCTCTGGACAATCGAAACAGACTACACATGATATAGCCTTGGAGAGGAATCAAACCCTACTCAAATCCAGGCAAAGCACTTCCCCTTCTGAAGGCCATTTTTTTGGGTGCATTGAGCTTCTCCTCACTTGTCATATCAGGGTGGTGTGCATTTTGAGGTGTACAAATAGTATACCCATAGCATTTTCCAATGCTATTACCACTAATTGGACACACCTGTAGAGTGTAAACCTCCGGACCACTGAAATTGACTACACATGATAGTCTTGGTGAGGAATTGAACTCTGCTCAAATCCAGACAAAGCACTTCCCCTTCCGAAGGTACATGTTATTGAAAAATCACCCATAACAAAGCTACTAATTGGACACACTTGTAGAGTGTAAACCTCTGAACAACCGAAACTGCGTACGCATGATATAGTCTTGGAGAGGAATCGAACCCTGCTCGAATCCAAGCAAAGCAGTTTCTCTTTCGGAGGTACATGTTATTATAAAATCGAAAGGCATTCATATCTGAATGTTCTAGAAGTACTAATAGTAGGATAAAGGCTTTGCAGATTGGGCCCTACCCTAACAATTACAGGCTTCTATCAAATCTAGGGCCCAACCCATGACCAGGCTAGCCCTGGCGTGGGGGGAGCACGTGGCTTAACTCTTTGTTAAGTTTGAATAGGCACATGAATATTTGTAGCCCCCTATTTATCTTTTTACTTCCCCTTGTACTTTAAAAATCCATGTTCAGAGTATAAAGACACTTTAAAAAAATAAAAATGTAATAAAGACAGAGATGCACCTTAATTATCCCTAGACCACAGGAGGATGACCAGATTTTATTTTAATAAATATGAATTCTTAATTTTAAGATATTAGTAGATTGTACAAAATTACTTGCACAAAAACTACAAGGCCAGGTTTGGCCTAATTCGTCGCCTGGCTTAGTTTTCCGTCTTTATTTGATTTTTTTTTTGCGTTAGTTAGTAAAATAAGTAACGAAGATATATTTTGTTTATTTTTTCTTCTTTATTTAAAAAATTTAAAGTTCTGATTATGATTTTTTAACTTTTTCGATTTCTCTCGTCGAGACGAACCAATAATGTACTAAAATGTGAAATTTGCCCAAAAAAAAAAAAATGAAATAAGAAAAAGAAATAAGACAAAGTGACTAACACCCAAACTTGGCCTAAATAATCGAACATTGATAATCATATTGCATAACATACCTGTCTTCTGGTCAAATGTTGAATGTTCATTGCAGTTTTGAAACAAAAAAATGCAGTTCAAATTGTATTATTAAAATAAAGCCATCCTTTAAATGGAAACTTATGTTAGGAACTAGGAAGAATCTTCTAATCTGAAAGATTCGGCATGTAAGTCAAATTTGGGTTTCATTATCATTCAATTGGTAATTCAAATTATTAGTATTTTTTGTAAGTATTGGTGTGTTCTTTTATCGTCTATGCAAACAAATTAAGTTCATCTCTTTTTTAACTCTCCTCTATTTGACAGTATGAGATTTTGATCATTTACTTTAGAGAATGAGAGAAAATACAGATGATCATCTCTATAACACCATTCACCTTTTTTAAAAATGACATTTTTGATCTTATGAGATTTTGCTAATATAATATTTTATACCAATCATAGCCCTACGAAAGTATCAAAAGTAGATTTTATATATTCATAAAGTGATTTTAGAGACAAGAATAGAGGATTTGTGGTTAGAGTAAAAATGAGGCTGAGTTGCTTTCTACCATGATATTTTCGTTATTTTTGGACTGCAAGTTACTATCAAGTAAAGCTCTGTAATCAATTTATGAATAAAATCTCTAATAAATAGAGTATTGGGATGGAGTTGCTTCAATGAAGCAGTAATTACTCCAATGGTCGTGTGACAATTTCACATGATGTTCCAGCACCGTTATTCAAGAGGACATATTTTCGTAAGATCTATACATTTGGCATTGAACCTCATAGTCTCACATGGTACCCCGAGACCACCAAATACGAGTTAATTTCTCATAATAAAGAAGGTGCACATATCACAAGATCACCTTATTCGGTTTGAGTCTCAAGACCTTGCCTGCACAGTCCCTATTAATTTTTTTTCTTATCTGTCTCTACTCATTATCCCCAAAAACTTTCCTCAAAAGCCAAACCGAATAAAGCCGACATATTTCCTCCCTCAATGGTTGGTCAAGGAACTCAATGTGTGCTTACCTGGCAGGAATGGGGAAGATCCCTGCTCATCATTCCACATCCACCACCCTCTCTGCCACAACTGTTACTATTGGCTACCCTTCTCCCTGCTGTCACCATTAGATTGAGTTGTCAACTCCGTCAAAACTAACGGAATACGCCCTCCGCCAATTGGCATATTCGTTGCCGCCGTTATGGGTCCCCGTTACTCGCTTAGCTGGAGACTTCTGTAGGGTGACCTTAGGTTTGCCGGTATGGGCCAGCTGGCAAGCACATGGCCAGCTGTTGCCGCCGATACTGTTACACTTGTAATTACGGTACTACCCCTTCTCCAAAATCTTGATTTGCCATGCTTATTATTACCACTGGGTTGGCATGGTGCTTTCTCCAAATTTATTGATTATTGGTTTTTCAGTTCAATTTTTTTATTTTGATGATGATAATTGAAAAATGAAGAACAGGACAATTTTTTTGAGATTTATTAAAGGGAAAAATAAATCAAAACATTTACATTTATTTACTATATTTGGTTAGGGTAGTCATTTCCACGCCCGCAAATTAATATTCAGACACTTTTTTTGTCTTTTAGTGAAATAATTTTAATGTGTAAAAGTTTCCTAAAAGTTGAAAAATGAGGAGTGAACAACTGAATATCAATTGGGTTATAAACAATATTAATTTCCGTAGTGCATAAAAGACTTACAACATAGATAGGGTAAGACTCCTGTGCACTGAATGTTTAGCATTAGCAAAAAAAATTCTTGTCGTCATTTTTTTTTTTGTTGCTTTTTCTTAGTATTTTTTAATTATTTGAAACTATTGTTTCATTTTTTTTATCATGAAAAATGCTAATCCCAGCCTATAGGGTGGATGATAATTAATAGAAAGTGCATCTATATCATAGAAAAAATCTATTGATATTTTACGAAAATATATTGATATTCGCTAAATGTGTATTGATATGAAAACTTGTTTGTTATTATATGTCTATTAACCTCTACCTAATGAGTGGAGATTAACAAGACCCTTTTTATCATTTGTTTTTCTTGTTGGGACAAATTTCGGAAGTCAATATTTTAATCAAAAGCTGAAAAAATTAACTAATGTGCCGTTTTTTTTTTTTTTTGTCTTCAAGCTATAGTCTACAGATCAAAAGTCAAATTGTTTCTATTATTTGAATTTTTTTACTGACTTTTTAATTGATGTATATAAGCAGAATAGCTTATATAAAATTCTTGAAAACAAGTTTAGGAGTTCAAAAAAGAATTAAAAAGACAAAAAAGCCCGATTAGAGGATTAAGACTGGTCAAACTCAAACCTCAAATCCCTCCCTCCCTTCCTTCCTTCTTGTCTCGACTTCTGTTACATTGGCTGTGTTGTGTGGATTTTGGAATATCCAACCATCTTCCGTAAAACAAGAAACAACGTATGGGGCAACAAAGGAAACTGAAATCAAGGGTGGGTATTTTGGGAAGTTCAGGAGACAGTGGCTTTTGGCTTGCGTAAGAATGTGAAAATCTAGACAGTACAGGAATCTAGGGTACTAGGGGTGATTAGTACACTACCCTTCACGAAATACTTTAGTATACACGATAAATCCAAGGGTACCGACGGCGCTGGAGACCCCCTTATTGAATTCCGAGTGGTTCCACGTGAGAATCATCTCAATCGGACGCTCCTAAGTGCTTGATCCAAAATCACCCCATTTCTTTCAAAAAATGGAGTGATTTTGGATCACACTTAGGAGCGTCTGATTGAGGTGATTCTCTCATGGCCCCCCTGGAATTCGATCTTGGAATGAATGAACGGCTCAGATCGACCGTTTGAGATCCACAACGGGGTCCCCGGCTCAGTCGGTATTGTTTGGTCTCTACAGGGAGAAGGGTTCATTTAAACACCACCACACAATAAATACTCCGTAATTGACCAGCATCCGATTATTGATACCAGGTCGCAAGAAAGTAATTATGTGTGAGTTTTTTAGTTTTAGCGTGAATGACTTATCATTAACCGGACTAGATAGACGATTAGCCAAGACGCGTATAAATTAACTTCAACACCCCCGGTAGTCAAACTTCGACACCCCTGATCGTCAAACTAGGCCTCCTTTGGCTAAAAAACAATTTTGGTTTTTTTGTTTGTCCTTATTCCTTTTTTTTTTTTTTGAATTTGTTAGTTTTACATCGATTTTTTGTGGTTTCTTGGTTCGTCTCGACAAGAGGAATCTAAAAAGTATAAAATTATTAGCTAAACTTAAAGTTTTGTGAATAAAAACGAAAAATAAACCTTAGATTTCTCCCGTCGAGATGAACCAAGAAACCACAAAAAATCTACCGAAAACTAACAAATGCAAAAAAAAATAAAAATGAATAAGGACAAAACAAAAAATCATTTTGGTTTTTTCACTGAAAGGAGGCTTAGAAAAATGAATAGGCGTAGAGCAAATTTCCTAGGGTTCCTAACTCGAACTGAAAAAGAGTTTTGAGTTAAATGCGGCATTTAAACAAAAAAGAAAAGGCCAAGGGAGTTACAAATTGTGGGCCAAGGATTAAAGGAACAGAATGTACAGTTCAGGTAGTAATAAATTTTTTCTTTTGACCTTTTTTTTTTTTGTTTATTGATCAAATTGTGTGTGATAGTTTGGATTTATGTCGATAAAACACAATATACATATATACATACACAACATATATATGGGTCGTACTAAATTTTAAGAAAACCATAAGTTTTATACATTTAGTAATTTTTTTAAAATCATAATTATAATTTCAAGTTTTTAAACATTAATGATAAGATCGTAGGTTTCGTAAACTCAGAGTATAAATATCTGCATATTTCCGTATGACAACATTTGAATGCTCTTTTCATGAGAATTCTGAAAAATTGTTTTCCCTTGTATAATCAAACATCAATAAATTCCACACCAAATTTTATTAAATGCTACTTACTTTTATAACTTCATTAAAGTGAGATATGAATCACATGAAAAAGTCTCCCCTTTTTTTTTTTTATTAACCGAATATTTGGGTCAGCTTACGCGTACCTCTATTAATTAACTCACTTTTTATTTGTTATGAGTTTTTTTTTCTAACCACGTCTTATTATGTGATGGATAATATTTTAATATTTCCAAATAATAAAAAACGAATTTCAATACACACACATACATCACGAATATCAGTATACTTTTATGGATATTAACAAATTTTTCTTTTTTCTTTTTTGCATATTGATACATTTTCTATATTATCCTTCGCCTTCAGGGTTGTGGTTCGCATTTTATGTGTTTTATTCATAAGAAAAACAATTGGGACACAGTTCCAAACTGAAGACACAAATGTTTTCAAAGCAGTCTGATGTGTATGTAGATCATTAGATCTTACACGCATATTGCGAGGTTCATGTACATTGAAAATTTTTAAGCTTTCGTAGCGTCACTCTATTTACTAACTCCTACTCCCAATACCATGAAATTATCTACAAATTGACTAAAATCCCGTGTTTTCACGGATTTTAAGGTACTTTATTCTACTCACATTCATCACCTAAAATACTACTACCATTTAAGTTTTCATTACGCTATTTGTGGTACTCTTTAACTATAAGTTGTCAATTCAGCAAATCATTCTACTCACATATAGATTTGAAAAAATTTAGTCTACGAATATCGAAAATACCATAATAAAAACTCAACGTGTTGAAAACAACTTGTCTATTACCATTAGTCTGAATAAAAGGATTAGTGAAACTTTACCCTTTAATGTTGTTAAAATCACAGAGTAGTTGTTGACATTAGACCAGAATAAACAAGCCGATGTTTCTCCCTCGGAAAAAGCTACACCGACGCCAAGTTTTCATTTTTGCTAAAAGCAAGACTTTTAGCCCCTTAAGTTCCCATTTGCTAAAAACATTCAAGGTGCAAAATTATTATTAAATTTGAATCCTTCCATTTGTTTTGGTATTGAAAAATTTAGGAGAGGTATAACTTTTAGCAAAAATTACTTTTACTCCAATGGGAAAAAGAAAAAAAAAACGACTTTTAGCACTTTTAGTGAAAAATGACTATTATCAATCGGTGCTAAAAGCTATAAACGTGGCCTAAGGCCAAGTTTCTACTAAAAGTACTGTATTGCCACTGTAGTAAAAAGTCAGTGTTATTTTTGTTAAATGTCAAATCAGTTAATATACTTGAAGAGAATGACTTATAGAAAAATAGAAGAAAAATGCCATCAAAAATTCAAAAATACCGTCAAAAATTTAAAAATATCGTAGTCAAAACTTAGCATAAAAATAAATATTCATAATCTATTTTTTGATTCCTAATATCCATAAAAACTTAGCATAAAAATAAATATCCATAATCTATTTTTTGATTCCTAATATCCATAATCTAAAACAGCAGAAAATTATGAAAATATAGACATAGAAACAGAGAGAGAGAGAGAGAGGTGGGAAACCCTGTCTCGTGAAGCAGCAGTTGAGAAGGCAAAGAAAGGGAAAATAAAAAGCCATCTCTTTCTTTACCCCCCTCTCTCTCTTGTTTATCTCTCTGTAAAAAAACCCTCTCATCTTTCTCCCTACCACTCATCACTCACATTCATTCTTTGCTTCCCCCCTTTAAAATCACGAGATCCCCATTCCTTGTTCTTTTTCCCCTCTCTCTCTCTCTCTCTCTCTCTCTCTCTCTCTCTGTGTATGTCTTCTTCAAAACCCAGCCTTTCCTCTTTCTCTCTCCACCGTATTGGTCGCCCCAGGTCTTCTAACTCACATTGCTGAGATATAGATACACACAAACACAGAGATAGAGAGAGAAAACAAGTGAAGCCAAAAACCCAGAAGAGTGATAAAAACAAGAAACCAAAGTACTAATTCCTCCTATAATGTCGCATTTCGCCAAACCCGATTCCGACCTTGGGTTAGACTCACTCAGCAGCCGTTTACGAAACTCTATTGCCTTCACCGACAATAACAACACCACCAACAAGCCGGATTTCAGAGAACTCGATCTGGGTTCACCGGTTTCACCCTTACGGACTCGTCACAACTCGTCCGGACCCGCTCCGAGTGGACACACCTCCAACACGAGCAGCAGCTCGGGTTCATCTGGATCCGGTCGAAATGGGTCCAACCCGTCTCACAAGAGATCCAATTCGAGCCCCAACCATAACCACTCCGGCGAGCTCTCCGGGTCCGTCGAGAGCTCTCCCACGTCAGGCGCTCGTTGTAGACGGCCGTCTGATTCCGTTAATTCTCCGTCTCCTGGTAATGTACTTCCTACCGGGAATATATGCCCGTCAGGGAAGATTTTGAAGTCGACAATGGCCAATTGGGGCTCGAAAACGTCGAAAACCGACGTGTTGGGGTCAGGATCGGTTAATTATGGCCACGGCAGCATAATGCGCGGCGGAGGCTGCGGCGGTGGTGGGACCACCAAGTTGGGCGGCGGCGGTGGCGGTGGCGGCGACGTGGCGAGCAATCACTCGAGAGGCAGTATGGACGCAGAGGAGGTGAAGAGGTTGGGTAATGAGCAGTACAGGATTGGGAATTTGGGAGAGGCTTTGGTGTTGTATGATAGGGCTATTGGGTTATCGCCTGGTAATGCTACGTATAGGTTTAATAAGGCGGTGGCGTTGATGGGGTTGAAGAGGTTGGGCGAGGCGGTGAGGGAGTATGAGGAGGCTGTAAGGTTGGATGCTGGGTATGTTAAGGCGCATCATCGGTTGGGTTCACTTCTTGTTCGGTGAGTGAGGAACAGTGTAGTTCTTTTTGTTATGCCTGTTTGTTAATTTGCTTATGTTTTTGTTAGATCTAAGTCACATAATGCGCGAATGTGAACGTGAACGTGAACGTGGAACGTTCTTTTAAAATATCTCGAAGTTCTAAGACTCGCGATAGAAAGATTGAGAGTGCGAGCGCAGAGTTTGAGAGCGGGAGCGGATGGTTCTACTCAAGGATTATGTGACCAAGGGTAGATCTATTGAAACTTGACAGAATGTTGTTGGTGGGTTGAAGTGGATTTGTGGGCATTTTTCGATCTACATTGGTGATTATGGATCTGAGTTCATGTGGATGATTCTCCTGTTTTGGAGTTTGCCTCTTTGTTCTGTTCTGTTATGTCTACTCTTTGTTCTGTTCTGTTATGACCTTGTTTTTATGTCTTACAATTCCAGTTACTTGGTTTTAGTAAATTGAATGTTTTGGTATCCTTTGTGGAGGATTATGACAATGGACTATGTTTTTGGTTGTCAGGAGTAATTGACACTGAAGGTTTTCAAAAACTTTTTTGCTTATTGGGTTTGTGCCTAGACTTTGGCATTTTTCCTGTTCTGAGAATTTGAGATTTTTCTCCTTTCCACTTGTACCTCCATTTGTTTCAATGCTTTGTTGGTTTCTTTTCTGGTTTTAGGTTAATGGGACTCCCATTGTTTCTCTTACATTATTGTGCTGCCAACGATCTAATACATGTTATGGTTATAGTCTAGGGCAGGTGGAAAATGCAAGGAGGCACATTTGTTATCCAGGACACCAACCTGATTCAAATGAATTGCAAAAGCTGCAAGCATTGGAAAT
Source organism: Vaccinium darrowii (assembly GCA_020921065.1). Taxonomy (NCBI): domain Eukaryota; kingdom Viridiplantae; phylum Streptophyta; class Magnoliopsida; order Ericales; family Ericaceae; genus Vaccinium; species Vaccinium darrowii. The sequence goes on from CM037154.1 coordinate 8,043,511, forward strand.
GCATTTACGTAAATGCACCGATGCTCGAAAGGTGCGTGATTGGAGAAGTGCATTGAGGGAAGTTGATGCTGCCATTGCTGCTGGAGCTGATGCTTCTCCTCAGGTGAGGCAATGTTGTTGTTGATTTTTTTTTTTTTATTGAACAGCCAGAAGCAATAAGATGGAATTATTGAAACTATGTGATTGACCTATGGAAAACTTATATTTACAGCTACATGCATGTAGAACAGAAGCACAATTGAAGCTCCACCAACTAGAAGATGCCAATTTGAGTCTAATAAACATTCCCAAATCCGAACCATTGACTCCATCTTGCTCGCAAACAAAGATTTTTGGAATGCTGTTTGAAGCATACCCTTTCTTTGTCCGAGCCCAAATTGAGATGGCTTTTGGAAGGTAAGTTCAAAAATTTTGTGTCAGCATAATAATCAAGTTCTAGGGTTATGGGGGAGAGTGAGGATAGATGATGGATGTGCTGCAGGTTTGAGAATGCAGCTATAGCCATTGAGAAAGCGGGCCAGATTGATCCTCAAAGTATTGAAGTCTCAGTTTTGCTCAGCAATGTGAGGCTGGTGGCAAGAGCTCGTACACGTGGCAATGATCTCTTCAAATCCGAAAGATTCACTGAAGCTTCCTCTGCTTATGGCGAAGGCCTTAGACACGATCCTTCAAATTCGGTTCTTTATTGCAACAGAGCAGCTTGTTGGTTTAAGCTTGGGCTTTGGGAGCATTCTGTTGATGATTGCAACCAAGCTCTACGAATCCAGCCTAATTACACAAAAGCACTTCTGAGAAGGGCTGCCTCAAACAGCAAGGTAGAACTCATTCTCAAACTTTGTGTATCTGTCCAAGTTGCTATGACATGTTGATGCGGTACATTTTCCATGCACAAGGGCAGCAATCTCTACTTCAGGACTTCATTTACGATTTATTAGTCTTTGTGTCTTAAGCATTTGGCATTAATTCCTTTTTAGTTCCAGTTTAGGTGGGAGTCTTTTAATTTGCTTCATTTTAAGATTATGGATTACATTTTCCAATTTCATTAGGGTTTCTTGGACCTAAATAAGAGCTTCTCTGGAGAATTAGCTAGAGTCGATTATTGAGAACTTGAGTTAATGCTGTGGTCTTGTGATAGGGAACCAGCCCTTCTGCGCTACCATTCCTCCCCCTTCTTTCTTACCCATCCACATTTTGCATCAGATATCTATGAAATATCCGGCTTTGTTAGTGATATTTCATTTGATTATGTTTGAACCATTTGAATTGTAGCTTGAGCGATGGGTTGAAGCTGTCAGGGATTATGAGGTTTTGAGGAGGGAGCTCCCACATGACAATGAGGTTGCTGAATCTTTATTCCATGCCCAAGTTGCATTGAAGAAATCCCACGGAGAAGATGTTCATAATTTGAAGTTTGGCAGGGAAGTGGAGCTAGTATCAGGTCTTGAGCAGTTCAGAGCTGCAATTTCTTCTCCTGGTATGTTATCCCCGCATTTGGCCTTTTTAGTCCATTTCTTATTACAAATTCCAATGCCATCGACACCTTCAACATACAATTTGGAATTGCAGGTGCTTCTGTAGTCTACTTCAAAGCGGTATCCAATATACAATGCAAACAGATATCTCCATTTCTTGATTCGCTATGTGGGCGTTACCCATCCATAAATTTCCTCAAGGTAATTCACTTGATTTTCACACCTTCTCAATTCTGGTTGCGTCCAGCTTGAATTCCCCCCCCCCCCCCCCATGTTTCTGCTTGAATAGCATAACCAAAATGATGCTAAATGCATATGATTCTGTTTTATATTAGGTGGACGTGGAGGAGTGCCCTGCAGTTGCAATGGCAGAGAACGTGAGGACCATACCAACGTTCAAGATTTACAAGAATGGAAGCCGGGTCAAAGAAATGGTTTGCCCGAGTCCAGACATTTTGGAGTCCTCGGTGAGGCATTATAGTTTTTAGAAGCACATTTTTTTGTACTGCCAATATTGTATTCTCTCTTTGCTTCCCAAATGCCGCCCAACTTCGAGGGACTTCTCCCACATCTCTCTCCCCATTTCCCCCACCTAAGCCAATATTTCAACTACATAAAACCTTATTTAGAAGCCAATGCCATTGGAACTTAGGGAGATAGCTTAGTTCCTTTTGCAGTTTTTATTGATTCATTCATTCCTCTTCCTCCTATTGGCCTTTTCCCTTTCTTCTTCTTCTTTCTTTTCCCTCTGAAATTCCTTATTTTTCATTTTCATGGAGAGACCGGCCTTGTTCTATAGTATCTCCTTGTTCATTGAGAGATTTGTATGATCCACGCAATCGGCTATTTTAGCTGAAATTAAGAAAGAGAACTGGGAGGGGGGAGATTAAGAGGTGGCTGGATTTTAGATGAGGATATTATGTACATGTATATAAACGATGATATGTTACACAACATTCGAAGCCGTCGAGGGAGGGAGATTTTGGATGTTCTGGTGGGTATTTTCTGGATTAGTGAAGGATGAAGATGGTGATGCTATTTGTATTGTTATTTCTTTGCCCCAATCATTAATTCCATCAATAAAAGCTGTAATTTTTTTTCCCAAGTAGGTTTCAACTTTTTTCCATTGTTCATCTCTTTCTGCACTGCCCTTTCATAGGGGTCGGGGGATGGTGCACTGCACCTTGTTGTGCACCATCCAGCCGTCCGTTTCAATAATGTATGGCTCGGATTTAATCCGAGCAATGAATTCAATCCAATCGTTGGTTGTTTGGATTAGATCTGAGCCGTTCATTGTCGAAATGGACGACTAGATGATGCGCACTGTACCGTGTAGTATAGGGACCCTTTCATAGTTTCATCTACATCATTGTTGGGCATGTTGCTTTCCCCTTAGATCAGGGGCGGTATTGTCAATGTCATTTATATGTGGGGGTGGAGATTTCTAAGTTGGTTTTGTGGGGTAGAGGGTGGCCAAAGTACCTGAGTTTTTAATTGAGGGTCGGTTTGCTGCAATATTAAGGGGTAGTGTGGGTAGTTGAAATACCTTTCGGTACTGTCCCAGTGTCCGTTTTCTTGAGAGAGAGAGAGAGATCTTTTTGGACAAGGGGAAATCTAAACCCACTTTCTATTTGTTTAATGAGGAGATATAGATACGATACCTAATTTGGGTATTATATGTCATTGGAGAAGTAGTAGGACTCTACCCAACTGTCGTGACTTACACATTAAGAAGCACGGACACGACACAGATACAAACCCAATCACAATCGTATGTTAAAAAGAGAAAAGACACAGGCTGGTATGTTAAGAAGTGAAAAGACGAAGACACCAATACTTCTACTATACTTTCTCACATGAAATATGTAGGTACACATGGTTGGCGGGATCCAAATTTCATATGCGAGTTTCCATTCGTTGGTACAAGTGTTTTTGAGTGGCAAATCCGAATTTCGTTAAAGATTAGGTACAAACAAATTAAAGACGCTTAAAAAATGTATTAGATTAGTATTATAGATGTATTTTTCGATAATTCATACCAGTATCCGAGTCCAAGTCTAATGTATGTCGGACACGGATATAGATGCGGATACGGATACGTAATATATTAATGTTTGCGGGTGAAATTGATATTCATGAATGTGAAGAGTGGGCAGAGTCAAAAGCCCTCTCCCAGAGGGCTTCTAGATAATGTAATCACATGTAAGCATTTAAATTGACACCATACCAAAACAGAGCGTCCCTCTTTTTGTCAAGGTCAAAGGAAAGGTCCAAAAGTGTGACGTGTTGTTGCTAGCTTACGCCTGCCAGCAGTGACTTTTCTGCCGCTGCAATAAATTTCTCACTTTTTGTATTCTTGTTAGGTAATTTGGGGAGGTAAGCGACAGATATCGTACTTGGGTGACTAATTTTGTAAATTATTAGTATTAGCTATGAAAATAACAGGAATTTTGGGTTTATCTTTGTTAATGATGTGGATTGCAATATAATACTTAAGAATTTAGGTTTCTGGTGAAACCGAGAAAATGCATAACCGAGCCTATTTTTGCTTTTTTGTGAATAATAGGAAACGTATTTTAAATTAGGTATTCCATTGTATTTTAACTTCTTTTTTTTTTTTTTTTTTTGGTGCTAACCGAATAAGGCTAAAACTAATGCATCAAGGTCTAAACATAGAGACAAATATGGTTGGAAATTGTTGCCTTCATTGGGAGGAACAAGGTTTTAAAACTTGTTAGGCGTTCCCAGGGCATTTTCTAGCTTTCGCGGTCGAGTACACGGTGTCTAGTCGGACAATTAGTCAGGTTAGTTGGCGAGAGGCTTTTCAGCACCTAGGCGGCGGGTACTTGGCTTTCCATACTTTCTTTTTAGAACAGTGGGGGAAGAGAATGAAATTGTTCTTGTAAAAATGGTTCGCAAGTTGGTACTAAATTGTTGCGACATAAATACAGTGGGAAGGACAATAATTGAGGTTGGAAAAATACAAAAGACACAAAAGTACAATTATTTTTCAAAGAGTACTGTAAGTTAGCTTCATTCTCAATCAAGGACTAAATTAAACAGGATAATGCTTGTTTGGTACCAATTCCATGAATGAAAGCCAAGCAACCTATCCAGCTATGGAAAATCCAAGAAGTAGATTGCCAATCTGAGGAGGATTATGAGGTAGGTAGTTTCCGTTTCGGTATCGGCTACTTTGCGGGATCCAAATTGTAGATCATTTTTGTTCGATTCTTCGAGTTTGCCGTTCATGCCAAAAAAAAGATTTGACTAAACATCTGAACACACATAAACGCAACAATTTTTTTTTAAAAGTTTATTCATAAAATTATAAACATTAATTTTTCTTACATAAAAAATAACAAACAGAATGACATTATTTACAGCTTCTGTTCACATGCAAGAACAAGAAGGAAAAAAAAATTGCAACTATAAAAAGAAGTGTAAAAATTACTCTTCGGAAAATTATGTGGAGTAACAAACAGTCCTAAAGGCATTATTAAAAGTAGACAACACAGGCCTAATGGGCATGACCCAAGCATGGAGCCGGTAGGGGTTGTCGCCGAAGCTACAATTTGAAAAAACTCTATTATTACATGGAAATACATGGAAAGCTTATATCATCAAATTTTGTAGCCCCGTCCCTCCTCTACATATATAATCCATCCTCATTACACAAAAATCCTGACTCCGTCTTTGCACGTGACAAATAGTAGGGTACCATCCGCTCTCGCTCACTTGTCGCACTGAGCTCGTACGTACTCTCAATACTTGCTCTTGCAAATTTTAGTAGTTTGAAATATGATTCACGCTAATGCTCCCGCTCGCGAATTGTGTGAGTTAGGCTATACATACACATGTAGTATATAAATCCAGAGGGAAGTAAATCCAGAGGGAAGTACAGTAATTCGTACGTAGATGTGTCTCAAAACTGGCAAGTATGAGCTGGAGCCAAGTTGTTGCCAAGTGGTAAGTAGCTCACTGCAGAGAATATAGCCGTTGTGTGGGGAAGATTTTTCTCACTCCTGATCGAATACCCAACAGAAGTTAATTTGGTCAATGCTCTGAATTTGTGTTCTAAATTCTTTCCACCACTCATTGTGGATCTTACCGTGAGTTGATTACGATAATTTGAACCGTTCATTTTGTAAGGTTCGCATATTAATATATCTATGCAAAAATCGGCTTAAAAGGATATCGATAGACGTATAATTTTTTTTTTTTAAATTTTGGTTTATAAAATAGACGGTTATAGACACTTTTTAAGTTTAAAGTTATTGACAAAATCAGATCATCCATTTTATGAATCAAAATTTAATTTTTTTTTATATACCTATCGATATCCGATGCAAAAAATCAGATTAAAAGGATATCGATAGATATATACAAAGAAAATTAAATTTTGGTTTATAAAATAGACGGTTATAGCTAGACACGTTTTAAGTTTAAAGTTATTGACAAAATCAGATGGTCCATTTTATGAATCAAAATTCAACTTTTTATATACCTATCGATATCCGATTAGGTTGATTTTTACTGTGAAGATACTATTTTGTGGCTCTACAAGATGAACAACTCAAATTACTACAATAAATATTTGGCGGGCAAACAAATAATGGTGGTGGAAATAGGGGGCTTTCCACCTAAGGTGAATAGAATTTACTCTCGTGTTTAGTTTAACAGAAATGACACGTGAAAGGAAAGTTTACACCAAACTATACACATAATGCGAGTAATGTGAGAATACGAGGTCGTGTTTTGCAAACACGTTTTTAAAAAAGCACTCGCATTCTGTGTATGGTTCGGTATAAGCTTCTTTGGTTACAGTATTTTTGTTAATGTAATGAGTGCTTGCAGTTTTAAACTTGATGAATGACTCTTCCTCGTTACATCAATCACAGTAGTGATTAATGAAGACCTTGTTGGGGTATTTAATTTTTTGCTTTTGACTGCAAAAGTCTATAATGGGCTATGGTCAAAAGGTTATGCGTGAGTAATAATAATGTAAATACAGAAGTGTTCACAATTATTTGATGGTTGTTCATTCTCACATGATAGATGTGGAGTCCACTCACATTATACATTTTTAAGCACACAGGTATCCAAATTTATACACATTCTCTGTATCCGTAGTATTTTTTTGAAACAAAAAAGCTACCCACACAACACTCTCACGTAGGGGTGGGTTCCACTCCTATGTGAGAGTGTTTTGTGTGTAGCATTGTTCTGTTTGTACCGACCGGAGTGCACTAATGGTGCATAGACCAACCTGTGGGGCATGTTTTGGAATCTCACACAAGTGATTCGAACTGCTCAATAATTTTAAAAGCCACTGAAAATGCCAATGCCAAAGCCAATAAATAGCAAAGTGCTTACCAAGTTGCTAGTTTACTTCATGGGATGAAATGGAATTTGGGTGAAGCCCCCAACAGAGCAGGCCCACCCTACTTGAGGTTGGGTTGAGTTGGGCCCTGGCCTCTTATTTTGGGCATGAGTTTGGGCTGGGCTTAGGCTACTCCTACACTGTTAAATACTCAATTGTATCAATATTCAGGGGGTGTTCCACTAACTTGGTTTTTTTTGGTTTTTTGATTTTTTTGGATGCTTTAGATTTGCAAAAAAACTAACTTGTTCCACTAACTAGTTTTTTGGTTTTTAGTTTTGCAAAAAAACTAACTTGTTCCACTAACTTCTTCCATTAAACTAGTTTTTTGTATGTTTAGTTTTGCAAAAAAACTAACTTGTTCCACTAACTAGTTTTTCTTTGGCTTTTTTGGTTTTTAGTTTTGCAAAAAATTAAGTGATTTTTTGTTAATGGAATGAGATAGTTTTTGAGTTAAAACAAAACTGTTTTTTTTTTTTAGCGGAACGGGGCCTCAGTTGTACAAGTTTGTTCATCAATACTCAGTTTGTAGAAGTGGAGCTATTACTTGCTTAATTTATCTTTTAAATTAGGGGAAACAAGATTCGACAAGACCTTGTAGTTCAAGTGGTCGTAGGTGGGCACTTACGTGTCAGTACGTGAGGTTTCAAGTCACTATAAAAAAAGAGGAGGGAATCACGTAGCTTATTTGGGATGCACCCAAACAAGTATAATGGTAACTTGATATCGAGTTTATGCATTTATTTATTTATTTTAATCGAGTTAACGTCCAGTTACAATTGATTGCAAAACAATGAATTTTGAAATATTAAAAGTTACTGGAGTACCGTTGATCAAATCTTATAGCTTCATCATCCGTGTCATAAGAACAATTGAATCATTTAGCTACGTTTAAATGTCAGATAGGGTATGCAAGGATGTCGCCCCCTCCGTCTTAAAAAATTCGTACTATTACATTGAAAAAAAAAAATTTACCATCAAACTATATAGTCCCGTCCCCCCCTCCGTTTTTCGTTAAAAAAAATAATTGTAACAACTTTAAACAAAACAACGCCTAAAATTTATAACCCAACTCACTTCAGGGCCGGACTCAAGGCCCCGTTCACTTTTAAAAACAAGGCTCACTGAAATTTCGGAAGTCCAAAACTCTTTAATGTGGTCTGTGGACATCAAAGTGAAGGCGAAAGAAATTGGGGGCTCCCAAAACAGTCGATTCTCAATTGCAAAAATTGAACGTTTGGTTTAAGGAAGATACAATGCTCATTCTCAGCACATCTTTAGATCATCGCAATGGCTTCAGATCATTCAACATTGAAATACTTGCAAGCTTGCAAAGAAGGATTATCCAATGGATTTCACTGAGCAAGAAAAGTACAACTTGAGATATAAATTGCAAAACTATAAGCTTGATGTGTCTAGGCATTCTGAGTTCCAAAATCTGTCAACGATTTCAAAGTTGAGTGATTGTTGGAGAAGACAATAAAGTGCATGAAATATCATCTTTTCAATAGGTCGGTTGATTTAGCTTATATTAACTTTGCATGTTTCAACGGCTACAACTGAACGTGCATTTTCTGCTATGAAATGGGTGAAGACAACACTTCAAAATAGGATGGAGGATGATTATTTAGCAAATTTCTTGATCACTTATATTGAGAAAGACATTGCTCGAGGGTTGGACACAAACTCTATTATTGATGCTTTTAATAACAAGAAAGAGTGTCGAGCACAGTTCAAGATCGATGCCTGATTTCAGTAAACACTAGATAGGATTAGATAGACATTAATACCTTTTTCAATCTAAGTTGATATTAGAAACATGTTTAGTTTCACATGTATTGGTGTTATTTCGTATACATTTTTTTTTTTGAGTTAGTAAAAATTCATATCGTTGTCTTAATTTTTTTTATTGTATATATCCGTCCCCCCTACGCCAAAATCTTGGCTCCATCCCTGAGGGTATGGTTATTTCGTTTAGTTGTGCGGTTCAGTCCCTTATCTGACCCGCGCGTTTTAAGTTTATTTCCTGGCCGTTGGATGAGATCCAACGGCTCCTGTTACAAGTCCGCAAATAAACTTAAAACGGCCAGGAAATAAACTTAAAACGCGCGGGTCAGATAAGGGACTGAACGACACAACTAAACACTGAACCGGTCCGGGTCACTCGTTGAATCCCTTCCCCCTTCACCTTTTTCATTTAAAAACCCATTCCCCAGATTTTTTAGAGAGAGAGAGAGAGAGCGACGACAGACGATTTGGAGGAGAAGAACCCGATCGACTGGTACCGCGAAGAACCCTAGGTGACGTTTCTCTCTCGATCTCGACCTCTCTCACTCTCTCTTTCACGTTTTCTCTCTCTCTCTCTCTGATTTTCACTTTGTTTGAAACCCTAGATTGAAGATCGATCGTCGAAGAACCCTAGGTGACGTCTCTCTCTCTCTCTCTCTCTCTCTCGTTCTCTCTCTCTCTCTCTATCTCTCTGATTTTCACTTGGTTTTGAAATTCTAGGTCGAACAAGACGCGAACAACTCACGGTCGAAGCTCACACAGAGATAATCGAAGGTCCTCTCTCTCTCTCTCTCTCTCTCTCTCTCTCTCTCTCTCTCTCTCGTTTGATTACTCTCAAAACTGAAAATTGTGATGGCTTTCGATATTTCTCTGAAAAAAACCCTTTTTTTTAGGATCAGCCCATTTAGTTTGATTGAGGGGGCTCTAATCGCGTGATGGCAACTCAAATCGGTTCGTCCTCCTTTTTTTGTTCCCATTGGGATTTTCCGATTTCATTCGTAAGCCTTTGATTTCTCTGGCTCAAGTTTGATTGTTTATCTGGAATTTTGCTTCTACTGTTTTTTTTTTCTTATTTTTTATTTTTTTTACAACCTGTTTTAGCAGTTGATAACCTCCTGGTTCCTCTTCTCGCTATTTGGATTTTAATTTTCAGCGTCTTTTCCACGCATGTTCTTCAACCTTGGTGGGTATCTTGTGATATCCTATATTGATTGGCCTTTGGCTTGGATTTTTAATAGACAATGAAAGAAAAAGACTTTTGGTGTTCATCTTCAAGAATAATTGTTGGCTTCTCATTTTTCCTTTGTTGTTGCAGTTTTAAACTGATTCCCAATTTGCAGTTTTTCTTCAGGGTCTCTGCACAGTCATGTCTTATGCTTGAGAGTTGAGACCTCACGTCCATTTTCTTCCCCATTTTTTATACCAACAATAGATAAAAACTTGTGAGTAGATGTTTATACTTGACTTATTATTTGCTTACAAGATATTGTAATTTTTCCCAGGAATTGAAGTACAAATTCAAAGTTTCGAAAAATTGATGGGTTCGTCGGCACACTTTTGGAATTAGATATGAGACAGGAAGATGGCCACATGATCAATGGCTAGAGGTCTCTTATATTTCCCTAATCCTCTGATCTTCTTACTTGCTTTTGGTAACTTTCCATTAAGAATAGAGCAAGTCCTCATTTTGTTTTGCTTTCTTCTGATTTTCGAAAAGTGATGTGTTGGATTTTTTGCTTTTGATTTTATTCACAAATTTGTTCATTGTTCTTAAAAACACAGACATTCCATGTATATACAAAGACAAATGTGGAGGTTTAATTTAGATACGAGTTATTGTTTGATCGTTTGTGTATATTTTTATAAAAGACCACCCGCATGCTTGTAGCCTATTACTAGGAGGTCTACAATTGTGTATAAGTAAATGTGTATGTGTTATGCAAGAAGACAACCATAGTAGTTCCAACGTAAGCCATCTTAAGCATTTTTTATTTTTTGTCAAATTTTGTTTCGCCAAGTCGTAATATATATTTGCTGACTTTGTAATATTGTTTTTTTATCTTTCAAGAGACCATGGATTCTTCATCTTCAAATGCAGCCACTGGAATGCCAAGGTTCCAAAATAGGTTTTGCTATTGCAAACTAAGGGCTACCATCCAAGTCACAAATTCAGAGCCTAACAGAGGGAAACTCTACTATGCATGTCCAAATGGAGATTGTGGATACTGGAATTGGTGCTATCCAGTGAATAATGAAAGAGCTCAAAGTGTGTCCTCAATCTAGAGGAGGATGATCCCTGAGGTTGAGACAGAAAATGCAATGCCAAGGCATGATCATGCAATTGCTCTTAAGCTTCAAAAATTGGAAGGCAAGATAGGGTGCATGAAGTATATGGTGGCAGTGTGTCTATGTTTTATTGTGATGTGTTTTCTCCTCATCCTAATGAAATGAATGTAATCCTAATGAAATGACATTCTATTCCGATGAATGTATATGGTAGCAGTGGGTCCAAATTCAACTCTTTTTTTTGCTAGACATGTAACTCTATAGATTAGTTGAGCTATTAAAAAGCATTTTCAGCGACCAAGTCCTAATTTCCAGCGAGCATCGTATGCAGGGACTGTATTTGTGTATGGCAGACCAACAGTAGAATGAAACTGGCCTTAGAGCATCAATATGTGGCTTGCCTCACCAATTTGCCTCATCAATTGGCCTAAAATTCGAACAACAGATTTCGAACAAAAATCATATACAAAGGTTACAAAGGTTAAACTTTAACAAAGTCCAGCGAGCAAGTCCAGATTTCCAGCAAGCAAGTCCTAATTTCTGATGAACACATTCATAGTAGACACAGAATTTCCAACAAGCAATCCAGATTATACATGACATAATCAAAATAACCCCAAGTACATCAAAATTTCCAGATTTGATATTCAACCAATTATTCCAGCGAGCAAGTCCAGAATTCAAGTACATCAACATTTCTCTCATAAGCAAATAAATTTTTTTTTCCAAGATTTCAAGATCACCAGTACTTCCTACCATTCTACTACATAAACTTAAGTTGGCTGAAACCAAGTACATCAAAATCCAGCCCAAAGAACTCCACTGAGCATCTCCAAGTCCAGTCCAGATTTCCAGCAAAAAGGAGCAAGGGGGCAGAGCCTCTACAAAAGGCAGAACATACAAGATACACGCAAAACAGATTCCAGTCAATAAGCAAGATAACACTTTCACAATAGACTTACATTAGAATACTTACTGTAAGAAAACACTTACATTCATCGTCCATGTCATTACTGTCATCTTCATCGTCCTCGTCCTCGCCCTCGTCGTCGTCCAACCTAACATCTTGCGAGTTCCTCCTAAGAACAAAAGAATTAATTAACATCTAAACAATTAAATTTAAATTACAAATGAATATATTATAGATGCTACACGTACATGGCGAGAAGTACTGGACAATTCCTTTTGTCATGTGTCGCCAATTCCCCACAACCATTGCAACGCCTAGCCTTCTTCATCGCTTTCTCTTTCCCTCCCTTCATTCGTTTACCACAACCCTTTGACCTTATGTTTGCCCGTGGTGATTAACCCCCAAAAAGGGTGCAAATATCATATGTTTGCCCGTGGTGATTAAACTCATTTGTTGGCACATTGGCACATTTGCTTCCGCTAATTGTCGTGTTAAAGCTCTTTTCGCAAGTGGCACTTCACGATGAGATCGCAACAAATGCACCCTCCTTGGCGTCGTAAGAGGGTGGCTATGACCCTCGATAAATTGGGTGACCACAAACCCCCCACCAGACCGGTTTTTAACCACTGCTAGTTTTGCACCACAAAACTCTCTACTTGTTCCCCGTCTCCGTGTGGTTGTCTCAGAATTTTGTACACTAGCTTTTGGAACACTCACTCCTTCTTTGCAACAAACAAACTCTTTCCTAATGATCTCACCCTCCCTACTCTTCTTGGTAGAATGGTGTCGCGTACCAAACCCAGCTTCTTTACCATAAGTATTGTAAAATTGGTGAACCTCATCTAAAGTGCCAAACTGTTGCCCAATTTTCGGTATCAAATCGTTGTTAACTTGAGGATAGTGAAGTGTTTATGAAGAATTACCCGATTCACACAGTTGAGATAGTTGAGATGGTGCTGACAATAGTTCCATATTGTCCAAGGACTGCATTCTAATCTCTTGAATAAAAACATAAATGCTATTAACCACTAAACAATCACAACTTGGAATAAACAAAATGGGCCAGTAACCTCTAAACTACGCCTCACAACACAATCCCAAATGTCAAGCTTGGAAGTAATTGTGACCATTCATTTATATATCAGTTCACAGTGGACTAAATTGACCTGTTAACAGTTCGACAGTTTTCTGTGCAAGGAGGGCCTATGTGCATGTATCCAAAGTTGGGCTACATTTCAAGTTCCCCAGGGATTGCTCAAACCCTTGAACAAAAATGCAGCGAACTTGCTCCATTATCATATAAAGCAACTAGTTACATGTGTGCATATCATTCTAACCTACCCGATGTAAAATGTTTGCTACCAACTTACAGAAATCAGGGGGGAGAGAGAGAGAGAGAGAGAGAGAGAGAGAGAGAGAGAGAGAGAGAGAGAGAGAGAGAGAGAGAGAGAGAGAGAGAGAGAGAGAGAGGAGAGCATCGGTTAATCCCATTGACAAGTATAATCATAGAAACCAGAAAACAAAAAAATGGTTTCGCAGCAAACCCTCGTGGTCTGTGAAAGTTCAATTCGAGCAGAAAATGCGAGAGTGAGAGAGAGAGAAACGTCACCTGGGTTCTCAGGCACCGATTTGTTCGACCTAGGGTTCTCAGGCACCGATTTCTTCAATCTAGGGTTTCAAACAAAGTGAAAATCAGAGAGAGAGAGAGAGAGAGAGAGAGAGAGAGAGAGAGAGAGAGAGAGAGAGAGAGAGAGAGAGAGAGAGAGAGAGAGAGAAAACGTGAAAGAGAGAGTGAGAGAGGTCGAGATCGAGAGAGAAACGTCACCTAGGGTTCTTCGCGGTACCAGTCGATCGGGTTCTTCTCCTCCAAATCGTCTGTCGTCGCTCTCTCTCTCTCTCTAAAAAATCTGGGGAATGGGTTTTGAAATGAAAAAGGTGAAGGGGGAAGGGGTTCAACGAGTGACCCGGACCGGTTCAATGTTTAGTTGTGCGGTTCAGTCCCTTATCTGACCCGCGCGTTTTAAGTTTATTTCCTGGCCGTTGGATGAGATCCAACGGCTCCTGTTACAAGTCCGCAAACCCCTTCTCTAAGGGAGTCCTTAGTAGATCACTATTGTATATATATATATGAGAAGTAAATTCAACAATTGTAATTTGTCAATCTTTTTGTTGGTTTCTAGCTGTGAACGTGATTTTATTCCAATAAGAGGCACCATATATGAGCACATTTAACGGTTTTGAAAATCATGTAATGATTTCTTTCTTAATTTGTTTTCTTGCATTTTTACCTTTCTTGGTGCGGAAGTAATATTAGTAAAAGAACCCCACATGCATGCGAACCCTTTTGAGAGATATAGGTTATATAGTAAATTAGGAGCAAGTTAGTGCTAAATGTTAATAAAAATAAAACATTTATTTAACATTTTTAAACAAGAATTACAACTAGTACTTTAAATAAACCTCACTCCCACTCGAGTCATCTTCATTGAGGATTGAATGAAGGTAGAATAACAAAGAAAAGTTCAAATATCCACTTTATAGGCAATAGTTGATGGGAACAGAAGAAAAAAAGAGTTGGGAATTAATAATGAAAAATTATTGGGCTTTTATTTTAACTAATGAATCGTTTTAGCTATCCCATAACACTTCACATGATGTCATTACCTTAACTAAATCAAATAATCTATGGCCACTTTAACATGTAAAAAGTTACTAATTACCTATTCATAGTGGATGCTATTAGTTAACCAAGCTAGCTAGCCAAGCCCGCCCTTGTTCTTTTCTTTTTTGTTTTTGCTAATAAGCCCTTCTCTTTTTGATTCTCCATGCTCACTCTGTTTTTTTTTATTATCTCGTCATTTACATTATTTTACGTGATTTTGAAAACATTTTCGTATAGAACTAATTGAGATATATCAAACAAGATCCATATTGAATATAAAATTCATTACCGATTTAAAATTATAACTAATTTTTTATCCGGTTAGAATGGAATCGAGGGACAAAAATTGGAAACGGAGAGAGTAATTAAGATTGTTGAGGCATCATGTGACCTTGCTCCAAGACCATTGAAAAAAATTAGTCCTTCACTTACACTGTGACTCTCGAATTCTTTCCCGTTAGTGTTCAAAATTGAATCCTCCCTCTATAAATTTAAATTATATATTTTCGAACACCAATTATGGTTGCTTTTGCAAAAATAAGCTTCCAAATACTCCCTTTGTCGCATATTTTTGTCCACTTTCACTAGTTAGGACCTCCTACAAAATTGTCTATATGTTTAAATTTATCGTATTATTTTACATCTAATATAAATATTTTTTTTATAGAACTATTAAACAAAGTCTAAAAGTTATACTATAAAACATTATAGTTTGTGAAATATTGACAATTTTCCGAAGGGCACGTATGTCTAAATTAGACAAACAAATTAAGAAGAGGGAATACATTAATTATCTTCTTCATATATCGAAACAGAATACGGCAAGCTCGATCGTTCGACAATACAAACTTAATAGTAGCAGAAGATTTGCAACAAAAAGAGTAGTAGAATTAAAAGTTTAACATTTAAGAGGTACTTTGTTGTAATTTTCAGTAATTATTTTTTTAAACGGTAATATTTCCGGAAATTACGGGTCACCAAGACCACATTTAATGTTCCCTAAATATTACTATGATTTACTGTGATGCGATGAGATCTCAAATTACTTCCCTAATTAGATTTGATCACTCTTAACAGGCGCTCCCAAAAACCTAAACTTAGACCCCAAACAACTATACATATACACATGTCTGTATATAGAAACAAATACTGCGTATATGACTAACCCCAAACCCACATGCTCAGACACAAGCCTCTCACTCTTCAGCATTCTTCGGTTGTAGCTAGCTTCTTCATAAAAGACAACCCGAGACGTCCACCGGTGAGAGAAAAAAAAGACAAAGACTATCTACTGAGAGAAAGAAAGACTTGGGAGAGAGATGGGTGCGGGAAAGAAGAAGATAGAGATAAAGATGAGAGAGAAAGGAGAGCAAAGGATGGTGACATTCTCGAAGAGACGCCAGGGTCTGTTCAAGAAAGCCCACCAGCTCCACTGCCTCACCGGCGCCCACATTGCCTCCATCGTTTTCTCTCCTGCCGGTTGGCCTTTCGTCCACGGTGACCCCTCCTTCGACGCCACCATTGACCGCTACTTGAAAATCAATCACACTAATAGTAGTATTAGTGGTGGTGGTGGTGCTGGTGCAGCTTCTTCTTCTACTTCTTGTGTGGAAGAAGAGATGGTCAACGGTGGAGATGATGATGGTGTTGAGGCCAATAAAAGGATGATGATGTTAAGGTCGTGTTTGGATGGGTTGAGAGTAGATGATTTCTGGAAAGTGGAGGAGCTTGTTGAGATGAAGGAGAAGATGGAGGTGATTAGAGGGAAGGTTGTTGAACAAATTGAGAAAGAGGTTGTCAAGTCTTATTTGTGTCCTTATTATTAGGGTTTCTGATTATTAATTGCCTTTATTGTTTAGTAGTATTAATTTGTTGAAGGATGTCTTGTAGCTTGGAGCTGTTTTGTATCGATCCAAAACTTTTGGGTTCTGTTAATCTAATTAGTTCATTAATTCATCGTAATTTTTGAGGGAGTCTCTGTATCCATCCTGTTCTTTGGACTATATAATTGTTTTTTTTTTCCTTTATCGGCAATTTGCATAACTCGACCATGGGCGGCGGTGAGGCAGTGGAGCTGGTGGGCTTTCTTGAACAAACCCTGGCGTCTCTTCGAGAACGTCACCATCCTTTGCTCTCCTTTCTCTCTCATCTTTATCTCTATCTTCTTCTTTCCCGCACCCATCTCTCTCCCAAATCTTTCTTTCTCTCGGTAGATAGTCTTTGTCTTTTTTTCTCTCACCAGTGGACGTCTCGCCGTCTCGGGTTGTCTTTTATGAAGAAGCTAGCTACAACCGAAGAATGCTGAAGAGTGAGAGGTGATCAGCTTGTGTCTGAGCATGTGGGTTTGGGGTTAGTTATATACGTAGTATTTGTTTCTATATACAGACATGTGTATATGTATAGTTGTTTGGGGATTAAGTTTAGGTTTTTGGGAGCGCATGTTAAGAGTGATCAAATCTAATTAGGGAAGTAATTTGAGATCTCATCGCATCACAGTAAATCATAGTAATATTTAGGGAACATTAAATGTGGTCTTGGTGACCCGTAATTTACGGAAATATTACCGTTTAAAAAAATAATTACTGAAAATTACAACAAAGTACCTCTTAAAAATTGGGAGATTCAAAAGGGGCATCTCAGCTTCCATGGGCGGCAACTTCTCAAAAGTAGTAGACATATATCCGGGCCCATACTTGTCTTGTGTCTCAAGTAAAGAGTATAAATAATCAACCTCTGCATCCATCTCGTTGGCAGTGAGAGATTTTTCTAATGTTTCCTCGCGCAGAGGAGAGAACACTTGGTCCTCCCCAAACGTGTTTATCACACTCACCTCTTGAACACCCTCCTTGTCCCCCATTTGACTCCCCACATTAAAGATGTTAAGTTCCATTTTCATATTTCCGAAAGTCATGTTCAACAACCCATTTCTACAATGAATGATCGCGTCAGACGTCGCTAAGAAGGGACGCCCAAGAATGATAGGGGTTTGAGCTTGGGTAGGAGACACAAAACAAGTATCTAAAACCACGAAGTCCACAGGATAGACAAAGTTGTCTATTTGGACTAACACATCCTCCACCATCCCTCTTGGTATCCGAACACTACGATCGGCTAGTTGGAGAGTGACTGAGGTTGGTTTCATCTCTCCTAGCCCCAATTTTTGGTACACAGAGTACGGAAGCAAATTCACACTAGCCCCCAAGTCTAAGAGCGCTCGCTCAACTTTGTTGCCCCCGATAGTAATAAAAATGGTAGGACACCCGGGGTCCTTGTACTTAGGAGCAACATTGGTTTGGATGATGGAGCTCGCTTGCTCCGTCAAGAAGACCTTTTTCTGCACATTTAGCTTGCGCTTGACTGTGCACAAGTCCTTAAGAAACTTAGCATAGGCCGGAATGGTTTTGAGAGCATCTAAGAGAGGGATGTTGACTTTAACTTGCTTAAAAACCTCATAGAACTCATCATTCATGGTAGGCTTCGGCGGTGCCCTCAACCGTTGAGGGTATGGTGCTGGAAAAGGGCAAACAGGAGCACTTTGCTCCACAACCTTGGGCAAAAGAGTCACGCCACTCGGGGTGGGTTCCACAATGATGGGAGTAGGTTGGACCATGGGAGGAGTGGGCTTGGGTGGAATGGACTTGTCAATATCCTTACCACTCCTCAAAGTGGTTATTGATTTAACATGCTCCACATTGGAGTTGGGTCCTGATGAGCTACCAACAAAGTTTTGACCCTGGGGGTTTGGTTGAGGTTGAGAGGGAAACTTTCCCTTTTCTTGTTGAAGCTGCCCCACAAACGTGGTCAACTTAGAAATTTGATTTTGCATGTTGCTCATCATTTGGGCATTTTGCTCATTGATCGCGGTTTGGCCTACGATAAAACTTTGTAAAACATCCTCTACACTCCTCCTATGAGAAGGTTGGTAAACATTGGGACCTTGAGGAGGTCCTTGCGGAGGGTAGGACTGTTGGTTATTCGGGGCATACCGATGTGGTGCTTGCCCTTGTTGGCTTTGGTAGTGTTGGGGCTGATTTTGATAACCCGACCAACCTTGGTTCTGATTTTGATTAATGGCATTTGCCTCCGCTTGATTAGTACCTCCACCATAGAGGATTTCCTTCAACCCGGGCAGAGTCGGGCAATCGTCAGTTGAATGCCCTTGGGTCGCACAAAGCACACACGCCACCTCGTTAACACTCTTCAATTCCAAATTTTCCAACTTTTTAGTGATTTGGGAAAGCTTAAAATTAAGATCATCCTGTTCTTTTAGTACATACTTCCCTCTCTCACCCAAACCTTGACTCGCACTCGCAGGTTGGTACATCTTGTCCGAGGGATCCGAATAATCCCACGACTGGTTGTTTTCGGCGAGTTTGTCGAGAAAATCATAACAACCCTGAGGATTATTGTTTAAGAATTCGCCATTGCACATGGTGTCAATGAATTGTCGAGTGCCTTGTGAAATGCCCTCGTAGAAAAATGTGACCTTGTCCTTTACCGAAAAACCATGATGTGGGACAACAGTTAAAAGATTTTTAAACCTCTCCCATACAGCGAAAAATGGTTCATTTGGTTTTTCAGCAAAATTGGAGACACGCTTTTTCATCTCCACGATTTTATGCAATGGGTAATACTTTTTGAAAAACTCATCATGCATTTCTTCCCACGAGGTTATGGAATGCGGTTTTAAAGTTGAAAGCCAAGTTTGGGCTTGGTCTTTAAGAGAAAAAGGAAACAATTTCATGCGCGCAGACTCAAGCTCAGTTGGTTCAGTAACAAGTGTATTCACGAGATCCTCAAATTCCCTCACGTGTTCGTAAGGGCATTGGGATTTCATCCCATAGAAAATAGGCAACATGGCTATTGTGTTGGGCCTAATCGTGTAAACAGCATTCTCGGCGGTGGGTGTGGGATGAACAATGGGTGATGGTGGAACATGGCGTGTGGGGTTAAGACACTGCCTCATGGACAACACTTGTGGTGGTGGAGGTGCTGGTGGTTCCTCACGATCGCCCATTGTGTCCACAAGAGGGGTGTCAATACTAACTAAACGACGATTATGCTGGAGGTGGTGGTAACCGCGCATGCACACAAACTAGCAGAAAGAAGGGGTTATGCAACCACCTCACCACAAACAGTTCCGAGGGGCTAGTCCGCCACCTCGTTAAATCCAACAAGTAAATTAAACTAAAGGAACGGAATACTTACAGTGGAGCAAAGTAAACTCACGCTTGGTGGACCATTGGGTCCCCGGCAACGGCGCCAAAAATGCTTGCGACCTTAGATTGTGTCGTAGAGAGTGTCGCCCCAAGCGTAGGGCTAGGTCAGCGGTAGCATAATAACCGGTAAGACCGGGTCGAATCCACAGGGACCGAACGCACCCGGCGTGAGAGTTGTCTTGCAAGTGTAGGTTTTTAGCTTTAAAGCGGCAAACTTGGCTTTTGGAGTTTTTTTGGTGGAATTCTCTCAACTTCGAGAACGATTCGGAAGATTAAAAATGACAAATTAAACTAAGGCAAAGTCTAGGGGTATTTAACGACCATGACTTGGGCTAATCCATCCCCTCTTGATAACCGGCTCGGGGCATCGTTAAATGCCCCCGAACGGAAGATTTAGATTTTAAAACCATTTACAAAAAAATGTGTTTACCAAAGATTAGAGGTTTTCGGTACATTTTGCAAATGAATGGGTTGACATCGCCCAAAGCATCACACGTGCCAAGTAGTCAAGCTCTTGGCTACGTGTGATCAAAGAGATTAACAAACCCACTCTTTGGTACACAAAAGTGCAGCCCCAAATATTTGATAGACAAGCAATGTATGCCTTAACATGAGATGGATGGATTAATCCCAAGTCATGGAGTGCTAATCACCCCATGACTAAGCCTACTTAAACTACTCACAAGCCATAGCAAGAAATAAGATTAGAACATTGAAGGAGATGCAAAACATGATTAATAAACTTCAAAACTAATTTTAAGTGAAGAACCTAAGTTGGCCTACAACATTAACACTAGAGAAAATCACAAACAACACTTAGAAATTAGAGTTTTCAATGGAAATAGCAAGAACAACATGAAAATACGAAACATGAAGAAAATACAAATAAACGGTAGTTTTGTAAAGATTAAGCGTACACTTACAACATTAATGAAGATGGAAACCTTGGATCAAAGAGAAACTACCCTAAAAACTAGAGAGAAGGTGGAACTAAACTAAGAACAAAACTAATGGAGGAAGAAGATGAGGGGAGAGAGAGGAAGAGGGAAATATATACAAACACCTTCCATCTCTCTCAAAATATCCTAATAATGCTTTTAATAGAAACTTTCCATAAGTAGAAAGTACAAAAAGTGCTTAAAATGTTGCCTCAGAGCATTTCTGGACCGGTCCAGAATAATCCGGATCGGTCCGGAATCGTCTGGAAAATTTTGGGAAAATCTGGATCGGTCCAGAATAATCCGGATCGGTCCGGAATCGTCTTGATTTGATTTCGACTTCTTTGATCACTCCCATTGAATTGCGTGCTTCGGGACTTCCTCCAACACATTTAAATGAGTTGTGCGACCCTCGGGGGAGGTGTTCCTTGGTCACTTGAGTGCTCGCTCACTCCCGGACTCCACCGGGAGTTTTGTGAGTGTCGAACACGGCTTCAAAGCCAACGGCGTGACTTGTGACTTTCCGCATTCCAGGGCCTCGGCCGGATCGTCGTTTCGTGGCTCTTAAGGCCCGGTGTTGGCGTGTCATGGGGCACGTGGCCCTCGGTAACTTGGGATGGTTCCCAATGTGCACAAAACGTGCTCAATTTCCATGTTTAACCTGTAACTTACAAAAACACCACTACACGCATATCAACCAAATTAAGCGTGAAATCGCTGTGTGTGTGTGAGCAAAATGAGTTAGATAAGCCCCGGATATCTACAATATTGAGGCCTTATCAGGGCCTCCCTTCATCGCCGTCTCCGCCCTCCCTCTACTCCCCTCTTCCCTCCATGTCACTCCTGCAATGTCTTCGCTACTCATCTGATTTCGGTTCTGACGAGAACCATAGTGTTGGCTGTGGCTCTTTCCTAACGGGGTGTTGGACCATTGGCCATCCTCGCCGGTTCCTTGTTGGAGGATCTCGGTTTTTGGCCTAACGGCTAGAGGTTGGGCGGCTTCCAGGTGGTGGTTCAAGGCGGCGTTTGCAGGGCTACGTGGATGGGGTTTTTTTTTTTTTCCGGGGGGGGGGGGGGGGGGGGGGGGGGGAGGTGCGGTGTTTGGGTGTTTTTGATGCTTTTTTCTCCTCATCTTCCGAATAAGTTTAAATCTCTCCGATTTTACTCTTTCTTCTCGGCTTTGGGCGGTAGGTGATGGGTGATGGCTTTCTGTTTGACATGTGGTGTGGTGCCCGGTGGGTCTAAGGTTGGCAGATTTGGTGATGTTTGGGTGGTTCTGGTGAGGGGAGGAGGACTGGAGCTGCGGGTGGTTGCTTTGTCTTGGATGAGGTATTGATATTGGGGGAGGAGGAGCAGAGGTTTTTGATGAAAGGTGATTGGTAGTTGTGGATTGGTGCGGCGATGTCGGAGATAGCAGGGCTAGGGTTGGGGTTGAATGAGTGAGGTGGGCTGGTGTAGACACCCCGATTTTGACCCGAGAAACTTACCAAGCAACCCCGATGATGAAAATGCCTGATAAGAGCACACGAGGCTTGATTGTGAACTTGGAAACCCCTCCAAAACCTTTCCAAAATAAACCCAAACTTTCACCACCCTCTAGTACATTCAAAATCCTCTTTATTGATATATAATACGTCCCAATCCATTTTGAAATGAAGGAGATGTGCACGTTTTACCAAAACAACTTGTTTTTCCAACTTTTTGAGGGTAAAATGGTCACAAATTTTGATGTACAAATCATCTTGGGCTCAAACCACTTGGGTTAGAAAGTAGACTTGACAAGCTTTCCAACGCTTCAAACCATGCACAAAACGGAGTTCGGTAGCACCCGGAATGGCCCCGCGAAGTTTGGAATTTTGTGCTGTCTCCAAGTCTAGGCGCCTGGATTGGATGATTCCAAGCGCCCACATTGAATCCAGGCGCCTGGATTTGATCAATATGGACGCCTGGACTCTCTCCAGATACTTGCTGTCCAAGGTGAACTGAGTGGGGAGGAGCGTCTTAGAGGATTTTTTGGAGATTTTCTGCAGAAATTTGTTAGAGAGAGTGGGGGAAATAATGGCCCTATCTTGCCCCCCTTGGTTGACCTCCTAATGGTTCTAATGGCCCTTTTTGGAACCCATTCTTGCCTATATATACCCCCACTTCTCTCCATATTAAAAAGATCAATTCTCCCCTATCTCTCATGTTGTTACTCTGCTGAAAAAATTTCCAGAAGCTCCATCCTAGTTAATCCCTCTCTAATTCCTTTATTTTCAAGCATAAAACCCACTTTTTACTACACCAAATCCATGTATCTTCATCACCCATACTCAAACCCCAAACCATTCCACCTACAATCAATCTAGTACACTTCCAAGAGTCAAAATCTAGTCCATTCAACAACCAATAGCCTTCCAAAAATCAAACCCAAGTTCATCAATCAAAGCTTTGCAAGGTAGTTCATCTACCAAAGTGTTCAAAAAGGCCCTGAGGGGGACTTAACTAGGTTCTTGCTAGTCCTCTATACTAGTGGAGAACTTGGGAGAGGTTCAAAACACACAAGAAGAGAAATTTATTTATGCATCAATGCCTAATCCAGGCGCCTGGATCAGCTCTTTCCAGGCGCCTGCATTGAGTCTAGGCGCCTGGATTCACTCAATGTAGGCGCCTGGATCCCACCCTCTCTGCCATATTTTTAGTTTTCTTTATGCTTTACTTGATTATTTGAAGCACCAGTTCACTACTCATGTATGGTATCAATGTTGCATGGTGTAAATGTTTGATCTCAGTGAGATTTTGGAGGAAAGTTGATGATCAATGGGAGGTGTCTTGCATCTTGGTCAAACATTACATTGCATTCTTTATTGATTTCATACACCATCAGAAGTATCATAGTAAATGAAGGAATGTATCATGGTCATTTGCACCTATCACAGGATTCATAAGGCATTTCATGATCAAAATCCATCTTATCTTCCTTTTTCCTTTTGTTTTTCAAGTCATAAAGTACATTTTGAGGTTCATTCTGTCCATAAAGTTATTTAAACACCATTATAAGCATGTGTGCATAAGTTAAAAGCATTGCACTTGGTGCTCACTGTGAAAAATGAGGTTTTGAAGTTGCTGTCTGGTGGGCCATCCAGGCGCCTAGATTGTCCCATTCCAGGCGCCTGCATTCAATCCAGGCGCCTGGATCTGTCTGATCCAGGTGCCCAGATTACCATCCAGGTGTGGCAGAGGTAATGTTTGTGATCAGTTTCTGGGGCCTTCCAAGGCAGTCTAAGCATGGTTTGGTGAAGTTCAAATGTTTATATGCCTATAAATCAATCATTCATATCATTTAGCACATGTATCCACACATATCATCTCAAACTTGTTAATACATCTTTGCGCTCTCACATGAATATGTGTTCAAAGTCTATTCAAACGATGTTTTCAAAATTCCTTAAACATTTAGTAAAGACCGATGGTTACACCGGGCGAGAGGGGTGCTTTAAATTCCTTCCCCTCTCGTAACCTAGCTCCCGGACCCGAGAAATTTCATTTTGTGAGACCAGTAAAGCATTTTCTATTTCAAGGGCAAAAGAGTCATTTTTTAACAGGTTTCTCGGGTATGGTCCTCAAACCCGGGTGACGACTCCATTCAACCAATCAAAACCGTTTTCCAAAACCCATCAATTTCGTGAGCATTCCGCGGGGTGTTCACAGCTGACCCATGTTGGGTGATTTGAGGCTTGGTTTAACAGGTTGCGTTTTTTGGGCTTAGCCCATTGGGTTTGGTGTTGGCATCTTGCCAATAGCTTTTTAAAAAATCGAGAGGCGGAGAAGTAGGTTAAGATTTCGCGAGAAGAAGTTGCTCAATGCATTTCTTTTCCTATTGTATTTTGCTAATTTCATTTTGTATCCCGAATCTTTCGTGATGAATGGAATTATTTTTGTCGATCAAAAAAAAAAAAAAAACAAGGAATGACATCTCAACTAGGTTGGCACCCCATCCCACGCTAGTCATGTGCCGGCGAAGACCTAAAAGGGAAATAACAATAGTTGACAAGCAATCAACCATCAGAAACAGATTTGGTACATCATGATGTCACAATGTTGAGGCTGGCCTAGTCATGATTACGTCTGATAAATGAACTAAGCTACTCAAGTCTCAATTTGATAAGCTTTTAAACTAAGTTCAAATTGTAAGGACCAAGTTTCGGAGTTCTTTGTTTTGGCAATTCCGTTTGACAAAACACACATTTACATCGAGTTGTAATTTTATTTTTTAGAGTGTCTGTTTAGGTGTGGAAAGGAATCATCTCTTTATGTAATGGTTGAGAGTGCGATAATATGTTTTTTAGTGGTGAGTTGAGTAGGTTATTTTACTAGTTCAGAAGTTGCTCAAGACTTGCTCGAGCAACATATCCAGCAACTCTTCTGCCAAGAATAACTTCAGGACTTGCTCGAGCAACTTGTCGAGCAAGTTGGAATAACTTCAGGACTTGCTCGAGCAACCTGTCGAGCAAGTTGGGCGTGAATAGCTATCTATAAATACCGATGTGCTAGGATTTTTTCATTATCTCTCATACTTACAGCAGCCGCACTTTTTGAGAAGAGAGAGAAACGGTTTCTTGATCTTTTGAGTGATTATAACGTTGGAGTTTCAACACAATCAAACAATCGTACAACTACATGTTCATCTCCAAGAAGTTCTCTACAATCTAGAAGTGATTCTAGGGAATACTTTTGGTGGGATTCCAAAAGTATCCAAGGAAGGCTTGTGCGATTCAAGGCGTTGGCGATCAAGACCACTGGGTGCGGTGTACGTGTGACTCGGCAGGTGATACTTAGAACTTTGTGAGGATTTACATCGTTTGGATAGGTATTTCTGTAACTGCACAATGAGTATAGTGATTTTGATTCCTTCCCGTGTTTTTTTACCCATTTAGGGTTTTCCACGTATATCTTTGTGTTGTGGGATTTGATTGCTTGCGTGAATTTCTGCTGGTTGATTTAATTAGTGATTCGCATTCATACTGTTAGAGTTTTTTTTTATTTTAACAGATTTTAAGGAAACCCTGATTTTTCACATATTAACATGTTAATTACTACTCGGCTCATTTGACGTACCATGTGAAAAATCTTCAAGCTCGTGATTGGCTTGATTAGAAGTTTGTTTGAGATCACCTCAAAGAAAAAGCTAAGCTTGACTACAATTTTTTTTTTTAAAACTTACTACAATTTTCAAATCAAGCTTGAACGATCGTGACATCGAAGCACAGGTTTGGGCTAAAAAATAGAGCACCAATCGTGTAGTTAAATAAATTCAAATCGATCCCCTCTGGGTTACGTTTCTATTGTTATTGTTATTGTGCTGGTGTATCTGGTTTAACCATTCTTCATAAATAAATTACGACTAGCTACGCAGTTACAAATTCCATTCAGAAGGGGTACCTTCATTGAGCAATTGTGCTTATATAAAACAGATTGAATGAAATAATTATTGTAGACAACCCAATTTGGGCCTACGAAAATCCGTAGCGTTCCCGATGATGAAATGAGCTTTCAAACACTTTTTAGAACTTAAAATGGATGATTGGAATTCAACCAAAACCTACCGAACACTTCCAAACCAAAAATCAAAAGGAGCTGTTGAATCCATTCCATACACCTGAAGCGTATCTACATGCACCTGAACCATTCCCCTTCAGGCGCCTAAGCCTCTCTCATGCACCTGAAGCACCTCCCTTCAGGCGCCTGAATCCATTTCATGCACCTGAAGGGCCTCCCTTCAGGCGCCTAAAGCCATTTCATGCACCTGAAGCCATCCCTTTAGGCGCCTGAAGCATTTTCCAGAATTTTAAATTTTGAGTGGAAAAATTTGGATGCAATGATTATGATGCGATTTTGGTTGATTCTGCAAAGGAGGAGTGTCTTTGGCCTAAGTGAACCCCTAAAGTGACCCATAAGAGGCCAAAACAACCTTTGAAAGCCTTATAAATACCCCCACACCCCTCATTTGAAGGGGTTCCACCATTTTTGTGAAAAATTCAGCCAAAACCAAT
Source organism: Vaccinium darrowii (assembly GCA_020921065.1). Taxonomy (NCBI): domain Eukaryota; kingdom Viridiplantae; phylum Streptophyta; class Magnoliopsida; order Ericales; family Ericaceae; genus Vaccinium; species Vaccinium darrowii. The sequence continues at coordinate 8,070,201 of CM037154.1, forward strand.
CATTTCTCTCTCAAGAAAACACCCAAAAACCACAGTAAAGTCTCATCCAAACCTCCATCATCCATCCAAAATCCTTTTTCATTATCCAAATCATCCATTTCAAGCTCCAAAAGGTAGTTAATCCACTTAATTAGTGTGGCAAGGTTCTTATTGAGGGAAGTCAGTAGGTCCATGTTGGTTCTTGATACCAATAATGGGCTTATCATGACTTAAACACATCAAGGGATCAATTTTGCTCAGCACCTGAAGCAGCAGCTTCAGGCCCAAGTCATTTTCATCTTTTTTTTTTGTCTTAAAATGCTTTATCTTGGTCTATAGTGATATTGATGGTGGTTTAAATCCCAGGAGCAAACTGTTTACTTTCTATTTTCCACTCAAAAAGGTAAAAATCATACTTTTAAAGGGGGAAAATGACCATCAATGTAGCCAAAACTATGTATTCATCACAAAATCTCTATTGAAGGTCATTTTCTTTGCATGCAAGAGTGGAAAGTCTCTATTTTGCTATTTGAACGGATGAACAAATATGTTTTTATGAGAAATAAATGGTGTTTTATGGTACAAAATGAGTTGTTAGATGAAGCTTTCCAGTTTGTTTGTCTCTCAAAAGAGTTTTAACATCATTATTTTACCTGTTCCAGTAGCAAAATAGAGGTGAAAGTTGGTTTGATCAAACACCTGAAGCAGTAGCTTCAGGCGCCTGAAGCCCCTTTCAGGCACCTGATCCTTTCAGCTTCAGGCCTTTGAAACATATCTTTAGGTGCATGAAGAAAAGTTCAAATATCAGGTTGTATTTTTCAAAAATGGTCTCAAATGGTTTATGCTGCCAGTTTCAAAGTCAAAATAGTGGTAAAAATGAGTTTTAAGCAAGCACCTAAAGCATTGGCCCCTGGCACCTGAAGCTACTGCTTCAGGTGCCTGAAGCCCTTTTCAGGCGCCTGATCCTCTCAGCTTTAGGCGTTTGAAGCATTCCTTCAGGTGCTTGAAAGAAAACAAAAGGGTTGATTTAATCTTGCAAAAAGGGTTCCAAAAAGCTTTTGTGTCATTTTATTCACAGTTTATAGTCACTATTATCAATATTCATGTCATTCTACTATCATGCCATGTCATTTACATGATGACAAGCATCCACTTTCATATGATTAATTGTGATGATCTTTACATTTTTATCTTGTTCATGTGATTTGAGTTTACGAAGCAAGTGTTTTCTAAAAATCCTTTAAGTACTTAGTAGAGACCGGTTTCCTCAACCGGGCAAGGGGGGGTGCCTTAAAAACCTTCTCCCCTCGTAACTTAGCTCCCGAACCCGAGAAATTCTGGTATCGACGTGCCGGTAAAAACTTTTTCCAAAGTAAGGGCAAAAGAGTCATTTTTGAAAAATCGGTTTCTCGGGTACGGTCCTTAAACCCGGGTGGCGACTCTAAAATCAAAATCACATTTTCCAAATCATTTTCGAAACTCAGAGAATTTTTGAAACCATTCGGAGAATTTTCGCGGGGTGTCCACAATTATCTTCTTTATATATCAAAACATAACACGGTAATTGCGATCGTTTTATAATATAGTGCTAGTAGTAGGTTTGTAGCAACATAGTAGTAGAATTAAAGAGTTTACATTTAATATCCGATCAAACTGATTTTGCATATGGATGTACTCCTCTACGTGCTCTTTATGATGGACAGTTCAAATCAATAATAGACGCACGATGAGGCACCCCACATTAGGGTTGGTGGAAAACCCACATTTTTCATTGCTGGTGGAAGGAATTTAATCTCCTTTTGGTCACATTTTAGGGATACTTTGTTGTAATTTTAAATTATTTTTTTTGGGTTTATTTCTTTATTGTTTGTAAACGGAATTTTCTTAAATTACAGGTCACCAAGACCAGATTTAATGATATCTAAAGATGATTTACCATTTAATGAGAGCACAGTTGGCCACGAGCGAATAGTTATTTTTCTTTCTTAATTTGTTTGCTTACATTTTAACTTTCTTGTTGTAGAAGTAATACATAATACTAATACATATAAGTAAAAACCCCAGGAGAAGCCCTAGTCCTGTTTTCCAAGTAATATTTACTCATTTTGATACCAGATCTCAGATTACTTCCCTAATTAGATTTCATCACTGTTAAAACCAAAAAAATTAAAATAAAATAATTTCCCTCATATACAACAATTTCCTTACAACCGCAAAGATTTAGAAACAACAGTTTCCCTAATACACACACAGACACACACACACACACACACACACACACATGTATATATAACCACACACCCGACGTTGCACATACACTCACCTCACTCTTGCACATTAGGCTCCTACATACTGAGCGAACTTAAGAAAATCCAAACGAGAGAGATGGGTGTGGGAAAGAAGAAGATAGAGATAAAGATGTCTACAAATTCGAATTTAACCCACTCCTTAAACAAACAGCCCAAATCCAAAGTGACCAACCCATTTTCAAGCCTACTAACACCATTGTGATCGACCTTAACCCTACTTCAGATACACCTCCAGCAAAGGCGCCTCATATCTCACCCTCTGGGGAAGCCTCTTCTTCCAAATCTGCTCCTGACATTTCCCTCCTTCCCACACAAACGTACCATGAGTACGCCAGAAATCCAGACAACAGCTATCACAAGATCAGACTATATCCAGAAGCAGAGAAAGGAGTAGGTCACCTATTAGGAATTGCATGGTGGATAGAGGAAGTGAAATTGAAGGTAAAAAATTCACTCCATGTGTCGATGAAACCCTTCAGGAAACACAAGCCAACACTGGTGGACATGCGAAATAGCTTATTCCCCCCAGGTTCTACCCCTCTTGACTTAAATTTTTTAATGGACAGCTACAAAATATTGGTTTGGAACTGTAGAAGGGCTGGCAATGATCGATTCAAATCTAACTTCTCTGAAATGGTTCGCCAACACAAACCAGATATTGTTGCCCTGCTAGAGACTAAGATTAGTTTAGATTCGATGGGCTTCTTCTTCAGAAACTTGGGTTTCACCAGAGACACGTTTACTAACCCTAATGGTAGATCTGGTGGAATTTGGATATTATGTATCCTTCCAAAGTATCTGTGTTTACTATTTCTATAAATTCCCAAGTCATTCATACCAGAATCCAAAAGAATGGGTATGAAGATTGGATATTTTATGCTCTATATGCGAGCCCCAACCCCAGACTCAGACAGCTACTTTGGGAGGGGCTTAAAGAATTTGCTACTGCCAATCAACTTCCTTGGGCCATTACTGGAGACTACAATGAGGTTACAAGTGTGGAGGAAAGCCGAAGCTCTTCTTCTGACAGCAGTCACACTCAGAGAAGGAAATTTGTGGAAAACATTAATTCATGTAATCTCATGGACATAGGAGCTGCTGGGCCAAAGTTTACTTGGACCAACGGACGCCAGGGTGCTGCCAATGTCCAGAAAAGGCTTGACAGAGGCCTTTGTAATGAGGAATGGTGCGCCATGTTCCCTGAAGGTATGATCCACAATCTACCTTGCACTTATTCTGATCATTCCCCTCTTCTTATTAATCTCAACGGTTTTACTTACACTGCTAGACACAATAAGTCTTTAGATTTGAAGCAGCTTGGATCATGGATCCTACCTTTGAACATATTGTTGATTCTAATTGGACTAGTAGGGATTTGGATGAAAAAATCACTAACTTCTCCCAAGCTGCCTTAGATTGGAACAATAATGTGTTTGGTAACATCTTTAGGAAAAAAAGGTGGACATTGGCTAGAATCAAAGGTGTTCAGGAGGCTTAAAGTTCTAATTTTTCTCATAATCTTATCATTTTGGAAAAAGAGCTAATCCTTGAATACAATAAAATTCTTGCACAAGAGGAAATGTTGTGGTTTCAAAAATCTCGATCCAAATGAATTGTTATGGGAGAGAGAAATACTAGATACTTTCATCTCTCCACTATTATTAGAAGAAGGAAGTCCAAAATCACCTTGCTTAAAGATAACAATATTTGGATTGATAACCCACAGGATATCAAAAATTTGGTGAATAATTATTTCAAGGATCTTTTTTGTAATCAAGATAATACTCCTGGGATCTGCATCCCTATTAACTCTCATAGGTGTTTCTCTAATGATGACAATGAGAGTCTATGCTCTCCCATAACTAACTCTGAGATTTGGAACACGGTGAGAAATATTCCATCCTTTAAAGCTCCCGGACCAGATGGATTACAATCTATCTTTTATCATAAATTCTGGCATATCACAGGAGAAGATGTTTGTGAGTTTGTTAAGAAATGTTTTGTTGAGAGCCATTCCTGAGGAGATTAATAGAACCCTCATAGCTCTTATTCCCAAAGTTGATAACCCTGATTCCATCAAAATGTTTCGGCCTATTAGTCTATGTAATGTGAGATACAAAATTATCACCAAAATTATTGTAGCTAGACTTAGGCCTTTACTTGACAAGATCATTAGCCCGTTCCAAAGCAGCTTCATCCCAGGTAGATCCACTAATGACAACATCATTATAACTCAAGAGATTGTTCATTCCCTTAGGAATAAAAAAGGGAAAAAGGGTGGTATTCTTTTTAAAATTGATCTCGAGAAGGCTTATGACAAAATCTCCTGGAAATTTCTTCTTGATACCCTCATGTTTTTCAATCTTAATGCTTCTTGGACTGCCCTTATCATGAGTTGTGTGTCGAATGTGAAAACCTCCATTCTTTGGAATGGAGAAACCCTTGACGAATTTTCCCCTAGTCGTGGACTTAGACAGGGGGACCCTTTATCCCCGTATTTGTTTGTTTTATGTATGGAAAGACTCTCAATTCTTATCAATAAAAAAAGCATGACAGGTGACTGGAAAGGTATCAAAGTTTCTACAAATGCTGATGCTCTTACCCACCTATTCTTTGCGGATGATCTTATCCTTTTTAGTCATGCTAATATATCTAGTTGTAGAGCTATTATGGATGTCTGGAATGATTGACAAACTGTTAATCTTGCTAAATCCAAATTGTTTGTTTCCCCCAACATATCCAGAAATAAGGCTCATCGCTTTAGCAACTTTTTTGGCATAGCTCTCACTAACGACCTTGGGAGATACCTTGGGGTTCCTATCTTACATAAAAGAGCCAATCAAGACCATTTTAAGCATATCATTGAGAAAGTCCAAGCTAAACTTGCTGGATGGAAATCCAACACTCTTATGCTTGCTGGAAGGGCCACCCTAATTCAAGCCTCCACTTCTACCATACCTAGTTACACCATGCAAACTGTGAATTTCCCTACTAGTGTTTGTGACAAGTTGGATCGTATTAATAGGAATTTCCTATGGGGTGATACCCCTGACAAAAAGAAAATCCACCTTGTTAACTGGAACACAGTGTGCAAGAATAAAGATGTGGGGGGCCTTGGTCTTAGAAAAGCTAAGACCCAAAACATTTCCCTTCTCTCCAAACTAGGGTGGAAAATAGTGAATAATGATGATAGTCTATGGGCTAGAATTCTTAAGGATAAATACCTTAATCACCATACTTTCCAATCCTGGCCTTGTTCTAGATCAGCTTCACATACTTGGCATAGCATCATACAAACGAGAGATGTTATTAAAAAAAGGAACCAAATGGGTTATTGGTAATGGTACCTCTGTAGATCTATGGAATGACTGGTGGTGTGGAAAGGGTCCTCTTGCCAAGAGGCACCCAGGACCACACACTCTGGATAACATCAAAGTTGCTGAAATTATTGATGATGGTATGTGAAACTTGGATATTATTGATAATATTGTGGATCCCATCTCTCGAAATGCTATATACAGCACTGTGCTTCCTAGTTACTCCACTACAGTTGATCAACCCTCATGGGTGGAATCCTCTAATGGAATCTGCTCTGCTTCGTCTGCCTATGATTTTATTAATAAAGAGAGCAATGACGTGAAAGGTTGGAAGTGGTTTTGGAAGTTGAAAATCCCTTAGAAACTTAAAACATTCATCTGTCTTATCTTGCAAAATAAACTTCCTACCAACCTCCTCCGGCATCATAGAGGGATAACTACTTCGGATTTATGTCCTAAATGCAATAATCTTTCGGAAAATGTAGGTATGTGTAATTTTTAGATAGTAATAATTTTCAAGTATCGCTACGGTAGTTCTCTCATGCCATGCATTGTACGGGGTTTCTGCAAACCCGGGGTAATTAACTATTCTATGAAAGTTGTTGCATAATTTGCATGCTTAAAGATGTTAATCTAGATTAACTTTTATACTTCTATACTTCTCCTAATTTTTTTAAAGTGTTTAACCAATTATTTTATCGAAAAGTCACACATATAGATCATGATTTTATAAGAGAATCAATCACCATGGAAAATTAGAGTCAAGAGGAGCACATAGAAAATAGAATTGTTTTACTTTTTTGATCTAAGTAATCCAATAATTAAATAAACTTTGTGCTTGAGAGTACTACAATTTTTTAGCTAATCAAAAAAGGAAAAACACGGCATTTTATTTCGTGTCTCCGTGCATAGCATGGGTCCATGCGAATTAACATATATACTAAGATTCTAGCGTCTGGCTCGCTCAAACAACATGTTTGATTAGACATGTGCCAGAATGAAATTAACGAGATTGTCCTTTTCTTGGATGTTACAAATGGACATACTAACATCCATTAGGCATCCCTTTCCTCGTTGCACTGATGTAGGAAGCAAATCATACAAGATATTGTAGCACATCTTTCTTTAATTAATACAGAGCATCTCTCCAAGGCATACATTACATACATGATCAAAGAAAAAGAAAACACCAAACAAACTGAGAATCAATGGTCACAAATACATCACCGCACCCGTACTGGTAATGGGTGGGTACCGATCGAAGATGATGATCACCTGGATTTGAAGGGGATGGCCCTGATCACGACCTGGTGGTACAAAGCTGCCAGTGCTGCACCGGATAATGGCCCCACCCAGAAAATCCACTGCAATGATATCGCAACCAGTAGTCTCCATTAAAATTAGTACTAAACACTAGGTAAGACGGAAATGCTAACGGGCGCACCATGACGCTTGTTAAGGGTACATAAAAATACGTACAATTTGACCGATAAGAGTATTATTTGATCGGTAAAGAAATCAAGTACATTTATTAAAAAGTACACTTAATAATTGCACTTGATTCTCTTACTGGTCAAATAATGCTTTTACTGGTCAAAATGTAATTTGTCCGTACCATTGACAGGCGCCATGTTGCACCTGTTAGCATTTCCAAGCATAAATATCTATTCTTTGACTATTTCTGTTTAGTGAACATTTTTTTTTCTTAGCTAGTTATTATAGTGTTCACTAGTGAAATTTCTCCCGTCGAGATGAATAAGTGCGAAAGCACTTACTTGGTCATCCCAAGCATGTTTCCTGTTGTAGATGACTGCTGCACCCAAACTCCTAGCTGGGTTAATACTGCACCCTGTAATCGGAATCAGCGCCAAATGCACCAAAAACACCGCAAACCCAATCGGCAACGGAGCCAATATCTAACACAACAAAATCTTCCGTTAGAGTTTATCCCACATTGGTTAATTATAACCTCCAAAGCTATTATATTGAGAGAGAGAGAGAGAGGGACTTTTGCGCTTACAGGAACGTGGGAGTCTCTGGCGCTACGCTTGGCATCAGTGGCAGAGAAAACTGAGTAAACAAGGACGAAGGTGCCGACGATTTCGGCACCGAGGGCCGTCGCCCTTGGTGTACCCATGTGACACAACGTTGGTGCCGCCACCAAAAGTCTCGAACAGGCCGCTGCTATGCTCCAACCCTTTTACTACACCCGCTCCACAAATTGCTCCGAGACACTGCAACACCATGTAGAAAATTGCCCTCGTCAATGTCAGCTTCCTCCCCAGGAATAGCCCGAATGTCACCGCGGGATTAATATGTCCCCCTGCTCAAAATGGTCAAAATAATCAAACAGGACAAACGTAAAGGGCAGATGCCATGCCTCATAATATATTTAATTTAGTTTTTTTGTGTTAAATCTAATCGAAAGCATGTAAATCATACAAGACTTACATAATGAAGCGCAGCGGAATGTTTGAGCTTTCGGAGATCGACGAACCGAGACCCGCTCTACAAGCACAATCCGTAACCACGAACAAGAACCCGAACACAGTCTTCAATCCTCGTCGCGTAGAGAAGACTACCAGAGCATACTCTTGCTATCCACACCGCAAATCCTAGGGTTGTAGATGGAAACCCTAGAGAGAGAAGATATTGATGGGAGAATATTTTTCGGGAGAAGGAGAGAACTAGAACTCTGATTATTTTCTTGCGTCTTTCTCATGTATCTGCAGGACTATATTTGTAGACAAATTAAGTCCTAGAGTTTAAACTCGCTTTAAACTCTCCTAACAGATAGAGATAAGAGTCCATCTCTTATCATCCTTCTAACTAACCCAATCACTTGACCCATGTGGATGATCCGTGTGTATTGGGTCCGGTTGAACCGACCCATAAATACTAACATCTCCCACTCATACACATTGGGCTCAAATATCTCATCCTTATCAATCTTATCAATTCTCTCCTCATACAAGGAAATGAGGCGTGCGACCGACGAGAAAAACAAGCTAGGTAGGAGTACCATATTAAGCTTCCATCAAACTAACATGGTACATCACTCCAAAAAATCTCGTCATTTCCCTAGACATAGCTAGCCACATTGGATTGAGCATCTCCAATCCCTCTTGAGTCCCAGCTCAGAGCTATGCTCAACCCCCTTGCGTTGGTGTGCTTCAAATTTCGAAATTACTTTTATTTTACTATTATAGAGTAGATAAAAAGATACAAACTTGTGCCGGCACAAAGCACAACCAACTGCACAAACAAATGTGATACCAGAAAGTCTTCCTCGAGCCCTCATGTCAATTCATTTTAACCTTGCTGCTTTCCCAGTCATGCTCCATGGGACCCTGACATTTCGTGGTCTTAGGTAGTCAAGCTAGAGTAGCAACACAAAGTTTCTACTTCATGACATAGTCTCAAGTCAAGTAAGGGCAACGAGTAGTCATATAATGACATTTAGAGCTCACACAGTGATAGGAAAGGGATCCATCTATCACTCCTCTAAGTATGGTCGATAATAGCACATGTGGTATGTTCACATGCTACGGTGGAGTATCTATAAAGATTGTGTCACTCCAAAAACACCGTACAGATATAAGTCCAGTCGCTACTAAAAGCGCCTGACTTGAGACTCTCAAACTTGTCGCATACAATGCGCCTCTTTAGGTCTTCATCTGGCTCAAACAAAGGCAATAGAGAATCTATGTTCGGTCAATAGTGACCTCATCTTGGTCCAACCAAGGCGACAATACCTTAAACTCATTATCTTTAAAGAGTTATGTCTCATCTCGCTCGCCCATCGGCGTTGAGGCGGGTTACCATGTGAGATGGTCAACCCTTTGCCTTAGGACACATAATTAACATTGTAAGTGCTTAACTTAAACGCAACTTGATTTTATAATCACAACCAATTAGAATATAAAAACTAGTGCATTAACAATAAATATCCAAAAAAGTGTCTCAATAAAGCACAACTCAAATCCTACGAAGTCTCAGACTACTAACATGTGTCTGAAAGACATCCCTCCCTATAGACTTGGTCAAGGGATCAGCCACCATACTGGTCGTGATATATGCTTTAGGACCACCTCTCCTTGCGCAACCATATCTCGAATGCAGTGAAAACAAATGCCAACTCCCACACCTGATTTTTTCCCATAGAACCAATCTCATCCTCCATAGCAGCTAACCATTCTTTACAAGCAGGTGAAGATAAAGCCTCATTGTATGAACTTGGCTCATCTTCCTCTTGAGGAGCACACATGAAAGATTCCTCTTCAATCTCAAAACGACGACGAGGTATATTTCCACGTTCGCTCCTACGTTGTGGAGGATCTCGGGAATCAGTAGTCTCTAGTGGGAGTACTCCCACTAGGTGGCAAGTTACTCCCACTGTTCTCGGCGACCATAGGATGAAGATCTATATCCCCACCCTCGCTAAGAATAGGTGTAACTTCCTCAGACTAAGACATCTCATAAAGATTAAGATCCCCCCTCACATTCCCTCTGCTTGGAAAATCATGTTCAATGAAATTCACATCTCGGGACTCAATCTCAGTCAATCCACCATCAGGTTGTTCGCATATCATAACATACCCTTTGGAATGTTCAGGATACCTTATAAAGATACCCTTTTTGCCTCTCGGATCTAATTTTCCAAGTTGCTAAGAAGGAATGCGCACATAACCTGCTGACCCCCAGGGCCTCAAATGGTCAAGGACTGGCTTCCTACCTGTCCATAGCTCATATGGTGTAGAAGTGACTGATTTGCCCGGCACACGGTTAAGGATGTAGGCCGCACTTAATAATGCATCTCCCCAAAAACTAATGGGAAGATTAGCTTGCGCCATCATCGACCTAACCATATCTAACAGCGTACGATTCCTTCTCTCTGCAACACCATTTTGTTGCGGAGTCCCAGGAATCGTTAGCTGTCTTTGGATACCTTTATCCTCACAGAGCCCTTTAAATTGCTCAGATAAGTATTCGCGTCCACGATCTGTCCTTAGAACTTTTAAGGTTCTTTCTATTTGATTCTCAACTTCTTTAACAAATCGAATGAAACAATCTAATGCTTCCGATTTATGAGAAATCAAATGTACATATCCATATCGCGAATAATCATCAATTAATGTGATGAAGTAGGTACCCCCATGTCGTGCCCTCACATTCATGGGTCCACAAATATCTGAATGTACTAGCTCTAGTGGATTTGTAGCTCTCACTGCCTTACCAAATGGTTTTCTTATTGCTTTTCCTGCCATGCAAGGCTCACATACTGGTAGGTTGACTTTAGCGAGTGGGCCTAGAAGGCCTTCTCTAGCTAACCTAGTCATCCTATCTTGCCCAATATGGCCTAACCTGGCATGCCATTTCACAGAACTAGAAACAACATCATCATGAAAAGCCATAAATGTATTATCCAAAACATCCAAATCCAAAACATAGAAACTACCAGAAATAAATCCATGCCCAAACGGCTTATTATCTAGGTAGATAGAAAAACCATCTCTACTGAAATTAAAGGAGAAACCTAAGTCGACTAAAGCTACTACTGATATCAAGTTGCGTCGAACTCCAGGCGCATAAAGTACGTCATAGAGAATAAGTGTGCGACCACTTCGCAGCTTCAGCTGATAAGTGCCAACTCCTAGCACATCCTCGGCTGAACTATTCCCCATAAAGACACTCTGGCTGCCAGCAGGAATCCGGCGATACTCGATAAATCCTCCTCGATCTTGTGCTACATGTTTTGTTGCTCCTATATCCACAATCCAATTAGGATTAGTATGAGCAATCAATACATGAGAGCAAACAAAGCAATCTGTGAGAGATTTAAAGTAAGATGGTACCTTCTGCTCAGTGCACTCACGAGCGAAGTGTCCATTCTTCTGACAGTTGTAGCAAGTCACTTTGGATTTATCCTTTTTGCCTCCTCTCTTTCCTCTGCGGCGCTTAACACGTTCTTTTGGCGCATTATCTCCAGCTTGTGCCTGCTTAGCCTTCCCACCTTGCCTTTTGCGCTTAGACCCATTTGTCTTGCGTTGGCTAGGTTGAACCACGAAAGCCTCACCGCCTCGCCTTGCTTCTTGGCGCTCGGCTTCAAGCTCAAGAGGACGTGCCAAATCACTAACGGTTTTAACCATTTCATTGTGCGTCATTGTGAGCTTGAAATGCTCCCATGGTTTATTAGGCAAGGACCTAAGCAAAGCGAGAATTTGCTGCTCATCAGTTAGAACATTACCAGCAGCCCTAAGGTCGCGTATCATAGCCGACATAACCCTCAAATGTTCAGGCACGGAATGTTGGGGGTTCATTGTATAACTGTCGAACTTCATTGTCAACGCGCGCAACCTAGTTGCTGTTGTGCCGCCAAAAGCAATTTTCAGCTGGTTCCACATCTCTTGGGCCGTGGCGCAGTTTTCAAACTCGCCAATGAGATCATTGTGCATGCTCGCTAACATAGTAAAGCGCGCACGACGGTCTTTCTTAACCCAATTTTGATAAGTTTCCATGTTTCGGCGGTGCTGGGCAGTGGTCCCCTCTTCCGGGGCAGTCATGGTATTGGTCAAGGTTTCAAGTTCATCGTCCTCATTAAGGAGATACTGGATTTTCTTACTCCACATGTCATAGTTTTTCCCATCCAGTTTCTCCCCCTTAACAAGATCGGCAACAATTGTCTTCGAGGCCATTTCACTACATTCATTTGCGCATTGGAATATTTTTAGCACATTACAATTAATTTTATCCCAAAACCCTATTAAGCAAATAATAATTTTAACCATAGGCAGGGATCGAAAATTTGCTATGCTCGTAGTCATCACCCCAACACATGGTATAAATTATTATTTCGTAATCGATTTTTAGACAAAAAAACCAACGAATATACACCAAAAGGAGGACGGGACTAAGTATTTTAAGTCCCTAATTAATATTTTATGCAAGTATGGGAGACACAAAAATTATACAAAAATAAGTGCAAAAACACACCCCCTTACAAATTAAAAACAAATGAGGGTGTTGCACTTATCTCCATATAATAAATTTGTCTCCGGTCTCTATCATCAATGAGAGCCCATCTCCAAACGCATACAAATATTAATCTATTAAATTAACCATCCATGCCAACATGCAACAACACGTAATGGGTGTATATGCATGGATGGTTCCACCACAATCTCCCACTAGGAAGACGGATACAAGTCTAAATAATCTAGGGTCCAATTATCTGCGCCGTAACGCAGCAATAAACAATTAATACATCATAAACAAAATCATGTCACTTTATATTTTCCAACCGGATGCAACAGGAAATAACTTCTAATTATATCAATCAAAAAGATGAGAACATAAATAATCCCATGGTCTGCTTGCACGGTTTCATCAAATCAATATTGGGTGGCTCGGTCAAAAAATTATCACAATTGCCAAAAAAAAATTTAATAAAAAATGACCAATAGTCTTTCAACCCAACCTGTTCAGAAAAGAAAAACTTACCATAACATGTTTTTTTATAGGCGTACAAGAGAACAGAACTTATAACAATTATGTTTTCAAAACGGAACAGAGTCCTACTTTTTGGGTAAATAATAGAGTCCAACTTGTTCCGGTAAAAACATTTTGTTCTTTGAAGTTTGAAGGACTCTGTAGCCACATGGGAAAACAATACTATTGGTCAAAACTCAACTTGACAGAAGACTAAAGTGATAAAATAGTCCATGAATAGGAGCATAATTGTGCTCTAACCATGTTCGGTGATTTGCTACCCAAAGGTGGCACGCTCAACCGACTAACACAACTATTGATTATGAGCACACCACTGCTCTACTGTGTACGGTGCTATGCCGCTCATAAATTGGCGCACTCATAATTGGTTTCTCGTGATTATCCGATGGGATTAAATGGATAATCACAACACGAGACCAAACACACGACCACTTTTGGTTTATTTTTCTCACCATTGCATCCATTTTAAAAAAAAAAAAAAAAAAACAGATGCAGTAGGATTTAAATCCCTATCACGGTCTACCATCTCGGTTTCACCAAATCACAAATATTTGGGGTGGTTCGATCCATAGTTTTAGTTGCCGTAGCCACACTTTTTATCTATTGACTATTGATAAGCCTCAACAGTGGTTTAACCCAACATGAACACATCAAGTTTGTTCAAAATAAACTGCTTCCAAAAATTTTTTACTAGAAAACAGAACCGTATCTATTTCTCTTGTTTGAAACCAAACAGAACCCAAACTCTAATTGTTGGACAACACTTTATTCATAAAAAGGCACACAAGCCACATATTAAAAAAGAAAAACATAAATGTAACTCACTGATGTGGATCAAAACCACATGGCAGTCGGCCACTTTCAAGCAAAATAAATCGGTGCAATTAAAAAGGGAGCACACCAGTGCTCTATCCGGTGCCTTGCCGCTCCGGGGCACACGTAACCAAATTAATATTAAATAATCTGACGCCTGATTAATTTTCACACTACACCGACTCAAGTGGCAAGACCGGATTTGATTTATCTCACTACTGCATCCCATTTTTTTTTCATGTTATGAACAGAATATCAAACGAATCGCATATGAAAAAAATAAAACAAAAAACATAGGCGATCATGCGAGTGCGAGCCATAATAGCTCTGATACCAATGTTAAATCTAATCGAAAGCATGTAAATCATACAAGACTTACATAATGAAGCGCAGCGGAATGTTTGAGCTTTCGGAGATTGACGAACCGAGACCCGCTCTACAAGCACAATCCGTAACCACGAACAAGAACCCGAACACAGTCTTCAATCCTCGTCGCGTAGAGAAGACTACCAGAGCCTACTCTTGCTATCCACACCGCAAATCCTAGGGTTGCAGATGGAAACCCTAGAGAGAGAAGATATTGATGGGAGAATATTTTTCGGGAGAAGGAGAGAACTAGAACTTTGATTATTTTCTTGTGTCTTTCTCATGTATCTGCAAGACTATATTTGTAGACAAATTAAGTCCTAGAGTTTAAACTCGCTTTAAACTCTCCTAACAGATAGAGATAAGAGTCCATCTCTTATCATCCTTCTAACTAACCCAATCACTTGACCCATGTGGATGATCCGTGTGTATTGGGTCCGGTTGAACCGACCCATAAATACTAACATTTTGGAATAAGGATGGACATATATTATAGGTGCATTTTGGGAAATTGGGTCTTCCTCATGGGTTTGCTCCCGGCGGGTGGGGGTGGGGGGAATGTGTAAATATTGTGGGTTTATATGGTAAAATGCATAATCGATGGGACTCTATGGTAATTACGTCAAATCGGGGCGTTACATTAGGTCAACTATCATATAATTCATTTCTTGTTTTATGAGACCACTTTTACATGAGGTCACCTATGTATTTGTCAATACACACCAATTTTCATGTCTCAACAAGTAGCAAATCTACGATATTAAAGCCCTTGTAAATTTATACTGTGGAACGCTAACAAGATGGGTTCAGCTCCTCTCCTGGAGAAGAATTTGCATACGGAGAGAGTAGCTAGGGACACGTGGAGCCCGAACATAGATCAGTTTAAAGGTCCTTTGCACTTAAATCCATATCCGTATGAGAACGTCGTGAATGACGTACAGATATTAAAGCACTTATAGAGAATGACGTACAGATAAATTTATAACGAACATATTTCTTCTTTTAATAATATTTCAAATAACTATCTCTATGAGAACGTCGTGAAAGTAAAATTCTAAATGATAAACTTAAGTCAGCGTCACGGCCCAAATTATTATTATTATTTTTTTGATCAGCAATAAAATTTTATTCAAAACTCGACTAAGGGTACATCGATAAAGGCAACACAACTAGCGAGAACTAGAAGTACAGCCATGGAAAAGGAAATAAAAGAAGAAGGAAAAGAAGGCGGACTGCCCCTACAGCAAACAGGCAGGGCAACACTTTCCACCAAACACACCTCTAGCAGCAGAAGAAAGCCTAGTTAAACTTTGATTCTTCTAATGCCTTCAAGGCACCTCACGAAATCCTCAACAGAGTAGTCCTTGATGTCGTATTTCCCTTTGATCCAAAAAGCCATTCTAGTTTTTACCAACTCTAGAACCTCCTCTGCCTCCATTGAAGAATTGTTGAAAGTAATCTCATTACGAGCCAGCCAAATTGACCATAAAACAGCATAGAAGCATGCCTCCCAGCAAAATTTTTCCAAATTTTTGAAGTTGCTCGAGAACCACCACAGCATAAGGCCACCCAGTGATCCAGGGCAAACCCAAGTTATTTTCCACCACCTTAAGATTGCCGACCAGATTTTCCAAGAAAAATTACAGTGCAGCAATAAATGTGTTGGGCTTTCAACGTCCAGATTGCATAAGGGACATAACTCATCACCTGGATTGATGATCTGAATTATACCTTTGCTAATGAGGATAGACCTTGTAGCTATTTTATTTTGCATAGCCTGCCATGAAAAAACCTCAACTTTAGGGGGGCAAAGATTTTTCCATACTAACCTTAACCATGAGTTTTGATTTCTTCTTGTCTCCCATTCTGAGTACGCAGATTTGACTGAGAAGCATTTATTTGTACTCCACCTCCATTCCATAAAATCCTCTCTGGATCTGTCAATCTGGATTCCTTGTAGTTTTAAATGCAGATTTTGCACCTCCTCTTCCTCCCACACGAACCTTAACGGCCTCCTGAACAATAAATTCCATGTACCTCCTCCAGCTTCTTGCCACATTTCCTGGACTTTTGCCTGTTTTTGAACTGATAAAGAGAACAATCTAGGAAACTCTTGTTTGAGTGTCACTTCCCCTATCCAAATCTGGTCCCAAAATCTAATTGATCCTCCTGATTGTACTCTTAATCTGAATCCTTGGTTGATCACCTCAGAGAGTTCTGATGTAGCCTTTCCAATGGAGCATATATCAGTCCACACAGCTGATACCTTCCTTGAATTTGGTAGTTTGGTAGTTCTGGATTTGCGCATTCGCAGCTCAGTCCATATTTACTAGTAATCACCTTGTTCCACATATTTACTAGTAATCACCTTGTTCCACGGCCCAAATTATTCGGTCTATGTATTGGTTATGACTTTTCACAATTTATATCTAATTAATATACTGCAATTGATATACATGTAAAGTTCAAAGTCAACTTCAAATAATGGGTTTCTTTTATTTACTTATTACGTAAATGAAACATTAAAAAATAAAATGTCAACTTCAAAAGACAAAATTCCTAATTAAAGACAAGATACAAAATAAATTATTTCTCTTAGTGCTTCTCATCAACAAATTTCATTACCACCCAAAACATTTTTATTTTTATGGTGTATTTCTCACCACAATAATATTAAACACCAGATAGTTAATCCAAAAACACAATATTGGCAACATTTATATACTTCGTCGCCGATATAAGATTTGGTTTTGGATGAGATATATAAAGACAAGATACAGAATAAATTGAAGATGTAACTACCTTGTCTAGAGCAAAAATCATTACGTTGGATACAGAAATTTTATTTGAGATTTTAGGAGGGAAAAAATGCTCTCAGGCCTTGACCAGCCACATTTTGATGAAATAATTGCAAACAATTTTTTTATTTTTTGTGGAGTATTTGTTATGTTTAATTATTTAAGTTCACATTTGTTCTTGATGTAATATTAATTAATCGATATCTGAGAAAGTTTGTATTTTCATTATTGTTTCATAATTTGTTAATTTTTGTCAGAATGAAGAGACTAATATAAACTAATTAATACACTTTTGGAAAAAATATAAATATAAATATCTCTGTAAAAACTCATGGAAAACAAGCCCAAAATAACTTCCTTTTACGTTTCACATAAATTTGTCCTTTACTGATTAAATTGCCATATATGACCACTTGGCGCTTATACTTTCCCACAACCCTTCTATATTTAATAATAGTGCAGTGCACTGCTCTCGGAAGGAAATAAAAAATGAAAAAAATTGTCTTTTTAAAATCTAAGTTATCTTATTATTTGGACCAATTGAATTTCAAACAAATAATTTAAAACTAATTGTATTTCAAAATTTCATTTTCTGCAACTCATGCCATGGCTTCTCATAAAAACTCTTCCGGCAATACTATATAGTCACAACAGCCCGGGATAAGCCCTGGCTCGGGCAACCCTCGAGCTAGGGAACCAAAAAAAGAAATTTATGAACCCCTACAAAAAAAAAAAAAAAATCTTGGAACCTAATAGAAGTGGGCTAGATTTTATGTTCCGAATTGATTGGGTTAAACTAGAGAGTCGTGCTAGGAAGAAATTGACCGGAACAAACTGGCCTAGCTAGGATGGGCCGGCTCAATGGGCGTAGTAAGTCTAACTTTTTTTTTTTTGGAATGAAAAAGGATTTTATTAATCTTTGAAAATAGATTTCAAAGATTAAAGGGAACCAAGGAGGAGGCATTATTACGCGGAGAGACATCCCAAATTGGCACCCCTCTCCGCGACAATCATGTGCCACCATGGACTCAAAGGGAAATAACAAAGTGATCAAGGAGTCCACCAATACAAAGGACAACCTAAATGAGAAAAAAAACCCTTAAAAGGTGTCACCATTAGCAGCATCAATCCAAAGCAAAAAGCGGAGTAAGTCTAAGGGGCGTAAAGATTATTCTAGAAGTTGCTTAAGGGCAGTATAGAAGATCTATTGATAGGCATCTTCCCTAATCAAGAAAGCTACCTTGATAACCGTTATCAAGTATTCCTATAAAGGCAAAGCTCCAGATAAATAGGGATAGGAGTGTATCTCGGACGACTAGATATCTGGAAGACCAAGGAGAATCAATAAAAACAGGGCTTCACCCTAACTAAAGATACACACAATCTCTTCTCAAAACCCTAGTTTCCTCTCTTCTCATGCATTCAGCCTTTGACTTGAGCATCAGAGAGTATTCTGGCTAAACCCTGGCCAGGTAGCCATACGTGTTTTTTGAGTCTTGCAGGTGCTTAGCACGACTTTTGAAAGCTTGCTTTCTTAAGGTGAAAACCTATCTAGCAACAATAGTTAACATGGTGATGTTTACGGGAATGAGTTATTCCAAAGAATTTAGACATTTGAAAACAATATTTTTCTTGTAATATCTTTAAGGACGTTATTAGTTTTCAGATAAGTTTAATTTTGTTGTTGCAGCCGAGGTGTGTAGGCAACTAGTGAATGCTGCTCAAAAAGGTTGCTAATAGCGCCTTCAAACATTTATGTACGCTTTAGTTTATAATATTGATATATTTCGGTTGTTGGGGAAAAAAATACAACATTGCTGAAAGAAGTAACAAAATTGATTGTCATTCTTAATTTTATACGGTGGTAATAATGGGAAGAAAGAGTGCATGCTTTTGAAATGGTGGTGGAGATTTGGGGTTGAAAAAGAGGCTCTATGGAGGAAAGTTATTTGCAGCAAATATGGCTTGGATGAGAGGGCTTGGTATCCGAATAATGATTCCAATAGAGGTGTTTCTGCAGTTTGGAAGGACATTTTGTGCGTGGGGCATAGGGATGGTGATCTTCTTAGCTTTTTCATGTCTAATACTAAAATTTCGGTGGGTAATGGCAGAAATATAAGGTTCTGGTTGGATCCTTGGATTGGTGAAGGCACTTTGAAAACAATTTTTCCTAGAATTTTTAACATTTGCTCCCAGAGTTTGGTTACAGTGGCTGAGGTGTTTCAGGGTATTGGATCAAGTTCTGAGCTTAATTTGATATTCAGGAGAAGTGTCTTTTCATGGGAGGAGGGGGAGTGGAACAATTTTATAGGCATGATGAATTCGGTGCAGTTACAAACATCAAGGGATGATCTATTAAGGTGGGAGGCGGAATCGTCTAAGTCCTTTTCGGTCAGATCGCTGTACAAGTTAAAAGATGGTGAATCTGGAAGAGTGAGAAAAGAGTTCTTGTTTTTATGGAAAAATTTTGCTCCTCCTAAAGTTCAATTTTTAGGTTGGTTGGCTGTCTTGAACAGAGTTAAAACGGCTGAATGTCTTTTCTCTCTGGGAGTCTTGTCTGAGGTTAATGAAAGCTTATGTCATTTTTGTGGTGAGGTTCCTGAATCTGTTACTCATTTGTTCCTACATTGAGAGGCAGTTTGGGGTACATGGTGTGAGGTAGTTCAGTGGTGGGGTTTATCTTGGGTGGTGCCGAGGTCAGTGAAGGATTTATTTACATGGTGGCAGAGCTGGAAGTTTAAAAAAGTTAAAAAAGTGATATGGGACTTGTCGGTTTTTGCAGTATTATGGTCAGTGTGGAAGGTCAGAAATGAACTCATTTTTCAAGGTGTTGGTCCAAGGTGGAGGGTTTTGGGAGATATCATTAAACACAGGATTGCTTGTTGGTTCCAATCTTACCATGGAGCAAAGAGTTTTTCTTTTGGAGACTTTGTGTTCAATTTTCCCTCCCTTATTGAGTCCCTATAATCTGCCAGTTAGGAGCTTATGGTAGCACGGTAGTTCCTGCTGGGGAGTTTGCTCTTGCTTGGAGTTGATGTCTTGTTAACTCTTTCTGTTTTTTTGTTTCTCTTGTTCCCTCGTTTTCATTTGGACTGGCGCTAAAAGCCCAATTGTGGGTTTCTTCCCCTTTCCATTTGGACGTGTTGGATCCCCTTGTACTTCTTCTTTTCGTTTAATAAATTCTTTCTTTGCTGATCAAAAAAAAAAAAAAAAAATGTACACCTATTTCGGCTTCAACAATTTACAAAATCCTCACATACATGTGGGGTCCACATACAGTTATTGGTGCAGACCCCACGTGTATGTGAGGGAGTTATAAATGGTTGCAACAGAAATGGTGGTACAAGAACCATTTTTGCTAAAAGCACAATGTAATAACCTGAGATGCCGGCAGTGCAGTAGATAAGGATAAAGACCATGCCACCGGAGGCCCAAGACAAACCCTGGATTCCAACACTGGCGCACTTTGTGGGGGACCGGTGATAGCCCATCCCCGTTAATATTATGATGTACACAAGCATGAAACTTGCCATAAACTCTGCGATCCCTGCCCTGTAAAACGACCACGAACACAGCTCCCCCCGCTCCAACAGCGCCGACGCTGGTGGATCCGTGTAGTCCTTATCTCCACCCTGCGCCGCCGTCCCCAACGGCTGACTCTCTGCAAACTTGGCGGCTCCTTCTCTAACACTCTCCTCCTCCGGCGTCACCTCCATGCTGTGAGAGTGTGTGATGGAGTGAATGGTATAGTACTACTGGTGAAATTATATAATACACAAGTCTATGTATGGAGAGGTTTGAGGATTGATTATTTAGCAGTGCACGCACCTTCTCCCCAGGCATGAGTGTTATTATACTTGGTGTTAGACCCCACAATACTTTTACAATGGACAAATCGAGAAACCCTTAGAGTATTACGTGGCGATAAGCTTAGGTTTGCAGTACTTCTAGCTCTAAAGTCAGCTGCCGTCTAAGCCAATGATGGCCTAAGAGCATCAATATCTGGGGACTCAAATCCCCCATATAGTTAATTTGATGAGTTAAAGGCCAAAAAAGACCCCAAAATCAGACTCACCAAGTAATTCATCAATTTGCAAAATCTGGAGCTTTGCAACAGTAAAGCATCAATTTTGAGTAGTCACTATTCACAAGTTAACCAATTGTTTATTATTAATTTTGGGGGCATACTCACCTCCCCCATACTCAACTCCCCCTGTCAAACAATAATTTATTTGGGAAACAATAGTTTATTTGGGAGTAAAGTTAAAATAGAGAGTCTGATTTTGTGAGTTTTTTGAAAAGTGACTTGTTAATTTGTAAAAGGTGTTTTTGAAGTTAAATTAGGTGAAAATTTTGGTTCTCATGATGAGGATGCTCTAACAAACTACTAATTGTTTACTTTTGCTAGGAAGTGTGAGTTTGAACTAACCACAAGGGATTGACAAAGTGGTATTGCCTTGAAATTTAAGGGTTTACTTCCATCTAAGGTCTCAAGGTCGATTCCCCTTGCTAACAAAACTCTTGAGGCCACTGGGGGTTATGCCCGGTCACTATCCCAGGGCCCCGGAATTAGTCGAGGTGCGCACAAGCTAGTCCGGACATCCGGTAAGAGCTGGACTTGAGCTAAAGCTAGCGTTGCGGCCGATTTAGGCCCCCTAAAAAAAACTACTAATTTCAAGGGTCCAATATTTTAGTACCCTGCGTATCTTTTGTAATACACAAAAAAAAAAAAAAAAAAATGTACATCATATTTAGATGATGCTTTTAAAAATCTTGTAAGGTTCGGGTTTTTTATTTCTAAATTTAGGATTAGTGATATTTTAAGTGACGGGTTTGAAATCTTGAAATATTTGGTTATTAATGTTTTAGGGTTATTTCTTATTGATGAATAGTATTATTTGTTTTTGGAAGTGTAATTTACTTGCTTACATTCTGTTCATTTAGATTTTTAAGAAGGCCTCGTTTTTGTTTACGCTTTAAGCCTCTCAAAAGTCAGGGCCGGCTCTGCATCCGGTTATAAAAAAAAAAAAATATTCAGAGTTCAAACCAATATATTGGGTTGGCAAAAGACAAAAGTATTTAGATGACAACATATTAAAACGTAATCTTCTTGTATTGTTTTATGCTATTGCTAGACATGAAAAGGATCGAAAAGGAATAATAGGGAAGAGCTTCGTATTTTATCATTGAAACTTTCCGAGTTCGGATATAAAACCCAGCAATTAACCATATAAATTAATTTATGTGACAATTACTTTTCATTCCCCGGTTTGACTTCATCAAAAATTAATCGATTGACGAAGTCAATATTGTTTTTTTTTTTTTTTTCCCGCTTTTCATCAACAAGAGTATCGACATCCCTGTCCATATCAATTAATGAAACCACGACTTCACTACATCTAATTACAATTACACAATCGTTGGGCCGGCCAAATGCCTCGATTCTCTATTGTTGTTTATATGCTTGAATTTTCATACTCCGGCAACAATTGGACATTAAATCACTTTTCACAATTTCAAGTGACGGACGCTAACTTAAAAAGAAAGGGCTCAATTACAAATTTACAACTAGCATTACATCTGTCCCAAACGTCCCACCGGTGAAATTTGTAACTAATGTGTGCTAAATCGAGGTTTTCTGAACAATTGCCGATGGACCCAATCAGAATTTCGAGTTCCCTTTTTGTGATAATCTGCATGAAAGGGACTTTGTCAAATACAAATAAAACCAAAAACTTCATGATTCAAGACTGTATTACTAATGATTAACCACAAATTGATGGCTAGAGATTTCTGAGATAAGGAACGGGGAAAAAAAATACCTTACAATGAAACACCACTTGACAACAATGGAGCAAGAACAAAACACGAGCAATCCAATGAGTTGGGTTTCGACCCTAGTATGATAAGGGAGAAAGGTTTCTTCCAATAGATATTCAAAAGGGTTAGGAAACAGAATATGGAAAGCGTAGAAATAGGGATTTAGTTGGTAACAGAATATGGAAAGCGTAGAAATAGGGATTTAGTAGATGTGTATATCCTACAATAATGCTAGAATCTACGCCTATATAGTAGCTGCGATTTAGTCCTAAAAATCAAATCTATGTTATGTAGACAAATAAGGGCAAAGTTGGGTTTATTTAAATTTGGGGATGAAAGCATAACTCCAAAAATAGGCTGGGATGATAACATAAGTTATCATGCTTCCGAGGATGATTATTTAAGTTCCCCAAATAATTTTCATTGGTGTTTTATACATTTGACCGCACATGTATTAGTTAATTACCTTAAAAGTAATTAGCACTATAGTATTCGTCATTTATCCTTGCTAATCGGGGACGTAAAGGAATTAGAATGTGTGAAGCTTTCGACATTTGACACCCTTCTCCGTTAAATTCTAGCTCCATCTCTGTTATATTACATATTTTCGAACACCAGCATTCAAATATTAGAGTTAGCCAAAGCCTTATCTTCATCAACTGTGGTAATTTTAAAAAAATTAAAAGAATTAACTACATCTTATATTTATCAAAATTATATAAGTTAGTCTCGTTTGATAATAGTACAAACTTAATTGTAGTAGATTTGCAACAAAATAGTAGACGAGGTTAACATTTTAGGGGTAATTAATTTATTGAAATTAATATTTAATTATTGTATTTTTTTGGGTCAATCGATAGAAGAGATCAATTACATTATTACATATGAAGTATAAAGCACAAACTCAGGACACTACATCAATTGTAATTGTAACAGTTAAAGAGAGAACTAAGTCTAACAACTTAACAAATACAAGAAATAAACTCGTTACAGGGTAGAAAATAAAGAAAGCAAAAGCCTTACACGTAGGCGGGGAGCTTCGAACTCCTGATCTCTTATGGAGATGCAAGGGCCCTGACCAACTGAGCTAGCCCCAGTTAGTAAAATACTCCCTCAAAGCATGTGCCTCTTTCCTTTTTTGGATGTATCAAAGAATTATCTATAATTTTTAATTTATTAAGTTTTTTTATATTCAATATAGATCTTGTTTAATAGACCTCAATTAGTTTTAGTAAACAAAGTTATTGGAATGATAAAAAAAACATAATAGATTATGAGATATAAACAAAATTCTTTAAGACGTCCGAAAAGGTAAAAATGTCCAACAATGTGGGACGGAGGGAGTATTTAGTTATTGTTGGTGGGTTTTTTTAAAATTGTAAACTGAATTTCCTTAAATTAAGGGTCATGACCAATTAGACCACATTTAATGATGTTGAAAGAATATTTACTGGTATTGAGTGAAAAATACTGAGCCAGTTGGCCCTATTCCCTGTTCTCCAAGTAACATTTACTCTTTTTTGATACGGGAGATCTCAGATTAGTAGATGACATCCCTAATTAGATTTGAATATCAATACAAACGATTTCATTACAACCTCAAAGATTTGGAAACAACAATTTCCCAAATAGCATATATATATATATATATACACACACACACCAACCCAAACTCACCTCAGTACTCTTTCGCATTCCACTGCTAGCTCCTACTGACAGAACTAAAGAAAACACAAACGAGAGAGAGAGAGAGAGAGAGAGAGAGAGATGGGTAAGGGAAAGAAGAAGATAGAGATAAAGATGAGAGAGAAAGGAGAGCAAAGGATGGTGACGTTCTCGAAGAGACGCCAGGGTCTGTTCAAGAAAGCCCACCAGCTCCACTGCCTCACCGGCGCCCACATTGCCTCCATCGTTTTCTCTCTAGCCGGTCGCCCTTTCGTCTACGGCGACCCCTCCTTCGACGCCACCATTGACCGCTACTTGAAAATCAATAACACTAATAGTAGTACTGGTGGTGGTGCAGCTTCTTCTTCTACTTCTTGTGTGGAAGAAGAGATGATCAACGGTGGTGGAGATGATGATGGTGTTGAGGCCAATAATAAGAGGATGATGATGTTAAGGTCGTGTTTGGAGGGGTTGAGAGTAGAAGATTATTGGAATGTGGAGGAACTTGTTGAGATGAAGGAGAAGATGGAGGTGATTAGAGGGAAGGTTGTTGAACAAATTGAGAATGAGGTTGTCAAGTCTTATTTTTCTGCTTTTTAGGGTTTCTGGAAATTAGGAGTTAATAATTAATTGCTTTATTGTTTAGAGTATTAATTTGTTGGAGGATGTGTTGTAGCTAGGAGCTGCCATGTAATTATCGATCCCTGTGGGTTTCGTTAATTTTTTTGGTTATTCATGTAATGTGTGCAGTGTGCTACTATTATGTTGGTACAGAAGGGACGGTGTTTCAGTCTATAGTTGTATCTGAGTATCTGTTAGATCAAAATTATTTGTTAATCTCAAGAAGGTTTTTCCGGTTGGAAGTTTTAGGCGAGGTACGTGTATGACAACCCAAACTATCTCGAGTTGTGTGTATAACGTCTAGCCCTATGACGTACAAATACTTCTAGATGGGAGTTGTATCCTTATCTTATTTGTATTCGATATCGATACCGCTCCGATACTTGCGGATTTGTATCCAAAAGTATCCACAATATGAAAATTATTTTTTCCAAAATTGTGGGATATTGATACTTTTTGAATTGTTTCAGACACGTTTCGAGCTTTAATTTATGAAATTATAACAATAACACTTACATCGTAGTACAATTTTTTTTTTTTTTTTGACAAACAATGAAAAATGAAACTATAGATTTGTGGCGCATAATTTGTTAGAGTGAGACATATTGAGATTTTGAGAAGTATCATTTTTTAATAGTTTTTTACTTTTATTTTTATTGTGTCGACGTACATGTGTGTTATAAAATTAAACTTCAGTAATAAAAACAAGAAGTAACTAAGTAGACCAGAAGGAAAATACAATAGTTTGTCGCTACTCTTTTTTTTTTTTTTTTTGATTGGCAAAAATAAATTTCATTCATCACGAAGGATCGGGATTCAAAATGAAATCGCTACTCTTGTTATTATGGTAATAGTAACACAATGCTGGATTGCTATAAAAATGTCTTTCAATGCTAAAACCAGCTCTGGGACATCACGTGGCAGTTCCTCAAAGAGTATTGAATAAGTAAAGCATTGCAATGGTGGAGGAATGTATTGGCCAGCAGGGTTCTTTCTTTGATATCCATGAAATGCAAATTTTGCTTAAAAATAATTTTCATTGGTGTTTTATACATTTGACCGCACATGTATTAGTTAATTACCTTAAAAGTAATTAGGACTATAGTATTCGTCATTTATCCTTGCTAATCGAGGACGTAATGGAATTAGAATGTGTGAAGCTTTCGACATTTGACACCCTTCTCCGTTAAATTCTAGCTCCATCTCTGTTACATTACATATTTTCGAACACCAATTTTGTGATTGATTTCTGAAAAACAAGCTTTCAAATATTAGAGTTAGCCAAGCCTTGTCTTCATCAAATGTGGTAATTATAAAAAAAAATTAAAAAGAATTAAGACATCTTATACTTATCAAAATTATATAAGTTAGTCTCGTTTGATAATAGTACTTAATAGTAGTAGTAAATTTACAACAAAATAGTAGAAGAGGTTAACATTTTAGGGGTAATTAGGACTATAGTATTCGTCATTTATCCTTGCTAATCGCGGACGTAATGGAATTTGAATGTGTGAAGCTTTCGACATTTGACACCCTTCTCCGTTAAATTCTAGCTCCATCTCTGTTACATTACATATTTTCGAAAAAACAAGCTTTCAAATATTAGAGTTAGCCAAGCCTTATCTTCATCAACTGTGATAATTTTAAAAAAATTAACTACATCTTATATTTATCAAAATTATATAAGTTAGTCTCGTTTGATAATAGTACAAACTTAATTGTAGTAAATTTGCAACAAAATAGTAGACGAGGTTACCATTTTAGGGGTAATTAATATTTAATTATTGTATTTTTTTTGGGTCAATCAATAGAAAAGATCAATTACATTACATATGAAGTATAAAGTACAAACCCAAGACACTACATCAATTGTAATTGTAAGAGTCAATGAGACAACTAAGGCGGATCTCTTAGTGAGGACACAACCCCTTTTGACGACGAATCCACTTGGAATTGAGTTTTTGACAGAGACTCCCTATGTTTCAATCGTTGGTGAAGAAGAGGATCCTATGGAAGCTACCAAAGTAGTAGATAATGCTGAGGGGGACACGGTGGTTGATGATTCGGTTGAGGATGATTCGATGGAGGACTCTGATTGTGAAAAAGCAGTTAATACAGAGGTGGTGGAAGAAACCCAGTGGGGAAAAATGGTAGAAATGGCGAATTCGATAGAGGTGGCAGGTAGAGCATCTCAAATGGAGGGGATAAATCTTATAGTGGATCTTCGTCCTGCAAGCGTTCAGAAGAAGAATCAAAAGACAATTTTTCGATGAATGCTTAAGTATTCAAGAAAGTGATGATATGGATGATAGTGAGTCTCTTGACACCCAAAGACTAATGGATGTTGAGAAGGAATTTCAGGAAACTCTTGCCACTGGGAATTGTCTAGGGGTGGTTAACTCGGACAGTGATGATTTGAGGATAAAGGAGATGGTAGCGAGCGACTACAATAGATTTGATGCTCTCCAAATGCACCCCATTTCATGTTAATGGGTTTATATAGAAGGTCGTCATTTGGAAGGTCTTGAGGTTGGTCATGGGGCTTGTATTGGGTTTGGACCTCCGAGTGCTTTAGGAGTTTGGGTTCTCCCTGTTAGGTGGTTTTCGGCTTTGTTTTTTTTTTTTTTTATGTGTCTTTTCTTTATTCAACCTTGGTTGGATTCCCTTCCCCTCTCCCCCGACTTGATGTACCCTTTGTCAAATCTTCTTTAATAAAAAAAATTTTGCCGATCAAAAAAAAAAAAAGTCTAACAACTTAACAAATACAAGAAATAAGCTCGTTACAGGGTAGAAAATAAAGAAAGCAAAAGCCTTACACGTAGGCGGGGAGATTCGAACTCCTGATCTCCTATTGAGATGCAAGAGCCCTGACTAATTGATTATTGAGCTAGCCCTGGTTGGTAAAATACTCACTCAGTGCATGGGTCTCTTTCCTTTTTTGGATGTATCAAAGAATTATCTATAACTTTTAATTTATTAAGTTTTTTACATTCAATATAGATCTTGTTTGATAGATCTCAATTAGTTTTACTAAACAAAGTTATTGGAATGATAAAAAAAAACATAATAAATTATGAGATATAAACAAAATTCTTTAAGACGGTCGAAAAGGTAAAGAGGCCCAATTAATAATATGGGACGGGGGAGTATTTTGTTATTGTTGGTGGGTATTTTTAAAATTGTAAACTGAATTTCCTTAAATTACGGGTCATGACCAATTAGACCACATTTAATGATGTTGAAAGAATATTTACTGGTAATGAGTGAAAAATACTGAGCCAGTTGGCCCTATTCCCTGTTCTCCAAGTAACATTTACTCTTTTTTGATACGGGAGATCTCAGATTAGTAGATTACATCCCTATTAGATTTGAATATCAATACAAACGATTTCATTACAACCTCAAAGATTTGGAAACAACAATTTCCCAAATAGCACATATATATATACACACACACCAACCCAAACTCACCTCAGTACTCTTTCGCATTCCACTGCTAGCTCCTACTGACAGAACTAAAGAAAACACAAACGAGAGAGAGAGAGAGAGAGAGAGAGAGAGAGATGGGCGCGGGAAAGAAGAAGATCGAGATAAAGATGAGAGAGAAAGGAGAGCAAAGGATGGTGACGTTCTCGAAGAGACGGCAGGGTCTGTTCAAGAAAGCCCACCAGCTCCACTGCCTCACCGGCGCCCACATTGCCTCCATCGTGATCTCTCCGGCCGGTCGGCCTTTTGTCCACGGCGACCCCTCCTTCGAGGCCACCATTGATCGTTACTTGAATACTATTCATAACACTAGTAGTAGTATTAGTGGTGGTGGTGCGGCTTCTTCCTCTACTTATTCTGTGGAAGAAGAGATGATCAACGGTGGAGATGATGGTGGGGCCAATAAGAGGATGATGATGTTAAGGTCGTGTTTGGATGGGTTGAGAGTTGAAGATTATTGGAATGTGGAGGAACTCGTTGAGATGAAGGAGAAGATGGAGGTGATTAGAGGGAAGGTTGTTGAACAAATTGAGAATGAGGTTGTCAAGTCTTATTTTTCTGCTTTTTAGGGTTTCTGGAAATTAGGAGTTAATAATTAATTGCTTTATTTGTTTTGTATTAATTTGTTGAAGGATGTCTTGTAGCTAGGAGCTGCGCGGAATGTAATTATCGATCCCTGTGGGTTTCGTTAATTTTTTTTGGTTATTCATGTGATGTGTGCTGCTATTATGTTGGTACAAAAGGGTTGTTTCAATCTGTTAGGTCAAAACTATTTGTTAATCTCAAGAAGGTTTGTCCGGTCGGTAGCTGCATTATCTCGAGATTAAGCAAGGTGCGTGCATGACGACCCAATCTATCTCGAGTTGCAAGTACAACGTCTAGCCCTATGATGTACAAGTAGTTCTAGATGAGAGTTGTATGCTTATCTTATTCGTATTCGATATTGATACCATTCTGATACTTGCGGATCCGTATCCAGAAGTATCCACAATATAAAAATTATTGTTTCCAAAATTTTGGAATATTGATACTTTTTGAATTGTTTCATACACGTTGCGAACTTTAATTTATGAAATTATGACTAACACTTCTTACATCGTAGTACAAATTTTTTTTTTTGACAAGTAATGAAAAGTGATATAGATTTGTGGCGCATAATTTGTTAGAGTGAGACATTGAGATTTTGGAAAGAGCTAAGCTTGACCATAATTTTTGAAACTCATTAAAATTTTCAAACCAAGTTTGAACGATGAACTGCTCGACTCGTGAGAGACGTTTATCTCATCAACGCAGAGGCTTGGGCTCAAACTTTTGGCTGAAAAATAGAGCAACAACAGTATAGATATGTAAAGATCCAAAAGCAATTTTATCATTGGGCCTTAATCCAATGGAGGCCCTCCATTGCCTTATCTTTTGTACTTAAACAAAACCCACCAAAGCACCCTTGATATCGAGCCCTCAAACAAAACATTTCATAAGGTCCACAAGTAATGGACTTTTAGCATTTCCAAAAAAATGTCTAACCGACACGGTTAGAAATTTACACAGGTAGAAAATATAAAATATGTCATAAACAATCAGTACGAGCCCATTCCACTTCGGCAAGTGACACGCACCCGAGTTTTATAGCCGCATGGATAAGTTCACTCTAACCCGTAAATCTTCATCAAGTGTAAAGACATACCGGTAATTTGACTGCAGCAATCACCCGTCCAGCAGACGCGTCTCAATTTTTCAGTAAAACATGAACTCAACTATATACACCGAGGAAAATGTCAAAAACATACGTGAAAGGAAGCAGTAGACCTAAGTAAGCACATAACGAAAAGTTTCAGGGTAAACAACAGATCAACTTCATTGCCACTTGAAAAAAAAATGATTTTCAATTTTCAAAGTTCAAAGAACTTAATGAGAAGAACAAATCAGTAATACGCTGACTATAGTTAGAACGACACAACAAGTTCTGCTTCGCCCACGATTTTGATATCAAACCTTCCAAACTATTGCACAACAATACCCATCATTAATCCCAGATGCCAGATAATACTCCCAAATTCTAAGATTAAGACACAAAAAGTATATCACCGATTTATACAATTTCAAAGTGAAAAAACAGTTATCATCAGCATTGGGGAGGTTTGGCAGATATTCATTTCGAGTATCAATCCTTTCAAAGTTCCGCTAAATTCAACAGAAATTATAAGATACATTGCATAGCCCGTTATTTCCGGGGAAGCTATCTCCATCACTTCATCATGCACCACTTGCATATAGACGGGTCCATTCCTTCGCTACAGGGTTCAAAGAAAATAGAGCCCGGTCAATATCATGTTTGTTTATACAAAGAGAACTACAATGCGGTGATCATGATACATTCACGGAAAAAAGCAAAGAGCAAAAAAAAAAAAAGGGAAAAGGTAATGCTACAAACAGAGAGTTGACACAATACCTGTTTCTACGGCCTCTGCTTCATTTGTTTTCCAATGCTTAGCAATGTTCTCAGACAGAGGATCATCTGGGTTCGGAGCACTCAAAAGTGCTTGAATGCTAAAAAGTCAAACAGTCAGATACAACCAGCATCATCAGTTTTTACTTTATCAGCAACCAATACAACAATTTTGAGTCATATGAACTCGAACATATTATATGCGAGTAATTCTACTTCTTTTCCGTGATCACAGTTCATCACCTCTTCAAGAGTTCGGAATTCGGTATTAGTTCATATTTTCATACAAACAGCCATTTTTCCCCATTCGCATTATCAAGAGGGAACTAGTTATGGTACAAGAACATAGGCTTTTCATTAGCAAAAGATGGCAAACCATGTTACCTCAAGAGTACAGTTCGAATCTGAAGAGCAGGGCTCCATTTGTCTTTAAGAATATCAAGGCATATCCTTCCAAGCTGCATTAGAAAAAAGATGCACTCTATCAGAGAAAAGAAACATTAGATCTGAAACCAAAGACAAGTGAGATATCAGGCAGCATAACCAACCTTATCAATGTTAGGATGGTAGATTTTGGTAAGAAACCGAACCTGTTATAGGGAATACAAGTATATGATGACTATGTCAGTCAAATTTCCTGCAACTAGCTAAAACTTATTAAGTGCAAGTCAAAAATAGTTCCATCAATAACATAACAGATGCACAAGAGCCCATGCCTACAACACCCATCCATGCTCGCAGAAGTCAAAATCATGAAGGAAGTCTACAGCTTGTGCAACATCATAAGAACGTTTAAAGGGAAAAATAGCAGGATACCCGATGAGAATCAAAAGATGGAGCTGACAAACTAGACATCACTCCAGCAAATGAGAGAGCACCACAGGTTAATTGTGCAACGGAGACCAAAATAGCAGTAATGCCATTATGCCAAGACAGTTCAAGATGAAACCAGTAGAATAATTAAAAAAACACAGGGCCAAAACCTAATAACATGGATAAAGGCCTTTGAGTTGCGTTGACTTAATGGAACCAGCGTATGTAGCCAGCATGACAATTGATTTGAGAGTATTCTCAAAAGGCACTTACTCTTTGGGTTAACAGAGACATTAACTTTGTGAGCACTTACTATCCATTGATTGGAGAGTATTCCACTCAAATAAAGAAGCATGGTCTCTGTGGAAAATGTGTCGTGCATGCGGTTCTATGGGCAACACCATCCAACTCAATAACGCAATAAAATGCAACTAAACTCCAACCTTCTAAAAGTTAGTGGCTTAGTGCCATATATGGGTTTGGTCAACATCAGCTTGGGAAAAGGAAAGTACAAAAGAATTTCAATAGCACAGCATTTTTACTAACTTACTAATGCAACTGCAACATAAAGAAGCACAAAATGAACAATATAATCTTCTCTTAGCCCAACAAGCAATATGACATTTGTAAGTTTAGCTGACTCAAACGTGCATCACCATGTTCTATTCAGAAAAACATGTACCTGAAGTCAAAAATCAAGAAAACAAAAAGTTTCCAGCATATATTACTCAAGAAGTTCAGCCAATTAAAGAACAAATGAAATTAAAAGAAAAAAGAAAAAGAAAAAAAAGAATCAACTATCCTTCAAAAAAGAAACAAAAAGCTAAAACAAAATTGTTTATCATCCCACTTATTCTTGCAGCAATCTTAATCAGTAAGAGCATGTAACCATGATCAAAGAAACAAAGTTAAATGCTGGACAAAATTCTTGAAATGACTGCAGAGTGCAGACTCAAAAAGGCAATGACAAGCGCGGAATAATATTCAACCATAGTCATCTCATATTACAAGCTGAACTCCCAGATTTTGACCTTTCATGAGCAACTGCGGGAGCATTGCGTAGTTATGCAGCAACACATCAAAGACCCAGTGAAACATTAATTAAAAAAAAAGAAAGTCATGTTCGACTTTCTCATCTGTAAGAAGCTTCAGAGCAGAGTTTTGCATCACACTGGCAATATGTCATTGACTTTGGGCATTTCGCGTAGCACATTGAATAATCTTAGTGGCATGCAAGAAAAACCCTCAATGCAAAGCTTACAGATGCCAAACAAATTAAAAAAGTTGATTTGGATGAGAAGCAGGATCTGTTAGTCAATATTGCAAAACTTCCCAAACAATTTGGCATCCAGATTCCAAACAAACTATTCAATTTGGCAATGAATCAATTATGCAACAGTCTCAAATTTCACTGCCGAATAATCAATACAAAAAACACAATCCTAAATTGTAAAGCATTAAAAAACATCAGAATAGCTGCGATACTTCCCTCGACTATTGTAAAAGCTTGTTCACCTTTCACGAAACATTTAACCAGAAGTCTAGAACTACTAGAAGTGTGAAAATAAGAGAAATGGGCTCAGGTTAACTGTTAAATAAACAGCTAAAAGACATGAATACTCCAAGTCCCCAACAATAAAACAAGAGAGCAATCCACAGTCTACAAACCATTACAGTTAACGGTGCTCAACCTCTGGCTTTTCAGTAAAAAAATGGAATACCTTGGGGGCAGCCATTGGGTATTCTTCAGGCAAAAATAATTCCAACTTAAAAACCCCTCCTATATAGACAACAAAACAAGAGAACAAGTTATAAAATCTCGAATACATAGGATATAAAGTATGAACAAGAATCGTTGAAATGACAAAACATTTCTATTAAATCTTGCACTTCTTCCTATATAGAGACTATGTACATTGGACACAAATACACTATTTTCAAGCCACTGCCTAATGGAAAGGAAATTGAGAGACAAGAAGTCGAAATATTCACAATGGAAACAACATAGCAAGCCTCTACTTCTCACCAACTGAGCCATGAAAGAACTAAATGAACTTCGAACAGTTTTGTTGTTTGTTTGCTGAGAGTAACTTTTTTGATAAAAAGTTATTTATCTTTTCCCAGCTAAGCACACAATTAAATTGCATCAGAGATATAGAATCCACCACACAATCGACCTTGCATCTCGCTCAACTGAGGCAAGCTTTCAAATATTCAACAAGCAAAACAACATGCAAAAGAAGAAATTTTTGTTCTCTCTTCCAATCTCATCAATATTCTGAGGCATCTAAAGGACCAAAGCTCAAAACTTCCAAAAGTTAAATACATTGCAATCTGCGGGCCGTTCTTTTGTCAAGAAAATATGTACAAAGACTAGAAAGGAAAAAAACAGAATTGGACTGCAAGAAAACAACATCCAAGATACAAATGAACCTAAACCTACGACCAATGTTAATAGAGACAAGTAAAGTTAATTTCTTCTCATTCAACAAAACGAATCACATGAAAAAGGAACTAAGTAAAGACATTTAGTTAATTCTCCAAAACATAATCAGTAACACCGAAGTGTAAGCTGTGCGATGAGCGATGGTTAAACATTAAGCAGGTTAATGCTGAAAAACGCAATAAAATTGTTGATTGTACATACTGTGTCACTGTCACATAGCTGATGACCAAAAGGTCCAAAATAAGAAGCAAAAATGATAGGTACGCTTTACGCGCTCAAGAAAGAGAATTTGAGCTTGTACCTTCATAAGGAGACTGTGATGGACCAAGTATCATTACATTAAAGTACCGCATATTTTCTTCCGAAGGTGAAGCGCTTATTCCTGGTGCTGCACTCAACAAGAATATACCAAATGACTTTGATTGTAAATTTCTCTATAGATATATATTTCCAAGTGCAACAATAAGAATCGTGATAATAAAATAACACATATCATCTTTTGAAGTTGATGCGCTTAATCCTCATGCCGCACTACAACATACCAAATGACTCACTACTCGAATTCACCATACATTACCAAATACAAAATAAAGAATCAGTTTCATATATATATAATCAGGAGTCCATAACTAAACACTGCAGCAGACACAAGGGAGTGCCGAGGGGTGCCAGCTCCCTGCACAAGTCGAAATATTCTCACGTAATACCAGATTTCTGATTATTTAGGTAAAGTTATATGGAGTTAGTCCCTGCAAGTTCCCCAACTGATTTATTTTTTTAAAAATACTTATCTGTGTGGAAAAATCACTAGAATTCCAAGTTATCAGCCATTTCTTGGTTGAGTGTATAAAATTAATTGGTGGCTATGCATACACACAATCTTGTCTCTTCCTCGGACCTAACAAGTAGCAACATAGTCTTACGATTTTTTTTTTTTAATCAATGTAAAAATAGATGTGATTCAAGCCTCTGTTAAATATAATCCTTTGTCAGCCACTGAAAAACAATTCTATATCTTCACGCATCTGTGCAGATAACTAAAAAGGATGAAACGAATTAATACAGAAACACTGTAAGATTACAGAAGCTTGAAATGCTATATTTCACATAGGAAAAAAAAGAGGGACAGGTGAGAAAGAGACTTTACCAGGTTCGCTGAGGAGACGTTGCGTTTCCTGTTAGATCACAAAAATATAACCGATCAAAAACAAGGAAAACCATCGCAGACCGAAAATGAATCGTTTCCGAAATCGAAGGGGCTTCATCCGAACAGACAAAATCGAGAGGATTCGAATAGAGATCGAGATAAGAAGAAGAAGATCGAGAGACGTACCTTGATGATCCTTCGAGGTAGATTGCTGTTAGCCATTGATGATGAAGGTTCGATTGCAGAGTACGCAAGGGTTGAAGAGAGAGAGAAGAGAGAGAATGTTATTGTTAAGATTTTCGCACTAAAAGTAAAATTGCGGAGGGGTTCGTTTAAAATTGGGGCTTTGTAAAATTGATCAATTATTGACAATTAGGAAAGTCAATTGATATAAATTTTTAGTATTTTGCAAGTTGAGGCTTCATGTATTCGAAATTGGAGATAAGTCCCCTAAAGAAACATAAACGCGGAGTCGCGGAGAGAACCATTTGTTAGCCTGATTAGCTTTTAAAATCAAGAAGGTGAAATAAGGAGTGGAAATGTTACAACTGAAAAATCAATTAAGAATACGAAGTTATTTTATATTTGGTTTGGCTGGTAATTTGTTTGGAAAGATAAAATTTAATGGATAATAAAAAAAAAGTTTTATATTACTCAATTTGTCCCTTTTTTTTTAGTGTTAACTATTCTATTTTGGGATGTCCCTTAAGTGTGTGCTTTTAAAAATATAACGGGTAAAAATTTGTACAATTATTATTTTGCCCTTTTGAAAAGTTAGTAAGTAAGAGTTAATGCGTAAAAGTGGAGTATAATTTTAAAAAATTGAGGTAAAAGTTGATATAAAAGATGTAATTATGATATTTCTTTAAAAATGTGAATTTATGAAGCAACACACTTAAAAAGGGACGGAGGGAGTACATGTTTGTCTTTAACGTTTTTTTTAGTACATCCAAGCTTGGGGCTGTGGAGGGATGATTGGAGATTGAGGATTAATTATGATTAAGGCTAAAAACTAAAAGGCTTATCACGAGCTCAGCTCGTTTTGTAATCGAGCCAAGCTTGAGCTTGAGGTTTAAGCTTGTTTAGTGAATGAGCAGAGCTCAATACCCAAAAAAGTCGGCTCATCTGTATAGGCTTGGTTTGTTTAAAGAGGCTCGTTAAGTAAACTAAATAGCTTGGTTCGTTCGAACACTACATAAACTCAACCCTGCTAATTTGCATATCTAAGTGCTTTGGCAAAAAAGCGCAAAACTACTTTTTTGGTTTTGTCTTTGTACAATTTTTTTTTGTATTTGTTAGTTTTGCGTCAAATTTTCGTTTTGTCTTTACTAAACCAGTTTATTTGTTTAATTTTGACTTTATTAAAAAAATTAAGTTTCGACCATTATTTTATACGTGTTGGATTCGTCTCGTCGAGACGAATCTATAAATCACGAAAACTTGACGCAAAAATAACAAATGTAAAAAAATTTAAATAAAGACAAAACGAAAAAACCAAAAAAATGGTCTTTGCTTTTTTTTTTTTCCAAAGCCTTATGATCAAGATTGGAAGTGATCATAAATATTTAGACTGTATATTCCTGTCAAACACCAGATCCAACCATTCGGAAAAATATTTTATCCATCGAAATAGTCCAGCTTATGGTTTAAAGATTTTCGCACATTAAAACTGCCTGAGAGATTGGAATAAATACTGTGGGTTTTGTTTAATTTGTCAATTACTGCCAATTATGAAAGTCAGTTTTATTGTCTTATTTTGCAAGTTGAGGCTTCCTTTATTCGATATTTGGGATTCGGGTCATTCGGAAACACAAAAACGCTAGCTTCCTTTTGTGATTCCTTTGATCTTTTGAACCGCCCTGCGCCGAAATGGAATCTTTGATCCAATGAGATGGGCCTGCAAACCCCACTAGAAAAGAAAAAGCTTTTTGTTTTTTATTTTGCTAAATAACGAAAACATTTTTTTTTTTTTTGCTTATTATAGAGAGAGGATATGAAGATCCAAAAAAAAAAAGGAAAATGCAATGGGTACAACACTTTTGAGTACTTTGTTCAAAAAAAAAAAAAAAAAATTTGTACACCAAATTTACAACATTTGTGTGGGACCTATTTTGAGGTCTCACACAAATAATCCAAGCCATCAATTTGTTCCGAATATTTTTTGAAGGGTCAATGTAAAAAACCAGTTCAACCGGATATCAATTAGTACTTGATCCATATGTTCTTTGTTCGGCACTGGCGGCTCCACGCGAGCCTTTGGGTTGTCAATTGACCACCCAA
The DNA here is from genome assembly GCA_020921065.1 of Vaccinium darrowii. NCBI lineage: Eukaryota > Viridiplantae > Streptophyta > Magnoliopsida > Ericales > Ericaceae > Vaccinium > Vaccinium darrowii. The sequence continues at coordinate 8,108,016 of CM037154.1, forward strand.
AAGATTTTTTTAAAATTAAAATACATGTAATATTTTTAGTTTTCTTTGAGTTTAGGCCTTTTTGAACACCCAATCTAAAAATATTTGAACACCCTATGCATAAATATTTGAACACCTAACCCAAAAAATTTGAACAGTTAGCCCAAAAAATCAACCCACAAACCAATGGATGTAAACAACCAAATTAGAAGTCATAGGTGACTTCATAGCTTCTCATATAGGTCAATTGAACAACCTAAACTCTTTTATATTTTATAAACGTAATAATTTTATCTCGTATTTGTCTTAACACGTAGTCCTACACTGTGAACATCCATCAATCCAGAAAATTCACAATTTAACACATTGTATAAGCTCAAACCAAAGCACACACTATTAATGATAAAAAAAAAAAAAGTAGAGACAAAAAAGTATTTATTGGTATTGATATCGTGCTCTATATCTCCAAAAATAAAAAAAATCCATGGGAACCTATTCGCTAAACAATTTTCTATAATAAAAACTAATATTCTTATGTGTCGATTTAGTTTTGCTTGGCCTAAAATATATAATTCGCAGAGAAAACATGTATTTGTGACATCTTACTTATTTTCGTATTATTTGGTTACATTATTCACACAAAATTTCTGGAGCAAGCACTGTTTTTTGGGTCGTCGTCCAACAGTCTGAACAAAGAACATATGAATCAAGCACTTACCAATATCTGGTTGAGCTAATTTTTTGCAAAGACCCTTCAAAAAACATTTTGAACAAACTGAACGACTCAAATCAGTTGTGTGGGACCACGAAATGGTCTCACACAAGTGTTGTACATTTGGTGTACACAAGAGTGTTGTACCCATAGCCGATCAAATAGTACTTGGTTTGGATGAGAATAAAATAGGGGGATAACGTTGTTTTTGTTGTTAAAATGGGGCAGGAGGGGGATAAAACAAGCCTTATCTAATTCAGGGTGCCACTTGTTAGTTTTACGAACACTAACGGCATCAGGGGTGTTTCGATAGGTTAGAGATGGGGGGAGACTGAAACATTTTTTTGGATTGGGGTCAGGTCTAGGTCATTTGGGTTGGTGGATTTTGGGTTTAGGAGTCTCTAGCAAGGCCTTTTTCATTTTGAGTCAAGCTTTATTTTCTTTATCTTTCTTTTCATATTTTGGTGGGTTCGGTTGTTTTTCATTAATGCAGGTCTTGGGTGTTTTCTTTGTTTGGAATGGGTTGAGTTTTTTGGGTGTCTAACTTGGGTTTTCGCGGTTATGTATATCAGAGTAGTTGTTGTTTATCTCTGAGGTGTTCAAGATATCATATTCCTGCTGAAATTTGATGAGTTGGTCGATAGTAATTAATGTTCACCATTTGCTGCTGGTGGTTGTCTGTTGTGGAGATTTTGCCTTAAAGCTATTAATTTAATGCTGCTATAACTTGATATTACGTGACCTGCTACGGAGCACTAGCCGTAATGCTGTTATTCTGCTGCTGCTACAAGTGTTTGTTGTTGATATTTTTACTGAGGCTGCCATTGCTCGAGGATTGTTTATAAGATGTTGCTGATGCTTGGCTGTTGTTATAAGTCTTTATTTGTTTGGAGGATTATGTTGCTTTTAAGTTTTAATACGTTTTGGAGGTGATGTTGTTCATGGATAAGGAATTAATGCACTCAAAAGGCTTAATTTTCCTTTGTTGCCGCTGCTGCTGCTGACTTTCCCTAGTGCCAGATTTTGTTTGTAATCCACTTATGGGAGGTTGTTCCTGGTAGGCTATGTTGTCATATCTGGGTATCCTACCTACTCTCTCTCTCTCTCTCTCTCTCTCTTTTTCCCTTTTCTGTTTTGGCTTTACATTCACTTGCTCGCTAGACGTATTGCCTTTCATATCCTTGCTCTTTCATATCCTTGCTCTTTGTGCTTGAGTATGGTTTACCTCGATGTACTCTTTCTCGAGTTTTAATAAATTTTTGTTGCTGATAAAAAAAAAAATGCATTGAAAACTAAATGATAATTTCATGGCGTTACGTACATCCTTTTCACGTTTGTCTTTGTAGAACGACATTAATTCGACTTTTACCCATTATTTCATAGAGGATGAGTTGGAGCAACCAAGCAAAATATATGAGGATCACAACTCTAGGAAAGAGGATCTATGGTTCATGTCTCCGTCAAGGGCGGATGTACATGGGGGCCGGGGGCCCCGGCCCCCCGGGTTTTAAAATTTTATTAATATAATACTACTTATTGATATTATAAATATAATTATTTCTTATGATCTTGTTATTTTAGTCTGATTTTCGCAAAAAAGCAATTTATTTTTTTATTTTGATCTCAAAATTTCTTTCATAAGTGAAAAATAACCATGTGAGTGTTGTAGTATCCTAAAGAATAGAAAAAAAATGATTCATATACTTTTAGATTAGAACAATCTCACTGCACAAATTGAAAAACAAATACTATCTTGGTCTCTTTTTAAGTGTGTTGCTTCATAAATCCAAGTTATTAAAGAGACATTCATCATTATATTTTTCATATCAATTTTTACCTTTACAGCTTTACTTTAGACCTTTTACATCTATCTTCACCTCCATTTTTCATATTAAAACTATCCTTCACTTTTGCCTATTAATACTTTACCTACTATGATTTTTCAAAAGGGTAATAAATAATTGTACAATGTTTTACTTAACTTTTCAAAACACACATTTACTAAGGACAACCCAAAATGGAATAGGCTACTATAAACAACGGGACGGAGGGAGTAATAAATATATGCTTAGATAAAAATAAAAATATGTCTATTAAATCGGCCCCCCTCAAGTTAAAATCCTGGCTTCGCCACTGTCTCCGTGCATATCACGAGTTCATGTTGGTATTATGATAATGCAATCACAAGTATATCAAAGAGGCATAACATCCATTCTTCTTCTGCACCAAAACCCATCGCTCGATAACCACTCCAAAGTACATTGATTTTTGTAAAGGACCTAATATTTTGGGACAATCCAAAATGGGATACTGGACCAACTTTTTGGAACGAAGGAGCATTTAATAATTTTATTAATTTTTTAGTTTCAATGTTTCAAACCCCTTATTATTTTTAAAAGGTTTTTTCCTGGGTTCCTAAAAAAAATTAGATTAATTTGATATCGGTAAAAAATTTATCAGAATTCATAAGGCAAAACACTCAATTTTAGATTAATGACTTTTTTATTTTTGTAGGGCCATTTCGGGTCCTACAAAGATGATCAAACCGTTTACTATTGTTTTAATTTTTTTTTTTGTTCCTACAAAATTTTTTTTAGCAAAATTAAAGTTTTTTCTTAATATTCTTAGAATTTTTGGTAGATTCTAAATGAAAAATTGATATATCGGATCAAACATCTACGTGTATTCGATTGAGCTCGTTTTTTATTGTATTCGATTGAGCTCGTTTTTGACTAGTCGTCTCGAAATAGTACATTATTTTGAAATTAATCAAGGGTTTAGATTGGTGTGGGGTTGTAAGCCCACTAGCTGATCTGTGTACCATCTGAGCACAAGAGATCTGTACCCAGAGGATTATTACCCCGAAGACAGAACCCTATATAAAGCCCCCTCTTTCACTTCTTGGCATCTTCGTTCCCAAACCCCTCTCCCGTGCTCCTCCGCCTCCTCTACCGGTCATGGCGGGGATAAAACTATCCGAAACCCGAGACCTAACCCGAATCGAACGCATAGGAGCACACTCCCACATCCGAGGCCTGGGCCTTGACTCAACCAACGAGCCCCGCTTGGTCTCCGAGGGCATGGTGGGCCAGATGAAGGCCCGAAGGGCCGCCGGAATCAATGTCCAAATGATAAAAGACGGCAAGGATGCTGGTCGCGGTGTCCTCCTCGCCGGCCAACCAGGCACCGGCAAAACCGCCATCGCCATGGGCATGGCCAAGTCACTCGGCCCCGAAACCCCCTTCGCCATGCTCACTGGTAGCGAGGTCTTCTCGCTCGAGATGTCCAAAACCGAAGCCCTGAGGCAGGTAACTGCAACTATATCATGGCCTCATCTTAGAGTATGCCCGACATTAGCTATTGGCTTATGTGGCAAATTGACATCTGGAATTTATCTCCAAGTTGTCATTGTTTTTGAAAAGTTTTTTTTTTTTTTTTTTGGTCGATGTCTTCAAATCGGGATACCTATGCTATATCGTTTCTTTATTTTATAAATCGGGATTATTTTATAAATGGATCTTTCTATTATCCGCCCACTGGGCAGACGTTAAAATACAAAACAATCATAATTTTTACATGAAAGAGTTTTCAATGTTTGAATTCTTGCATGTAAAAATTCAGATTCTATACACTTTATTATCCGCCCAATGGCGGACGGTAGATTAATCCTTTATAAATTGGGATATGTATCGCTTATTGTATTAAACTTGAATTCAAACTTATTTTTGGCTTCGTATAAAATTGCTCCATGGAAGCTCTATCTAATCCAAATATTTTTTGGATAAAGTTTTAGGTAGATTCTAGAACGGCAACTGCTATACAAACTTTACCTTAACAATGTTTTAGTTTAGATAGAATTCCATTGTTCGAATTCGGGACCTTACAATAGATTTTGACTGTATTTATATACTACAAAGAGATCAAGGGAAAAAGAAAATATCGAACAGATCCTTACATTTATTAGGACTGTATGAGGTGAAAATCTCATGTTCTGTAGTAGAGATCGTATCAGTGATGTTACTGCCGATTATGATTATCTAACAATTCAAGTGCCGTTGATGTAGTTAAAGCGCAATCAAAATATGATTTTTGGGGATGGTTTATCATTTTTCTGTTGGACCTTTACGCGAGTTTCCAAGTTCACTAGTGTTCTTTCAGCAATGCTATAGGGGTTAGACCTCCGCGTGAAAGGCCACCGGCATCATGGGATGGCTTCAAAAGTTCCCGTTCCCGTTTGCCACTTGGGATTTGAAGGCTCCCATTGGAGACAATGCTTTAAAAGGCGCTAGGTGCACCGAGGCGCCGCGGCCTCCTAGATCCTAGGTGCGTGCCTCATCAGAGCGAGGCGCAAGTTGTAGAAAAAAAATTAAACTACCGATATAGGCAAAATTTGCAACATAAATAAATGCTTCTACTATTTCAAATACCATAATACTTATTAATCCCTAGTTATTTATTTGAGCAATGAAGACAAATAGCATTACAAAGTACTTTGTGAGGAGTGACAGTAAGACTTTGTTCGTTTTAACTGTATAAAAGAAGAAATGAAAACAGAGCGAAGGAAGAGGAACAAGAAGAATAATTTTGACCATAAAAAGAAGAAGTAGAAGACAGCAGATCAAGTTCTATTCAAGACTTCCAAGAGTTGGCTGCTGTGCTGTGTATCGGTTAACAGCTGTTTGATTTCTCTTGGGTTAACGATGAGAGCCTTTTTACATTGAAGGATTTTACCCAGTGCATTACCCCACCTTTTATGCCTCATTGATCAATGGTAGAGATGGATTTTGTACTAATTTTGAGTGCAGATCTGGAAAAAAAAAAAAAAACCGTGAGGCGCTCTCCTCATGCGCCTCACGTACGTGCACCTAGCCTCAGCACCTAGGACACGAGGTGTGCGCCTTTTGAAACACTGATTGGATATGCTCTTACACATCATATATGATTGATAAGGAGATTGCCCTACTCACTTGTTAAAATATCTTTTAGAATCATAGTAGATTTCTCTAAGAAAGGTCACTTTTATTTTTATGGAAGTTTGACCGCCCAATCTTTTTTTAGGAAAATCTTGTTAACCAAGTGAAGTAAAATGGGAGTTAGTGCTACTGATAGTTAGAGTAAAATGGTGATTTCTTAGATTTTTATTTAGTAGGCTTCATTCAGTTGTTGCGGACTAACCATATTAGAAAAATGATTGCACACATCTATGAAAACTTAACACTAGGTTTCATATTTTATCTTTTAGAATGGATATGGATGCGCAAAATTGTGTGTAATGACAATATTTTAATTTTTATCTTTTAGAACGAATATGGATGCACAAAATTGTGTGTCATGACAATGACATAGTATTATATTGTTACAGTTGTGTAGGTTGAAAATATTTAAGACTTATGTAAATATTTTTTTGCAAGAGGCATTTCGAAAGGCAATTGGAGTTCGAATCAAGGAAGAGACAGAGGTGATTGAAGGGGAAGTAGTAGAGATTCGGATTGATAGGCCAGCAACCAAGGGAGTGGCATCGAAGACAGGGAAGTTGACGCTGAAGACCACAGAGATGGAGACAGTGCATGATTTGGGGGCGAAGATGATTGAGGCCTTGGGGAAGGATAAGGTGCAGAGTGGGGATGTGATCGCGATTGATAAAGCTTCGGGAAAGATAACTAAGCTTGGGAGGTCGGTTTCGAGATCAAGGGATTACGATGCCATGGGGCCACAGACCAAGTTTGTGCAGTGTCCAGATGGGGAGTTGCAGAAGCGGAAGGAGGTTGTGCATTGCGTTACGCTTCACGAGATTGATGTGATTAACAGCAGGTATTCTTGTTTCTGTGGCTTACATGTCGATTGGGTTAGTTTTTTACCATAGTTGTTGTTGATGATCCTATTGTGTTTGAACCATTTGGTATCAGAGTTCTAACCATTTAATATAAGCATTGCTCTCTGCTGATACGAAAGAAAGCTATTGACATGATTATTGTGCATCTTTTCTGAATTTCATAAGGGGTTCTGGAGATTCATATACATTTCCTTGAGGCCTATCAGGTTCAAATACCATCAGTTATTGTCGCCTTTTCCCCTAAGTTTTGGTGAATTTCTGTAAACACACGCAATTGCCGTTATATTCGTGTGCCGATCTGTTATTTTGTTGTCTGTAGATTGACAATTACAAACAATATTCTAAAGTTTTGTGGCTGATGCTGGAATGATTACCTAAGTAAGTATTAACAAAAAGAGAGAAAACATAAAGAATGATAAATGGTTTTCCCCCCTAGATATGTAGATGATACGGTCTATTATATCAGTTACATAGAGGGTGTTAAAATTTATAATAGACCTGTATATCTGATGTTCGGTGTATTGAATTTCCTTACTATTGGTTCGTGCAGATAGATGTCTTTTTATCTATATGACCCTGTGTAATTAATATTATACCCACTACTACAATAACAAAACCCATCTAGTCCCCATTCATTGGGGGTATGAGCGGGGATGATTGGAAACATACCTAACCCTTGGCAATATCCACAAAGGCATCATCAATTTCTGTGCTCATTACCATGCTTCTTTCGTTCATGGTTTTGACTTTTGAGCTTCTGACTAATGAGCACGGGATATTATACCCAATGTTTATCTATATAATAAAAGTGTATACACGACACAATTTCTATAGTAACTTGATTTTCTAAGTCATTTTTTGGAAGATTCAACATAATATTTCCGTCCCCAATTGATTTGGTGCTAATAATTGGAAGGACTTATTCCTATTAGTAGATCTCTTGTATATTAGCTTAGATGGTTAATATGTTATTCCAGATTTGGCACAAAAAAAAAATGGATTTACTTCAAAAAAGCTCGAGGAGCTCTGAAGTTCGGATTGTATCTGTATCAGACACCAATACTCCTGTGAGAGGCTCAGATACTCTAGGTTACATAACCAGTACATCCAAAAGTATCAATATAGTTGAATTTAATGTTCTTTATTTCTATTGGATTGAATAGTTTTCAGATAGTCCGGTCTTTAGGTGACATTCAATTTCTATGAAATTGCAATTGGATCATTTTTACTTAACATTAGAGTAAATAAAATAATAGTAATGGGAGAGAATTCCGTTGTTAGCCATCAAAATGTGTTGTTAACCATGTCATTAGATTTCCGTAGAATTTAAGTTCCAAAAACATTGCATCCTTATATTTGTAGTACTGTTTTACCCTGAGAAAATGGAAAGAGCAGTTAACAAATATGAAATCTAGCTGTGTATTAGCGTTTCCATGAACTCCAATGAATGATTTTCTTATTCTGCAGAAATATTTTTTTGTGTCTCACACTCCTTTACCGGTCGACTTCTACAATTGTAGATATAGTATAAGTGTTGACACGAGAACAACATACGAACACACATAAGATATTTTTCTGCCATGGATAGGTTGTACTGTAGAACATATGCCAAGCTCCATTGTTTCTTTCCCTTTTTTTCTTGTAAGTTTATGTGCATTTATTGATTTCTACTCTTCCCTCTCTCTCTCATTTGTCTTAGGAGTTAGGTTCAACGGTGTGTGGGGTTTAAGTAGCTAAGGATGCAAAATAAGGTCCTGTATTAACTCACTGATGTTTGATTTCTTGAGTACTGTGTAAGTATCCTTTGTCTCCTCTGTTAGACCTTAAGGAGTTCTTCTTTTGGAAAGTATACGAACTGAAGAGTTTTTTTTTTTGCTGTCCTTCTGAGCAATTTTTCAGTGCCGGGAGGGTACCACGTGGTACCCTGTCGGTGCATCTAGGCCGTCCATTTTGGTTTTGGGCGGTCCGGATTTGGAGAGAGAAAAGGAGGGAGAAAGAAGAGAGAGGATGTTTTAATCTCGGCCGTTCAATACACTTTTGGACAGCCCGGATGCAATGTTCGGATACCGTGTAGGCTCGGTCACGTGGTACCCATTCGGTACCCGATTTTTTTTTCCTTTTTCTAAGTTTTCTTCAGTGAAGTTAGGTATTGCACCACTTTCTGCCTCATGAAAGGAAAATTGGCCATTCAAAAAGTAAATGGGATGGACCAGTTTATCAAATTTGTGTTTCATGTGAAATAATCGCGGAATATTTGTGGTGGGTTTGAAGGAGCGACGGTCTTGTATGCTTTTTTGTCATAGGTTTGTTCATTTCCTAGGAATTTAACTGTGTGAATTGAACTCCCGAGAGTTTGAATCCTCAAGAAATGCTAATTAATTGAGTTCTCAATAATCCTGGAGTATCTTTTGGTTGGATGCTAAGTGGTCGCGTTCTCATGAAATAAGGCTGAGCATCACCTTTTTCTTTGTTCCTAATTCTTAGCTAGCTTTCTTTCTCCTTTGAATTTCAGAACACAGGGATTTCAGGCCCTCTTCACTGGCGATACAGGAGAAATACGAGCCGAAGTGAGGGACCAAATTGACACAAAGGTCGCAGAGTGGAGGGAGGAAGGAAAGGCAGAGATTTTGCCAGGAGTCCTCTTCATTGATGAAGTCCACATGCTGGACATCGATTGTTTTTCTTTCCTAAACCAGGCTTTAGAAAACAAGATGGCACCGACACTGCTTGTTGCCACCAACAGAGGTATCACTACAGTCCGAGGCACAAACTCCAAATCCCCACATGGGATTCCAGACGATTTCTGTGGTCGCCTCCAGATCATCACTATGGAACCCTACACAGAAGAAGAAATCCATAAGATTCTTGACATTAGGTGTCAAGAGGAAGATGTGGAGATGTCTGGAGATGCAAAGGTTTTGTTGACGAAGATAGGGGTAGATACCTCATTGAGGTATGCCATGAACCTAATTACGTCTGCCACATTGGCCTGTCAGAAGAGGAAGGGAGAGGTTGTGGAAATGGAGGATATCAGTAGGGTTTATGAACTATTTTGGGACGTGAAGAGATCGATGCAGTACTTGATGGAGTATCAGAGCCAATACATGTTCAATGAAGCGCCAACCGGAGAGGTGGACGAAGATGAAGCCAATGCGATGGTCTCTTGAGCCTTATTCAAACATGGCAATTTAAGGTTCCGCTTGGATGGAATATTTGGTACAAGAAAATGAAAAGCAATGCGCAAAGTTAATAGATCCGAGGGTCCGGATTTATTCTTTTTCACTTAACTTATAATTTCCCGCACAAATCCCTCCCCTTACCATGCACTTGTTAATTTTGTGCAGCAACTACCTCTTTGTAGAGGATAATCTTATTTTTAGTGCTTTAATGCAATTTCCTAAGTTATGATGATTAGAGTTGGTAATTTTCAGAGACATTAGGGGTAATGTTTTACTAGTATGTTGCTATAGACCTAGTTTTGCAGAGAAATGATGATCTCATGTGAAGATTCCTCCTGTGATATTTTTACCGCTGCTAAATGAGGCCCACTAGGGTTTATTCTGGCAATTGAAACGTGGATTCTATAGGCTTAATGTTTACATCGTTCGTGCAAAAAATCTGTGTACCATGAGAGGATTTTCATTTCATTTTGGCGATTGTGCTTCACATAGAAATTTGTTTAAATGTCTTCTCATAAATGAATTTCTCACCTCGTTCAGTTATCGGGGCGGATTCGAGGTGGATAATAGTTTTGCGGTTCGGTTTGGGATATACTAATATCTGCGCTGATCCGCCCCATTGTCATCCATATCTCCAACCCAATTCTTTTATACAAAAGGTTGTTAGATTTGGATTAGATGTGTCTCCTAACTTTTGTACAAAACAATCGTAACTGTTTATTCATAAGAGGTTACTGATTTGTAACATTTTTTAGCTCTCCCTGGCTTGCTTTGTCCGTACAATTCTTTTATTCAATAAGAATTTCCTTCAGGTGAGGAGGGGTGAATCGATCTCAATTCCTTGAAATCTGGAAAAGCCTTTAATCCCTCCTCTTCTGTATCACCCCGAGCAGCTCATGTTCTTATATTCTTCCTTGATGGTGGCTATCATCTAGGGTATCTAGCATTTAGAGCTATGAACAAATAGAGGTATGTATTGTAGTCTTTTTCATCAAAATATATGCAATTTCCTAAACAATCAAGTAATATTCTAAATACATGCAATTTTCAAACCTAGGTATCAGACTTTCATGCTTTACACCTTAAGCAATATATGTATACAGTGGCGACTCTAGAAATTTTGGTTAGTGGTGTCATTCAAAAAAATTGCAGTGAAGTCACACTTATTAATTATGTTCTCGTATACTTCTAATATAATTAGAAAAAATAAATCTGCACTTGCCAAATTAGAAAGAAAAGGTATTTTTATAAGGTAATGATTTTCACACTCTTTTTTTTTTAATAAATGCACCATTTTTTCCTATTTTTAGTAAAAATTTTGCACATAAAATTTCAATATAAAACAAAAAAGAATATGCATTTATTAGAAAAAATGATGTGAAAATCAATTCTTTTTCTTACTACAGTATATGTTGATACTAATTTAACGTAGGATAAAAGAAACAAGAAAAGAAATTTATTGGAGTATTGAAAAGGTTGGTTTGTTATTTGTTATTTGAAAATAATTAAATTCCTATTTAAATTTTCTCCCATTTTCTCTTCAATTTTCTCTCTATTTTTCTTCTTAATTATTTTCTCTTTCTTTCCCTAATTTCTAAACAGAGCCTGAGGTTAATCTTGTCTACTACGGAGTACTAAAATATATCCTCTCCTTGCACACCCAATCATCTCTCCCTCTCTCTCTCTAAACTGCATCCATGGCAGATACAACCGAACAGCCGTCCAGTTCAAAAAAAACCAAACAGCCGTCGACGCCATACCTCCACGACCAAAACGACACCGCACATTATTCACCCACGGCGAAAGCCATTCAAATACAGCCTCCTCCCATACCAAATCTCATCTTCATCCACGTAACCAAACCCTACTCTCTCTTAAACAAAACCTCCTCCGATCCACCACCACTCAGTCCCTATCCCACCGAGTCGACTCACTCGCCCTGTCTGACTGTCTGAGGTGTTCTAGATCTCTCCCGTTACAGTTCGTTAGAGTTCTGTTTTGGGCTTTATGCTAAAGCAAGTATGATATTGTTGTTGGTGCGGTGATTGAAGGAAAATGATATGGTGCACTTGAGGTGCACCCAAAATGCATACCACCCACCTGAGGTGGCAAATCAAAACCAAGCCGGAGCCGGATGGCCTAGACATACCCATGGGGAATCAGTTCGGTTTGTGTTTTCACCTATAATTATGTGTGTGTAGACATTTTTTATAAAAATGTATACAAGGTATGTCATTCGTATGTGTATATATGTATAGAGTCCCGATCTAGTCTGGGATCCCTAAGTCCGGGACTCATAGTTCTGGACCAAATTTTCATGATCCGAACTGTCCAATGCATTTAAAACTTGTTTTCAAGGGTCCCCGTGAAAAATCATCCAAAAAAAATACCGGGAAGGGCTTGATCTAAGCAGTTTTTCATAAAACTGTATATGTACAATTTTTGTGAAAAATTGCTTGGATCAAGCCCTTCCCAGTCATTTTTTTTTGATGATTTCTTGAGGGGACTATTAAAAACACGCTTTAAACACATTGGACGGTTCGGATTATGCAAAAACAATTTTTAAAACCTTCAAAACGCCAAAAAACCTTCAATCCGGGATCCTTGACTGGATCACCGGTGTATATGTATACATATGAGCATTTATATTTATATAAATATGTATCACAGGTTAGAGTTTCGAATACAGTATAATCGAAATCGAACCAAAACTCATCAATTTTTCATATTAAATTTCAAGTTAAAAACTCTAGTAAAAACCACTCAGTGGTTTGGATTCGGTCGAGATTGCCGTCCTTTTATGTGCTAGGTTGTTACTAGTATTTTCTAAATGTTTGACCTTTCATTGATGTCAGCATTTCGAGCTGTCCAGAATTAGGAATCTTGTAGTGCGAAGATACACTATAGGGTTATAGTATAGCATTCGAGCTGTTGATTGGGCAATTAATAGTTTGGCTTTCATCTCAGTACTTACATAATTCGAACCTTCCATTACCGAAATGAAATATGAACCGTTGATTATCAAGATGAACAACTCAGATGTCACGGTAGAGAGTTGTAGTGTGCGTCCGTGTAGTATCCCTAGTATGCGCGCTCTCTCTCTCTCTCTTAATTACTCCATTGACGTACGCCATCAACCTAATTACGTTTGCCGCATTGGCTTGTCAGAAGAGGAAGGGAAAGGTTGTGGAAATGGAGGATATGAGTAGGGTTTATGAACTATTTTGGGACGTGAAGAGATCGATGCAGTACTTGATGGAATATCAGAGCCAATACATGTTCAATGAAGCGGCAACTGGAGAGGCGGACGATAGGGATGGCAATCTCGACCGAACCAATGGGTACCCGAACCATAACTGATTTTTTCCCCCGAATCATAACTAAGATATTCCCCGCGGGTGCGGGTAGGGTATGGGGTGTGAGATAACCGAACGGATATGGTTCGGTTTTAGTTTTAGCTGAAAACCGAACCGTTCCCCGAACCGAACCGAACCGAACCGAACTGGATATGTGTAATTACAAAATTACCCTTCATATGTAAAAGTTTAGCTTGTGTACAGCTTCAATGCATTGAATTTTTACTTAGATGTATATTAATTTTGCATTTAAAATATCTAGATGCATATCTACATACCTTTTCAATTGGTGGATCTCGAGCATCTCCAGTTTAACTGATTTTCATATTTGAATTTCAATCATAATTATTTCATTTTTATTTTGTTTTCTAATTTAACGGGGGATACCCGAACCGAACCGAACCCCGATTGGTTCAGTTAATTCAATTTCCCCTACCCGTTCGGGTTTCGGTTCGGTTCTACGTACCGATCTAATTTCGGGTAATGAGTTCGGATATGGCAATACTCAAACAAAACCGACCCATTGCCATCCCTAGTGGATGAAGATGAAGCCAATGCGATGGTCTCTTGAGCCTTATTCAGACATGGCAATTTAAGGTTGCGTTTGGATGGAAGATTTGGTACAAGAAAATGAAAAGCAAAGTGAAAAGTTCATAGATCCCAGGGTCCGGATTATTCCTTTTTCACTTAACTAGTATTAATTTCCCGCACAAATCCCTCCCCGTATCCTTACCTTATTCCAAATACAACCCACATGTTTGTGATCATGCACTTGTTAATTTTGTGCAGCAACTACCTCTTTCTAGAGGATAATCTTATTTTTAGTGCTTTAATGTAATTTCCTCAGTTATGATGATTAGAGTTGGTAATTTTCAGAGACATTAGGTGTAATGTTTTACTAGTATGTTGCTACAGACCTAGTTTTGCAGAGAAACGATGATCTCATGTGAAGATTCCTCGTGTGATCTTTTTACTGCTGCTAAATGAGGCCCACTAGGGTTTATTCTGAAAATTGAAACGTGGATTCTATAGGCTTAATGTTTACATCATTCGTGCAAAAAATCAGTGTACCATGAGAGGATTTTCATTTCATTCTGGCGATGAAAATCGAGACTCTCTTGAAAAGTCTGGTCATCTTTTTCTGAATCAAGACGATCTTGATCAAGCATTCTCTTTTTATTTGGAAGAGATCTTCTCTTCTTCTTCTAATTCATCTACGTGACGATTTGTGCTTCACATAGAAATTTGTTTAAATGTCTTCTCATAAATGAATTTCTCACCTCGTTCGGTTATCGGGGCGGATTTGAGGTGGATAATAGTTTTGCGGTTTGGTTTGGGATATACCGATATCTGCCTCCGCCCCATTGTCATCCATATCTCCAACCCAATTCTTTTATACAAAAGGTTGTTAGATTTGGGTTAGGTGTGTCTCGTAACTTTTATGCAAAACGATCGTAACTGTTTATTCATAAGAGGTTACTGATTTGTAACATTTTTGAGCTCTCCCTTGCTTGCTTTGTGCGTACGATTCTTTTATTCAATAAGAATTTCCTTCAAGTGAGGAGGGGTGAATCGATCTCAATTCCTTGACATCTGGAAAAGCCTCCCTCCTCTTCTTTATCCCCCCTGGGGTACGCTCATGTTCTTATATTCTTCATTGATGGTGGCTATCTAGCATTTAGAGCTATGAACAAATAGAGGTATGTATTGTAGTCTTTTTCATCAAAATATATGCAATTTCCTAAACAATTAAGTAATATTCTAAATATGTGCAATTTTCAAACCTAGGTATTAGACTATCATGCTTTACACCTTAATCAATATATGATACAGTGGCGACTCTAGAAATTTTGGTTAGTGGTGTCATTCCAAAAAATTGCAGTGAAGTCACACTTATTAATTATGATCTCGTATACTTCTAATATAATTAGAAAAAATAAATCTGCACTTGCCAAATTAGAGAGAAAAGGCATTTCTATAAGGTAATGATTTCCACACTCCTTTTTTTTATTTAATAAATGCACCATTTTTTTCCGATTTTTAGTGAAAATTTTGCACATAAAAGTTCAATATAAAACAAAAAAGAGTATGCATTTATCAGCAAAAATAATGTGAAAACCAATTCTTTTTCTTACTACAGTATCTGTTGATACTAATGACAATTAGCTCTTTCGATGTCTTGCATTCTCACTAGTTGAAATGAGAATGCAAGACATCGAAAGAGCTAATTGTCAACTCTGATGCTTTGCTGCTTTTGGGTTGGTTTGGTTCGGTTCTTTTGCTTGTTTTGTTTGTTCCTGGATGTTGATTCAAGTGTTTCGTGTCTTGGCTCCTGGTTGTTTTTGGCTAGTGAGGGTTTTTGCTATCGGGTTTGGTTTTGGTGGAGTGGCTTTTCTTTTTTGGGTTGTTTTGGTGCTCTTTGGCTAGGCGTTGGGGTTTAGGTTTTCCTTTTGATTGTTTGGTTGTCTTCTTGTCAGCCTTCTAATCTTTTGGGTCTCGAGAGGCTTTTTTGCTTTTCTCTTGCCCCGTTTAATCTAGTATCATTGATATTTGATTAACAAAATTCTTTTTTGCCGTGCAAAAAAATGTAGGATAAAAGAAACAAGAAACGAACTTTATTGGAGTATTGACAAGGTTGGTTTGTTATTTGATGAAGAAATTGAGGCTCTATTTGGTTGTTGGGGAAAGAAATGGAAAGGAAGAGAAAATTAAAAAAAATTCTCTTCCTTTGTTTGGTGCTAACGAAGAGAAAGGAAAATAATTAAATTCTTATTTAAATTTTCTCCCATTTTCTCTGTATTTTCCTTCTTAATTATTTTCTCTTCTTTTTTCTTTCTTTCCCTAATTTCCAAACAGAGCGCTTAACGATTTGTGGAGATTCCGAGATTTGGCGTCGGCTCCCCCATTTCGTGGGTTTGAGGTGGTGGAGGAAGATGTTTTGCACTTGGCGGCTGTTTGATAAAGCTGAAAGCTGAAAACTGAAAACTGAAAATTAAGTACTGAAAACTGAATGCTGAATTTATTAAGCTAATAGGCTGTTTGATATGTACTGAATCTTAAGTACTGAAATAAATAAGTTGTTTAATCTGTATAAGGAGCTGAAAAATTAAATTCACTAATTTTCCTAATTTGCCTTTCATATATTCATACTGAAATGCATAAATGAAAAAAAAAACCGTACATTTATGAAAATAATAAAAATATGTAGAATATTGGCAAGATAGTGGTATAGCGGTGTTGGTATTAAATTCACTAATTATCGTACTCTGTCTTTCATTTCATATATTCATACTAAAATACAAAAATGAAATTAATTAATGAAAAAAATGCATTTATCAAAATAATAAAAATATACAGAATATTGGCAGCGGCGGCGGTGGTTGTGATTGTGACTGTGGGGGTGTGGTTGTAATTGTGGAGTGGTGGCCTCGTGGTGGTGAGAGAGCGATGATGAGAGTAGTGATGGTGTCGTGGTGGTGTAGTGGCGACAGTGGTGGTGATGGTAGTGTCAGTGGTTGTGGTATTAGTGGTGGAAGTGGCAGAGTGGTGGTGGTGGTGGTCGGGTGGTGGCAATAGTAGTGGTGGTGGGGTAGAGGCAATAATGGTGGTGGGGTGGTGGTAGCAGTGGGGGTGGTGTGAGTGGTGGTGGTGGGGTGGCGGCAATAGTGGTGGTGGAGTGGTGGTGGTGGTGGTGGTGGTGGCGGTGGTGTAGTGGTGGAGTGATGGTTATGGTGTTGTCAGTGGTGGTGGTGGTGTGGCGGCGGTGGTGGAGTGATGGTTATGGTGTTGTCAGTGGTGGTGGTGGTGTGGCGGCGGTAGTGGTGGTGCTGGGGTGGCGGCGGTAGTGGTGGTGGTAGTGGCGAAGTGGTGGTTATGGTGGTGTGAGTGGTGGTGGTGGGGAGAGTGGCAGGGTGGTGGTGGTGGTATAGTGGCGGCAATGGTGGTAGGAGTGAGAGAGTGGTGGTGTAAGTGGTGGTGATGGTCTAGTGGAGGAAAAAATTGTTAAATGAAACCACTTAGAAATTCAGTAAAAATTAAGTAGCTCGAAGCTACTTAATTTTTGTCAACATTTTACCTTGTATTTTAAGAGCCACTGAATTTTTTAAGTAATGTAAAATGTGGTTATCAAACTTACTTAATTACTTATTACTTATTTCATTTAGTTTTAAGTGCTGAATCAGGGCTATCAAACAAGGCCCAAGGTTTAGGGTTTTCTAGGGGTTGGGCCTTACTCACTTTTTTGGGCAAGGTTTTTCTTTGTGCTTTAATGTTATATTTGGGTTTTGTAGGCCTTTGGGTGTTTTTTCAATGTTTTATCAGGGTTTTCAGCCCATGGTTGTTTGGGTTTTGCTTTTTGGATGCTCAACCTTTGGTTGGATCTCGCTTGATGTAACCTTTTCGAGTCTTTTTAATAAAATTTTGTTGCGGATAAAAAAAATTCCCAAACAGAGCCTGAGGTTAATCTTGTCTACTACTAATATAACCTCTCCTTGTGCATCCAATCATCTCTCTCTCTCTCTCTCTCTCTCTCTGTCTCTCTAAACTGCATCCATGGCAGATACAACCGAATAGCCGTCGACGCCATACCTCCACGACCAAAACGACACCGCACATTATTCACTCACGCCGAAAGCCATTCGAGTACAGCCTCCTCCCATACCAAATCTCATCTTCATCCACGTAACCCAAACCCTACTCTCTCTTAAACAAAATGTAACACCCGTTCCGAGTGTTTAGATTTTAATGCGCATTTTGGGAAAATTATGAGTTTTGGGCTAAAAGTTAATAGAAATAATAGTTGGAGGGGTGAAGTGTAATTTTGCCAAGATATTTTCTTTCTTTTCCTATTTGTGGTCTGATGATTGTCAATTAGAGAGAGAGAGAGAGAGAGAGAGAGAGAGAGACCGTAGGAAAAGAGAGAGAAGGAGGAGAAGAAGAGGAAGAAGAAGAAGAAAGGAAGAAGAAAAATTGGGGAAAACCCAAATTAAGGTACGAATTAGAGTTTAATTTTTGAAATTCTTGAGTTATGTTGTTCTTTTACAAGTTAATCAGGTCTTTTCAAACTTGTAAGAGTGATTTGGGTTGTGTTTTTGTGAAATTCGTGGAAGGAAAGTGAGGGGTTTCACTGACTGGTTTTATGAAAATCAAATCTGCCATGGTATTTGGCGAATTTTAAGACACGGTTCCTGAATTCGGGATTTTCTGGAAATTTAACTGTAGGTACCCATATGAGTTTTAGACCTTGTGTTAAATTTTAGTGATTTTATGAGAAGTACAAAAAATATGAAAATTCGTGAACCAACCTGTTGTCAGGTTCGTGTTCGGGTAGACAGCACTGTCGCATCTTACGGGAACGGCTATAACTTGGTCTAGGAAGCTTGGAATTTCAATCCGCTTGTTGCGTTAGAAAGTAGGCTTGTAAGGATTTCAGAATTGATAGGCCGTGTAGCTTGATTATCTACCGGTGATAGCAGTTTTTGGTTTGAAGTTGGTTGGAAATCTGTTTGACAGGATTGTGCTGTGAGTTTGGGTTCATTTGTTACTTGTTTAAAAATAGCTATCGAGTACAGAAAATTCTATATTTTTAGTATGTTGCCCATGCGTTGGTTTATGATCTATGGTGAAAATATTGGAACATTTGGATGGGTGGATTAATTCTATAAATTCGTGGTCCGAAGGGTGTCGAGTTGTCATAAGTATGTCTAAGCATACCGTTTGTAATTACGCCTGAACCTTTTGGCTACTTTTGGCCTTAATTATTGTTTTATTATTGATTGTGAATGGTTTTGAGCTAATTGAGGATAAATGGTACAGAGGAATGTACGAGCACACCCGAGATGCCGAATACAATAGTCGAATTTACCTTTATCTTTGGAGATCGAGGTGAGTGTTGATTCATAGATGTAATTTTTTTTGGAATGATTTGTGATATTTAATTGTGGCATACGTGCCGATAATGGGGCCATGGGCCGGGGCAAACGTGCCGATATTTAATTGGGCAAACGTGCCGATATTTAATTGTGGCATACGTGTCGATAATGGGGCCATGGGCCGGGGCAAACGTGCCGATATTTAATTGGGCAAACGTGCCGATATTTAATTGTGGCATACGTGCCGATAATGGGGCCATGGGCCGGGGCAAACGTGCTGATATTTAATTGTGGCATAAAGTCGATCTTTGATTTTGATATTGATTAATCAAATTGTTAGTGATCGTGTTGATGGTTAGAGTTTTACATTTGAGTGTGTATCATTCTTAGATATTTATTGGTTCGGTCAGATCGTGTTATAGTATTATTGAGGTTGTATGTTGTGGTTGTGTGCCGTGGCTTTGAGCCGAGATAGCAGTGGGTCGTGGTTGTGTATTGAGAAAGGGCGGAGTGCCGAGGAGGCTGTGTGTTGGGAATGGTTGTATGCCGGGGATGGCTATGTGTCGATGTTGTGTGGCGGGAATGATTTTGTGTCGGGTTTAGCTGTGTGTTGAGATAGGTTGAGTGTTGTGGTTGAGTGATGGGACTGGTTGTGAGTCGAGGTAGACGGTGTGTCGAGGTTCAATGTCGGGCTTGGCTGCGTGTCGGGTTTGGTTGTGTGACGTGGCTGTGCACCGGGTTTTGTCGCATGTTGAGATGGACTGTGTTGTGGTGTGTATCGGAAATGGTTGTGTAGAGTTATTTACGCTTGTTCTTCCTGTGGGTATTGGACGTATAGTTGTTTGAACTGTATCTATGTCTCACGCACTCTCCTGGAACCCGTTTCGGGTTTCAGTTTGCAGGTTAATTTTAGGTGGTGTCCACTGCTAATCCCATGGTGCGGTCGTGATCACATACGGGGTCCTTTGTCAGGTCGGGTTTGGACCCGCGGAAGTGCTGATCCGGAGCGGGTCGTTACACAAAACCTCCTCCGATCCACCACCACTCAGTCCTTATCCCACCGAGTCGACTCACTCGCCCTGTCTGAGGCGTTCCAGATCTCGCCCGTTCCACCCACCTGAGGTGGCAAATGAAAAGAAGTCCAATGTGGGGTCACCCAAAAATGACCTCTTTTCATTTGCCACCTCGTGGTGGGTATTTGGGTTGCACATGTGCCCATAGCATTGTTGGTGATTGAAATATCCACTCCTTGTTTGTAATTGTTATAGACTGAAAAAGTTGGAGAGATCGAGCAATTGTGAATTGTCTATCATTGCTTCCGAACTAAATACTTTGTTGGAGCAGAAGGATTTAGAGATTAGTGAGAAAAATGCTGTGAGTGAAGAAATTGCCGTGGATTGTTGTATGTTACGTCTTCTCTCCCCTTAGTTTCAGTTCTTAATTCTTCATTTTCTGAATCGTTTCATGTATTTCTTTCTTCGGAAGTAAGTTTAGCATTACCAATCCCTTTGGAAAACAACTAGAAGTTTCCTTCTGCTCTGCATTTAGATTATGTTCAAACTTGGTGCGTTGTGCTTACTGACGAGCGAAGAAGTTGTTGTGGGAATCCAAATGCGAAACAGAAATGTTGCTAAGCTGTTATCGCATAGTTTAAACCAAGTTTGATATTGTTGTTGGTGTGGTGATTGAAATATTCACTCCTTATTCTACAATTTTTATAGACTGACAGAGATGTAGAGATCGAGAAATTGTCTATTGAAGTTTCTGAACTTCGTAAGTTGTTGGAGCAGAAGGATTTAGAGATCAGTGAGAAAGATGCTTTGATTCGGAGCTATCTGGACGATATTGTATGTTACATCTCCTCTCTCCTTGGTTTCAGTTCTTAATTCTTCATTTTCTGAAGCTTTTCACTCCTATTGCCCTACAATGAGTTGTATAGTATGCATTCTTTCTTGTGAAATAAGTTTAGCATTACCAATCCCTTTGGACACAACTAGAAGTTTCCTCCGGCTCTGCATTTAAATTACGTTCAAACTTGGTTTGTATGTGGAAAAGAGTTAGGAAAACTTGTCAGTAAGATTTATGTTTCCCATTTAACAGGAACGGGGGGAATCCCATCTCAATGTCTTCACTAGTCAGGAGGCATAACAAACCAAGTTTGAACGTAATTTAATTGCAGAACCGAAGGAAACTTCTAGTTGTGTCCAAAGGGATTGGTAATGCTAAACTTATTTCACAAGAAAGAATGCATACTATACAACTCATTGTAGGGCAATAGGAGTGAAAAGCTTCAGAAAATGAAGAATTAAGAACTGAAACCAAAGAGAGAGGAGATGTCACATACAATATCGTCTAGATAGCTCCGAATCAAAGCATCTTTCTCACTGATCTCTAAATCCTTCTCTCCAACAACTTACGAAGTTCAGAAACTTCAATAGACAATTGCTCGATCTCTACATCTCTGTCAGCCTATAAAAATTGTAGAATAAGGAGTGGATATTTCAATCACCACACCAACAACAATATCAAACTTGGTTTAAACTATGTGATACCAGCTTAGCAACATTTCTATTTCGCATTTGGATTCCCACGGCAATTTCTTCGCTCGTCAGTAAGCACAACGCACCAAGTTTGAACATAATCTAAATGCAGAGCAGAAGGAAACTTCTAGTTGTTTTCCAAAGGGATTGGTAATGCTAAACTTACTTCCAAAGAAAGAAATACATGAAACGATTCAGAAAATGAAAAATTAAGAACTGAAACTAAGGGGAAAGAAGACGTAACATACAACAATCCACGGCAATTTCTTCACTCGCAGCATTTTTCTCGCTAATCTCTAAATCCTTCTGCTCCAACAAAGTATTTAGTTCGGAAGCTATGATAGACAATTCACAATTGCTCGATCTCTCCAACTTTTTCAGTCTATAACAATTACAAACAAGGAGTGGATATTTCAATCACCAACAATGCTATGGGCACATGTGCAACCCAAATGCCCACCACGAGGTGGCAAATGAAGAGAGGTCATTTTTGGGTGACCCCACATTCGACTTCTCTTCATTTGCCACCTCAGGTGGGTGGAACGGGCGAGATCTGGAACGCCTCAGACAGGGCGAGTGAGTCGACTCGGTGGGATAGGGACTGAGTGGTGGTGGATCGGAGGAGGGTTTGTTTAAGAGAGAGTAGGGTTTGGGTTACGTGAAGACATTGGGTTGGGATTCCCCCCGTTCTTGTTAAATGGGAAACATAAATCTTACTGGCAAGTTTTCCTAACTCTTTTCCACATACATCTTGTTATGTATTCCTAAAGTTATGTACTCTTTACGATGCAATTTCAATTTGTTTTTGATAAAATTGCACTCGTCTTTGCCTTCGTCAATTTTGTTAGTGTGATTTGAACATCAAAACCATCTGATTTAAAAGAGTTCCTATTGTCAAGCTGCAGTTCTACTATTTATCCGAGTTTCCTTGCGTACTTTTTTTTTCTGGTGGTATTCTTCTTGTACTCTGATGATTGCTAATGGTTGTAGTTTGTCTTGTGGAAAGTATGTAGGACTCTGTTAATTACATTATATTCTATGTTAAAGAGCAAAGGAACATCTGCTTATGTATTAAATATACTATATATTTCATTGTTTTGAAGTACAACTTGACGGATAGTGCTGCGTTGATGGAAGCTCGACTGAAAGATATCGAGTTAGAGTTGGCACACTCAAACGCTTCTTGTACTCGTCTCTCAGAGGTAGTGTCAGCCCTTTGTTCGTTCCCCTTCCCTGATTTTAAGGTTTGTTTACCTTAGCTTTTTGTTATGATTTATGGTGTTGTGAAGTTGGTCATTTGATCTGGTTTTAACTTGTTCTTAGTTTTAAGAAATTTTGATTAGTTGGAAACGAAAACAGGTTGTTACAGTGACAAAAATAACCCTCTGACAACTGTTTGAGCAACTGCCCCTCCTCTTGTAGCCACCATTCTCTTCGTTTGACCAGCTCCTTAAGTAACCCTCTTGTCCACTCCCATTTGACCTCCAGTTGTCCATGCCTCCACCACGATTTCCAGCCACTTCCCCTCATTTTTGGCAATCAACCCCTCTGGATGTAAATTTGCACCCTCTGCCGCTTGCTCCTCCAGTAACCTCTTCCGCCTTCTCGAGCAACCCTTCCGATCACAACCCTCCTCTGAAAACTCACTCTACTTTTTATCATGTTTTGCTATTTTGGTAACATGCATTACCAAGCATGTTATTTATGTGCAACAAAATGAACGTAAAATAGAAGGATGTTTCTTGTTTTATATAAACAAAAAGCAAATGTCTGAGAACTTTAATCACTCTATGTTTTTGTTTCTTCGGTTGCATGGCATGATGGCATGAATACGGAATACCTTAATGTACATTGAGGAATTGTAGGACACCTCTTAACACATCTTCAGCGAATGTATTTAATACCCAAGGGCGGCTCGACCATGGTTTGAGTTGGTTCACTGATCTCCTAAAAGCAATCACATAAGATCTACGGTTAATCTTTCTTCTTCTTTTTTTTTTTTTTTGTTATTGAGGAAATTGTTGGCATTGACCTAAATTAAATGAATTTGGACTTGTCTGGATGAAAGATCAATTGTTATATCATTCTTTAGTTCACATAAATTTATAATAATGCGTTTAAGAGCTTTTTTAATTGGGCTATCATGCAAGTATATTTCCAAACATATGAATTTGTGAATAGCAATAGTAAAAAAATTGCTTGTATTTCCATGTTCATTTTGATTGGTATTCTGTTTTGTGCAACAATAGCATGTGGTCTATTTGTTTATTGTATAAATGGAGAAGCGTGATTGGTGTGTACATTTTTTAAGCTTCGCAACACTTTTTTGTTTACCAAAATGGTCACGTAAAGATATAATTGGAACACTCCAAATGTCTTATCATGTATAATTGTGAGGGCTAAAAAGGAAAATCAACAATTGGTACAATCTGCAACTACTTCTACACGTCTGATTCTCTCCTCCCACTCACGTAGTGACTATTGAGTGTCGCTGGCAAGTGTGATGTTAAACTGAACATATACGGAGTAGTATTTAAGTTTTTTGTGTGCCACTGCTGCTATTTCTAGAGCCGTCTGCATCTGACGTTGAAAGTTTGCATTGGGATACTTAGTGTGCTAATAAAAGCAATGATCTCAATTGCCCTTCACAAACTCATTGATCCTAATTTGGAGCATTGCCCCTCCTCAAATACCCAAGATTCCCAATGCAAATTTGTAATGTGGGACGGGTTGTTAACTGCCCCTTCCACGTTCCCATGTTTTTTCGAGCATCCTGAATTCAATAAGAGTATCATGTTCAGCTCAATGTCAAGCCATAGTTGTTTCCACAAATTGGTTTTGAGGATAAGTATTTACCGTGGGATAGCTATCCAAAAAGGAATTAACCACCGGATCTCACTAAAAGGACTAGCCAAGGGGAATGCAAGTTGGTTTGTTGCTTCTACTAAGAACAATTTAGTAATTATTTTCAAAAAGTTCAAATGTTATATCAAGGTTTTTACTAAGATTTAATTTATCCAAAATATGCGTTATTGCTCAAGTGTTTTGGCATCTTTGCTGTTGCTTAAAGGGTGGATTTCATGCTTACAAAAGGCATTGCCCATAAAATACCTTCATGTTAGTGTATGAAAGTTGTATTTCTTAAGCAGCAGTCAAGATCATTGGCAAAATTTAACAGCTGTGGTACTAGTCGAGATCATTATAGTACTGTGGTTAATAACATGCATAAGACTAGAAGTATCACTGTATTTTTTTTGTTTCTTATTTTGTAAGTGGTCAATTTGTCATCTTATTTGTTGATGTTTAGCTTGTTGCATGGATGATAAACCTTGGCAAACCAAAGTCTGGTCACAATGCAAAGGCAGAAAGTTGTCAAACCTCAGGCTCCAAAGAAGGCGAAGTAGATGTGTAACTAAAGAGGAAGATGTATCACTGAATACCAGTTATGCGCCCTCATAGGCAATCCTTCACGAGGCAAATGTGACATCCCTAGCATGATTACCAGTTAAAACTTTTGCAAACTTGCTTGGTTTGCTTTTACATAGCACAAGCGTTACTTGGTAAGTGTTGGCTAGTTTCCACCAGCTGATACACCATTGCATTGGTAGTTTTGTGCTTTCATTCTCTTTTGTACTTATTCAAATGGCATCTATTGCTGTATTTTATTGCATGCGATGCTTTTTGTATCAATCTGATGTGCATACGTGGCTTTATCTGATCGTAAAGGAGGTAATTAAGCTCATCTAAAGATGCTGCTGTCAATCAAGAGCTATATTCTGCTGAAATATCAAAGGTAAGATCCGTCGCGAATCTTTACATCTACAATGCTATTATCTTTCCATATCCTACATCAATCATATACTTGCTATTCTATTTGTAAGTTCTTTTTCTATTGCTTCTATGAAGTTGTCTGTCACCTTGGGAATAGGGTATCAAATTGTAGTGTTTCTCTTTTGTTTGGGGAACTATTATTGAATTAGTGGGTGCATGCACTTGGCAGCGGTTCAGTGGCGAGCTTGTAAGCAGTGGACCACCGGTGGATGGTAAAAGCAACATGTATCGTCGATCATGTTAAAGTTGTAGAGAGGTCATTATATTTAGTGCACTGAATCTAACGATTCACGGTTTGATTCAAAATATAACTCACAATCATAGTTGTTGGAAACCTACGATACATGATACATATCCTACGATTCATATCGTCTCTTTCATTAAATGATACGTATTGCACCCTGTATCCTTTTTGTATAGAAATCCTACGATACAATCGCGTGTCCTATGATTTATACGTTTATCCTGATTTGATACGTATCCTATGATTACTTATAGGAAAAAAGTCTAACCTTATTTTAAGAAGTGGAACCCCAAACGTATTAATCTAAGCCATTTGATATAATTATGGTGATATTCAAACACTTGATAGAAATTCAACCTCAACGTAGGGCTAGCTTGAATAGAGGAAAGAACCATAATTCGATTGTGTTTTGCCTGAATCATACAAGGGCAATGTTATGCCTCATTAGGAGATTAGAGCAAGTTCACCCGTTGTTATTGAAATAGTATTGCCAATATTTTTTTTAGTTTGCTACAATGTCAAAAAAATAAATAATTTTGTCAGCTGACAAAAAGAAAAATGCTAGGAAAAAAGAAGAAGATTTGTTTTGGTGAACGAGAATATTTGTGTTAGCCATTCAACCAACCAAAAGAAAGAGATTTTTTTTTTCAAAAAGCATAACCAATAGTATATTTAAGAGAGAGCATCATATAATAGTCTGTACCAAAAGTTTAAAGAAACTCTTCTTTTCTTTCCATAGCTAAGGCAACAAAAAGCCTTAATGTGATAGACCCCAATTGAGAGACTTGAAATTTTGCATCTTAAAAACATTTTATTTTTGTAAATGTAAGTATAGTCTGTTGATGTCATTAGGTATAACTACTTTTAATCATATATAAATTATGATTATTGCTGTTGAAGAATAAACTAGATTTAGTATTTTGGCACAAGAAAAATAGTCCAAATAAGCCCACAACAATAACACAACAATAACATAACCCATTTAATCCCCAATAATTGGGGGTATGGGCGGGGGAAGGATAGGAGACAGACCTAACCTTTGGCAATAAATGCACAAAGTGGCTGCTCCCAGAATACCACTGAAACAGATGGATTGGAGACAGACCTAACCTTTGGCAATAAATGCACAAAGTGGCTGCTCACAGAATACCACTGAAACAGTGATCCCCCTATACCGTCGCGTTTGCTGCGGAATCATGCCCTCAAATCAAAGCCAAAAGGCATCAGAGAGGGCAGACCCAAGAATCATTTTGATTTATGTGCACATTACCATGCTTCTTTCATTCAGCATCCAGAGCATTGGCGTTGCATAGTTGACCAAATAAGCCCAATTGACAAAATTCAAAGATGAAAGATATTATTGAAGTAGATATAAATATCTAGTTTCTACAAACTCTATAATATCTATCTTCTAGAAATTCTACAATATCATTATGAAATATCTAGATTTTTTTGTGTGAATTGGTTAAATCTGTAATTCTAGAATCTGCCTCAAAGTTTATCTTTTATGAAAATATCTTTGTACTAGACCCTTCCATGGATTTGAACTAGACCCTTCCATTGAATAGTATAAATATGGATGGATTCTAGCCATTTTGCACCAAGCGAAAAAAAGAAGAAGAAGAGTTTTGAGTTTAAGTGTAATATAAATACCCTCCTTGGGCACATACCATGATACCACGATCACGATCACTACGTTGAGTAGACTACAAGAGCCTACAATTTACGTCCACACCACAAATGCTAGGGTTCTATGATGGAAACCCTAGTGAGAAGATGCTAGATATATCGTGTGGAGAATGAGAGGTGAAAAAAATATCTTATTAGACTGTCTAATCATCCTTCAAAACCAACGTTTCATTGTTTAAAGCCAAACTTCTCGTATTTATATTCTAGTAAATATCTTTCTTTTCTTCTCTTTCTTTTTTTCTCCTGATGGAGGAATTTTGGTAAATATCTATCTGAATATATTGATAATTATGATCTATGAAGCATTGACACTTCTATAAGTCGCTGTGTCTGATACGTGTCCCACGTGGGGACACGTGTTGGACACGCCACGTGGAGTGTCACTTAAATTTTTTTTGGATGTGGACACGCAGGGGACACGATATGGACACGTGTGTCCCCATATACACTCTCTCACTGTGTATATCTATATAATATAATGTATGTATGTATGTATGTATGTATGTATGTATGTATGTATATTTCTGTTGTTTTGTGGGTGTATATCTTACATATGTCACCAGTATATAACAGTGTAGATATTTTCATCTCAACAGTGAAGATATTTTACATATCAACATAAAAGTTTATATATCTATATATTGAACTGTGAGTGCATACATATATGATAACTTTATATATATAATTATTTATTTATTTTTGCCATGTCCCCTGCCTGTCCATGTCCATTTTTTAGAATTTCCGTGTCCCGTGTTCATATCCGTGTCAGTGTTAATGCCACATAGGTTATGATGGAATCTTGGGGGTTCAAGATTCGATTTGATTTGCGATACCTTGAAATGTTAGTTTATAATTTGATTACAACGGTGGTAGGATTATGTTGGTGGTATTGGTGTTTGATAGTCATTGCATAGTAGTTTTGTTAGGTTATCTTTCTGTGAGTTCATTCTGTAAATATTTTTGGGTTTTGTTTATGGTTAGCATGGGGTTTGAATACTTGAATTTTGCATGTTTGATGTTTTGGAATATGTTTAAAAATATTTAAACATCAAACCTTCAGTTACAGTAGTAGGGAGGCCACCGACAAAAATCTTCATTGGATCCCAAACGTGTTAACCAAAGCCGTTTGATCTAATTATGGAGACATACTCCTCTTCCGTACTTGTCTTAAGTATTTCTCCATTTTCCAAAATCTTGTCCAATTAAACTTGAGGAACTCTTGCTCCAACAAAGTTGTCTTAAGGTACGCGATACATATCCTGATACAATTTATACAATAAAAATATGATATACGGTACGTATCCCAATTTGAAAATAGTGCTCTCCACCCTTGCTGTATGTCATCGTCTGACTCCTTACCTCTGCCCTTCTCCCTTTTTGTGGACAAGTTTAAGGAATTTTTCTCGACATTTGAAATGGTTGTAGAGCATGAGATTATATGTGATCACATTTCTGGGCGCTCCAGGGGGTTTGGCTTCATTGTATTTGACAGTGCCTAGGTGGTTGATACTATCCTGGCTGAAGGCAATAAAATTGACATGGAAGGCGCAATGGTGAGTTCAATCCCGTGGAATTTAGTGAAATTTGCAGGTCAAAATCCAAGGTTAACTTGGTTCCTTATTGTAGGTTGAGGTTAAGCGGGCTCAACCAAAGAAAAAACCTGCTCATGCTTCTGCTCCTAGACCTGACTATGGTGGTTTACATGGATTTCATGATGAATCTAGTAGAGGCGTCCCCCATCTAGAGGGACGCATGTGGTGGTGTGGGGCTCTTTTTTAATTGGTAAGCTCATGACTTTTGCTTCCTATTGCTTAGTGGAATTGTTTTGTTCATTGTCTTTATGATCTTTTCTATGGTTGTTGGATATGATTGCTGAAAGCCAGTTTTGCAATTAGTCTAACATGCCATAGTTTTCAAGATCTTGTTAACCGGCAAATTGGATGGTAAATAGATTTACATTTTGAAAGTAATCGTCCTTATGAGAAATTTAGGTTGATAGCTATTGTTATTTCGTGAATTCTAAACATCTTGACCGGCTTTTATATGTGAACATCAATATAGGTTGTGGAACTTGTGTAATGTGCGAGGAAAGTCAATACTTGTCGAATGCAAGTTGGCTTGTATATGTGTGTATTTCAGTCATGCTTGTATATGTGTGTATATAAGAATTTGTTAATGCTCAGTATGCTTAGAAATTAAGGTTTGGAGAATTATAAAGCTGCACGAATGGGAGAAAATATTGCCAATGACCAGACACATGAAAGCTTGTGCTGACTAGTGGATGAAGGTTTAATTAAGAATCTAGGTTATGTTTCAAGTGCTTTTTTGTGTAGAATTTCCTTGGTGGTTTTGTAATATACAGCACAACTAAGGGGTAGTTTTCCAGATCCAGATTCATTGTTGCTAAAATCTCGTCCCCACTTCATTTGCTAAAATCTTCCACTTGATTTTAACAAATTTCCATTTTAGCAAATGGAAAACTACGCCTAAGTTAAGAGAGAGACCTTGCCTACTGTGCTAGCAATTGAATGGTTTTCTTTTGCCAGAATTACCATATGACTTTCTGTAATCTCATCCACCAATGTTTCCAAATTCAATTCAGTTGTGAACTCATTTACTTGTATACTCGTATCGCAGGAGAAGCTCTCGACTGTTTGGTATCTATTCAGATGAATATAGGGAAGGACGATACAAGTTACTGGAATGGAATCCTGAATAGGGTTTTGGTAATTCAAGAAAAAGTGTTTGGTTATGAGAGTGAAGGTTATTGAAATCCTGAAAAAAAATTGTGTAGTACCCAGACAAATTGGGGATGAGAGATGAGAAATTTCCTTTGCATAGAAGGTCATCTATGCTTAGAACCACATAAAAACTTATGGTTTAAACTTGAAGAAAGTTTCTCTGCTGTGTTGGTGAGCTTTTTGTCAAAGTAAGGTAATTTCAAAAAAAAATTCATTATTATTATTATTTTTTTTTTGATCGGTAATGAAATTTTATTAAAACTCGACAAAGGGTACACCGAGATCAAAGCCATCGCCAAGCACTAAGCAAGGGAAAGGTTATGCAAACACCTCCAGTGAAATGCTGAATGGAGTACAGAGAAAGGGAAAAGAAATGGGGCACTTAAATAATGATTCTTTTAGTCTCTTGAAATTAGAAAATCATCCTAAGCCTATTTAGGAGTTATGTTTCCATCTTGAGAATCAAAAAAAACCCTAAAATGCCCTTTATCTATATATAATTATATAACTGTAACATATTGAGGACTAAATTTAAAGTTGCATGTATGGGGGTGGGTAGTGGACCATTTTCAAATTTATGAGGTCCTATACTGTAATTATGGGATTGGGGATAAAACCCAATCCCTATTATCACGTGATAAGGATACTACAGTAATCCCAAACCTCAATCTTCTATAGAAACCTCAATCTTATTTTGAAATCCCAAACCTCATTAAAAAAACCCACAAAAACCTCAATCCACCGTCCCACAAAATCCCAACGGGTTTGTTACAAAAACCTCAATCCACCGTCCCAACGGGTTTGTAAATTTTGTGGATTTTACAGTAACCATTTTCATCCACCGTCCTCATTCAAAAACTTCAATCTTCTTCGGCGGGGTGCTCTGGCGTGACACTGGGTATATTGTGACGAAGAACGCTGGATGGAGTAGAGGTCAGACAAAGAGTTTGCCGCTGTTTCGAAGGATTCGTTTTTTGGGGTTGAAAAAGGGTGGGTAGGATTCAATTTTGCAGGGCTGTTACGATTTTGAAGGCTATAGGTTGTTATTTAAGTTCTAAATTTTTTTTTTTACCGTAAAGACTAGATTACTATGATTTACCATGATTTTTCTGTTTACTATGATTTACCATAAAACACTGAACTACCATGATTTTTTGTTTACCATGATTTACCATAAAACGCTAGATTACCATGATTTACCATGATTTTTAAAAGTATTATTTCTTCTTTTCCTTATTCGTTTTTTACCATGACATATGGATTATGTTAATGGCATTTTTTTTTTACCATGATTCAAGTTATTTATTCGACCGTTATTACCATGTTTACAATTCATTAAGTTAGTTTTACCATGAACAATGTGATGTTTTAATGTTTATATTATAATATAATCATTGGAAGATGTTGTGAACACATATTTTTAACAGTGACTTGAAGAAATTGTGGGATGAACTTATTGTGGCTTTTTGTATTTTTTTTTAGTTTCAAATTTCATCTGTTTAAAATGGAAACCAAATCAATGGGATTTGGTTGTTTTAAATATTTGAAATTTTTGAAGATATATATCCCATGAATTTAGGAAAGAAAATATATACATACATATGGATATCTTTTTAAAATGGTAAGATACGTAATTTACACTTTGAGAGGACGAAAACATAACCTTTCAAAATGACCAGGATGAAAAGTTACATGGGTGGCAAAAAAGGATGATTATTTAATTACCTCAAAAGAAATACAATGCCATCATCCTATATCGTGATCAAAGTTCAAATTCTTCCATCAAATGCAGCAGAACCTTAAAGCTTGAGCATACCAATAATCATGACAACACCAGCAGCAGTAACTCAGCATAACCAGAGCAAAACAGCATTAGAACTATCCTCCTCGAGCCTCCATCATATTTGAAAATTCCTCCTGGGTTTTCAAAGCACTACAGGCAGTGACTTCTGCATATGTATAAAGGACTTTAATCTTGCTACATCACTAGGAGTAACAAATGTTACTGACCATCAATAACACTTCCAGGCTACACATAGGCAGCTTCAAGTATAGACATCAAAAGAATAATCCTAGCAACACGGAACTAGATGTCCATGTAAAACAGATGGAAAGCAGACACTTGGGACTTTAGAAATTGATCATCAACAACATCTGTCATTGTGGCAAAGCAGATGTCACTGGCCTTCAAAACCAACTTCAAGAGTAAACTATGTAGCAGCAGCATAATCGACAGAAAATCGGAGCAAAATACCAGCTAGCAGTTGCATCATCAACAGAAAATCAGGCAGAGGCAGCATCGACAGAAAATCTAAGCAAAATACCAGCTAGCAATTGCATCATCAACAAATAATCAAGGACAAATACCAGCTAGTTATTGAGACTACTTCAACATAATACAAGCTACACTTATTGTCTTCGAAATTAGAGCATCCAAACATCTTCAGCAATCAGCATCATATCATCATATTAAGTATCAGCAGGAGCAAAGACAAGCAGGAACAGAACCCAAACAACTCATGACAGACACAAACAAGAAGACAGACAAGACCAAATTGGGAAAAAAAAAAAACGACAACAAAAGGACCACCCCAAGCTCACAGAGAAACCCTGCCCAGACCAAGACAGAACACCATCCCACAACCCGATGAAACCCTGCCCAGGCCTAACAGAAAAGAAACCAAAGCAAAAAGAAACAAAATTCTTCATTATTTTGGACTTGAAAAGTCTATCTAACATTTTTAAGTAACATTCTCTCATGTTTATATGGACTTCTCGTGTTTGACATGGGCAATCTCCCATATTTGACCTGCAAAATTCATCTAAGTAGTTTGATTTAGCCAAACTGGGGGAAATTTAAAGGATTATTTATTGTCTGTGTATTTGATATGAAGCCATGCACGTTCTACGTAAAAATAATACTGAGGGAGTTTAGTTTTATTTTTTCGAACTAGTTTTAGCTTTCCTTCTTTTTAAAATTTTGCTTTTAGAATTGAGGAAAACCATAATTTGTACATTTCACAAAATTGAAAGATATTAATAGCTAATCCTATAAGATTTTAGCTTTGAACCTGTGCGAGTCCTATAGCGCCCCTATTTCTAGAAACGTTATTAAAACATTTTTCAAATAATTTATCTGATAAAAACTTATAAATTAAATAACAACCAAAATTTAGTCTTATTACATCTAATTGAAAATTTTGAATAAAGAGTTCTAACAGAGAGTTACGACTACGAATTAAAGTTTCTGAAAATAAATAGAGCATTTATGGAAAGAAAATCTAGGCTTCGTTTGGTTCACTTTACAGAACAGCGTCCTCTTCGACTTGATACGGCTTTTCTGCTCCGTCTTCTATACCTGGTGTACGAATACCAGGGTACATAGTACCGTGAGCATAAAACGCTTAGGAGATAGATCCTACTCCTACTTAACCCACACGTTTCTAGCACATAAGCATGCATGGATAATCAATATGTTAAATGTAATAAAGTCTTCACTTTATTACTATCCATTAACCTATGTGATAACAAAGATTCCATCCTCAGAAATCTTTCTTACACTGTAACCTCCAGCGTAAGCCAACTGGTGTGATTCGACTCCCCCTTGTAGATTAAGGCCCGGATGAGAGAAAAGCTAGCTACTTGGATCTCCCACCCGCAACCACACAAGGAATGAACAAGACTTCACCGGATTGTGACACAAGCACGCTGCCCCGGGTTGTGACACAAGCACAATTCCACCATTATAACCAAACCATTCAGGAGCCAATCACCACCGTGCCTTACCTAGGGTTTCGTAATCTCAATATCCAGAATTCAAACTAATCATTTCTCCTCCAAGGCCCACAAAGGTCACCCTCACAACAGGGTCCAACCATTTCACCCCTTTTCTCATCATCATTTTTCATTTTTCTTTTTCCATGTTACCTAATCATCGTCTACAATGAATTTCTCATGTTTCGTAACCACCCAAGTGATCCTATTGTCCAATCAAATTCCCAAGTTCAACTTTGATAGAAATTCAAATAACATTAATAACTAGTCATTCATTCATGTAACAAATAAAATACGAAGAGCAAGACAAATAATGTAAACAATTAGCAAATCAGAAGTAATGTAAATGGCCCTACAAAAGAATTAACAATTTAAATTCATTAGCCTCTTACAAGTTGTAACTTAATTTGTCAAGTCAGTATAGGATGAAAATTCAAACACAATCAAATGAGGAACCATGTAAAAATTTGAAAAATATCTAATCGGAATAATCGTAATTAGGAGACCCGGGGTGTTTAATATCAAATTTGATGTACAATAGACAAGCCACCCAAATTAACTACTGTGTATTTGGTCGAAGAGATCATTAGGAAAATTTTAAAATTTGTAAAAAAAAAAGCTTTCAATAGAAAATTTATTCAGTAGACAACTAAAGGCCAAGTCTTTCTTGGCTGGTTGTTTGTATTGAAGAAAGAAAACAAAACGTTTGGAATTTGTAATAAAATAGTTCAAGTAGAAATACTAGCTAAGTGTCATCCCACATTAACAACTTCAAGAATCTGATTGCCTATATGTCATCTCCTCAATTACAAAATTCAGAGTCGTGACAATAGTGGTCGGTTGGTTATATTTGTATTCTCCATTTTTGAACCTTGATCGACCGATTCTGGGTTTGTCTGCCATTGTTGATGTTTTGGGCTACTGGGTTTCGTTCGTTTCTCAACTAAACATGAAAGTAAACACATAAAAGGGTTCGGTAGGATAAACCTACCTTAAATCCGACCGATTAAGCTACAAATGAAAGAGGAGGACGAGGTAATTATAGATGGGGCGGTGGGTTGTGACAGAGTGCAGGGCAAGGGTTAAGGCAGAGGGATGGTGGAGGTCAGGGATAACACAATGAATGGGTTTTGGATATTACAGGTTTCAGGATTTAATATTCGGGTATATAGATATCACGTATACATAGCCATATAATCTGGAATAGCTCATATAGACTCTCGGACGGGCGCATATTTGAACACAGACGAAATTTGTAACTATGCAAATTACATAAAAGGAACTAAGATTTTTATAAATCAATATATATATATATATTTTATATACCACGCGTTTAGAAATTTCGATCTTCATAAATATACTTAATCGAAAATAGTTTAGTACATTATAAATAAAATAGGATCGAAAATTGGGTCGTTACAAGTCCACTTTTGAAAAGCCTTATTTCTTTGTGGATGCAACTGATGCAATTCTAAGAGGGACAGATTCTTTGGTATTGCTTGTGGGATGAAGGGAAGCTAGGGATTGGAAAGGGAGAAATGCAAGACCTCTATATGGCTCCAGATGCGGAATGGTGGCAAAGGGGCATGGCAAGGAGCTCAGATACTTTGTGCCGAAAAACTCCTGTGCCTTTGTGCCGAGGGGTTTTCCGGCCGTTGGATCATCCAGAAATATTAAAACATAAAAATAAAAAATAAAAACCACAATTCAACGGCCCAAAACCCCTCGGCACAAAGGCACAGGGGTTTTGGGCACAGAGGATTTGGCACCCATGGCAAGAAAGTCTCGAAGACTTCACGGCTTAGGCCGGCGAGAATGTGGGGCACCTAACAAGGAGCGGTAGGCACTACCAACCTGACAATTTGAGAGAAGGACCGGGGAAGATCCAATTCCAAATCGTATGCCTTTTAGCATGAAAACTTTAACAAGAAGTATTTGACATATAGCGAAATACTGAAATTATAGGTATCAGTGTTTTATTCCAATGAAAAATACCGGAACAGCAATCGTCTAACAAGAAGGTAATTTTGCTCTTTGATCAAGCTCCAGGTGAATTTAACAGAACTTTCGGAAAGCCAACAATGGGTGCACTCTCTTTTAACAAATGAAAGGAGCTCGCGCCATGGCACGTGTTCAACTTTCGTGAATCAGCTTCTCCACGGATTGGGGGTGTGCTGTGCGGCTCAGTGCTTCTCCACGAATCAGCTTCGACGCGAGAAACATCTCCGATTGTCGGAACAACCCGGGTCCTTCTCTACTTATAAAATTTGATGGAAAGTGAAGATTGACACAATTCGAAGTTAACTCACAAATTTTCCAAGCTCGATGAGCCAAAATATATTTTTGTTCAGAATGATCGAGTTTGACTGAGATGGACCCAAGTAACCCATTTATAAATGAGACAATTGCCGATCTAATAAACACGAAGTACGAGGACTAAAACTAATATCATAATCACTATCATAACTAACGAGCTCGTGGTCTCGTGCAAAATACGGGTACTAAAACTAATTCATTTACAAAAGAACAAAAAGAAACATCCATAGCACCATGTTGTTCAGCCACCCTCAAGTCTTAGGACACCTGTATGTGTGTCCCGTCCCCATCAAGTCATTACTTAACAAAAATATTGGAGTCTATGAATTGTGCCCTCACTAGAACAATTTTCTGGCTACGCCGCTGGGTCACCAAATACATCCGTTCTTCTTGTGGGCATGCGAAAGTGGCGAACCAGACACATATGGCAAGCCCCCAGCCATTCCTCAACGCATTTCCGATGAAATACATGAGAGCACGGCAAGCGAGCAAGCCTCCCATATGCAAGGGTCTTTTTGCACTGCTTACAATACTCATCCGACCACTTACCGTACTCAAAAGCCACTTCCCTTAATCTTCCAATAGATGCTTCAGTGGCAGGCACCCAGTCCCAAACATCCATTTCCTCTATAGCCCTGGGAATCCCCTCTTCTTCACTGTCATCAGGTTTCTGCAACATGCTAATCCCAACGTCCACAAGAAGCGCCCTTGGCTTCAAGTCTTCTAAGTCCTTAACACTATCGTCTGGTAAATAAACCGAACTTAGACGGAGCTTCATGTTACACCTGAGATTGTCTCCTGCTAGAAATTTCGTCCAGTCCACAGAAAGTATAGAACGCTCTGTGCCCAGCCTTACTTCTTTGTTGGCGTCCACATTGCTACCCCCGTCATCAGCAAGCTTCCTCAGTTTATGACAAACCCGCAGATTAAGAATACAGACATCAAGCGGCTTCATCCCCTTTGTGAATATGCTATCATCCTGCCGGCAATGATAGGAATATCTAACATCCACGTCGTATGATCTGATATATATTCCAAAAACATAAAACCAAAAAGAATTTGTAAGACAGATTAACATGAAGATGACTAGATGAGTACTGGAATTTGCAAAAAGCTATTATTAAAAAAAAGACAGCAAGTATATTATTATGTAACAGTGAACAAAAATTAGTAAGATAAACAAGCCATTGAAGGGATGATACAGTTTGTAGATAAGTGTCACCATCCCAACTCCCCCCTTTGAAAAACTAATTCGCAAAAATAAGCCCATGTAAATTCACAAAGTAGGTCACTGCCATGCAATTTCTATATTCTTTTCTTTTATTTCGGAGAGAACAAAATAATGAATAAATGGTCTGTGGGAAAATGGAAATACCATGAGCTTAGAGGGCAAACTTCGCTGGCAGGATACAAGAATTTATCGAAGCATTTTAGTTGAGTGCAGAGCAATTGACTGAGTTAATTTAGAGCAATATTTTTCTCCTATTTAACTCGAAGCAAGTGACCAACAATAGCAAGAATTACTAGAAAAGTGTCTATAAATGTTGTAAAAAATGACGAATTACCCTTAACCAAAGACATTTACACATATGAGGCAAATCAATATACATCTCTGACACAAGCAATGAGAAATCTCTACCTTAGTTTTGTTGTAACAAAAAAGAAAGCAAAATAACTATCAAGAATGGCTGAGGTAGGATAAAACCACGGTTCTAAAACTCGCTAGGCGCTCCCAGGACGGCCGGGCACCTTCTAGCTTTCAAAGCCAAGTACTTGGCGCCTAGATAGGCAACTAGCGTGCTAGTCGGCGATGGGCCTTCTAGCACCTAGGCTGTGAGTATTTGGTCTTCCAGACTTTCTTTTAAAACACTGGATAAAACTGCCAAAGTCACATAATCCAGGGAAAACAAAGTGCGAGGATGAATCCAAGATAGCTCTTAATAAGTAGCCAAGTAGGAATGACGAATTACAAATACAAATCGCCCCATCTCAAAGTTGGCTCTCAATGCGTACAAATACCAAGAACATCACAGTTGCTTCCATAACTTTTGATTTTGTAAAGAAAGTCGTTCTAGTTCTCTTCTCATCAATCTATCCAAATGGTTAGGTGCCACGGTTTTCGAAATGGGCCACAAACCATTGCGTAATGATAGTGGACGTTACCGGATATTTACCCCCCTAAACTCTTCCAGACGTGGGAAGGGAAATCTATCGTTTGATCAGAGCAGTTTCTCATATTTATTTTGTCCAAATTCAATCTATTTTGGGGTGAATGATGCTTTTTTCTGCGACTGATGTTGTGTTCC
The DNA here is from genome assembly GCA_020921065.1 of Vaccinium darrowii. Lineage (NCBI taxonomy): Eukaryota > Viridiplantae > Streptophyta > Magnoliopsida > Ericales > Ericaceae > Vaccinium > Vaccinium darrowii. Next base: position 8,146,386 of record CM037154.1, read on the forward strand.
ATTGTACGGACAATTTTCATTGTGCTAACCATTAGGACTTTGAGTTTAGGTAATTTTCTTTCAATGTCACTATTACTGAGCCAAAAATATTTCATGTGGTCAGCTACATTAATACTTGATAAAAATACTTAACGATATGCCAAAAATCTAAATATGCAGAACAAATTATCATGAAATATGGGTAACTTCTGGAGATGAATGCGTCTACATTATCCTCACTGTGATCAGCTACGTTGCACAGACACAGGACACGGAATTCTAAAAAAATGGGGACACGGAATTCTAAAAAGATAGGGATACGGACATTGTGGGAACACCACGAAACGTAAACAACTCTGTTTTTTTCCTCATGTAAAATATATACACTGACACAGAGAGAGAGAGAGAGACACACAATTGAATCGTCTCTGATGTCGTCGAAATAGGACTGCCAGGGTGGTGGGAGTAATCCATAGGTGTTTAGCGTTCTAGGAATTATTATAAAGAGTAGTAGGGCATGGGTTAGGAAATCCTACTAGGGTTAGGACAACTTTTCTTGCATCACAAGATTTTCGATAAAATAAAAGGTTAATTACCATAAAACAGGCTTTGAATATAGTTTTACCTTTTGAATATAGTTTTGCAGACCAATAAAAATACACTTCAATGGCCATTATTTAAAAGCAAACAAGCTTGATCTAAACAGAAAGAACGAGGACCAAAACTAATATCATAATCAATACAATAACAAATGAGTTCGCGGTCTCGTGCAAAACACGAATACTAAAACTAGTTCATAAACAAAAATAAAAAGAAACATCCATAGCACCATATTGTTCAGCCACCCTCAAGTCTCAAGACGTATGCATGTCCCGTCCCCATCAAGTCCACCAAAGTTCATTAGTACTTACTAGTACTAGAACTTACCTTTAACAATCCCAACTATATTTATCAGTTAAGAATGCGAAAGCGGCAAACCGGACACATGCGGCAACCCCGCAGCCATCCCTCAATGCATTGCCGATGAAACACATGAGAGCACGGCAAGCGAGCAAGCCTCCCATATGCAAGGGTCTTTTCGCACCGCTTACAGTACTCATTCGACCACTTACCGTACTCAAAAGCCACTTCCCTTAACCTTCCAATAGATGCTTCAGTGGCAGGCTCGTAGTCCCAAACATCCATTTCCTTTATAGCCCTGGCAATCCCCTCATCTTCACTCTCACCAGGTTTCTGCAACATGCTAATCCCAACTTCCACAAGAAGTGACAATGGCTTCTTCAAGTTTTCTGAGTCCAGCATTGAACGTCCAACTCTCTGCACCTCATCTACTATTGCCTCTTTAACACTGTCGTCTGGTATATAGTCCGATCTTAGACGGAACTTCAAGCGAGAGCTGAGTTCGTCTCGTGCTAGAAATTCCGTCCAGCTCGTAAGAAGTATAGCACGCTTTGTGCCCAGCGTTACTTCTTCATTGCCATCCGCATCACTGCCTCCGGCAGCAGCAAGCTTCCTCAGTTTATGACACACCCGCATATTAAGAAAACAGGCATTAGACAGCTTCACCCGATCGAGATTTCTGGAAATGCTATCATCCGGCCGGCAATGATAGGAATACCTAACATCCATGTCGTATGATCTGATATATACCAAAAAGAATGTGTCAGACAGATCAACACGAAGATGACTAGATGAGTAGTGGAATTTGCTAAAGCAAATAAAAAAAGACAGCAAGAATATTATTATGTAACCGTGAACAAAAGTTGAATAAACAAGCCATTGGAGCCATTCAATTTGTTTGAAACATGTTTTTTAAAGTACCCGTAAGAAATTTCCCGTGAAAAATCAATTCATTCAGATATCGATAAGGGCTTAATGGAATAGATCAAGTCGATCAAGCCCTTTCTGATATCTGAATGAGTTGATTTTTTATGGGTACTCTTATAAACATATATTTTAAACAAATTAAACGGTGTTATTAGTTGTAGAAAGGGAACCGGCCCCTACATGTGTGTGTGTGTTGGCTTCTTCCAATTTTAGAGAGGAAATCAAGTCCAGGGTAGGTTTTCAATTCCTAAAGTGAACCGAGTTCAAACTTAGCAAGTGGAACACTTTCCTTTCAAGACTTGGATTTACTAAACTTCCTAAGCCTCGTTTGGATGAAGGATGAGGAGGGTATAACTTTTGGACCCAGATGACTAATCCTGGGTCCACTCCTCATCCATGATTTGGAAAGGTTTGAGAGGGGGTGGATGAGTTATCCTTCTCCATATTTTATACCCCAAATACCCCTTCTCCCTCAATAAGTAATAACAGGGTGACCTCTGTTATTAATTTGTACCCCCATTTATACCCCCACTCATCCCCTCAATCCACCCCAACCCTCTAATTTATCCTTATCCCTCATCTCAACTACAAAACAAATCAAGTATTATTTTATCCCCTTTATTATCAAAATCTTCCAAACCAAATACTTTTTAATCCCCCTCTTTAAATGTCACATCATGATGGGCTCACCCTCTAATTTATCATTATCCCTCATCTCAACTACAAAACAAACCAAGTATTATTTTATCCTCTTTATTATCAAAATCTTCCAAACCACAAAAAAAAATACCTTTTACAATTTAGCAAGTCACTTTATCAAAAACACAAAAAAAAAAACACCAAATTTAACCACAAAAATACCTTTTACAATTTAGCAAGTCACTTTATCAAAAACTCAAAAAATCAGACTCTCTATTTAAACTTTACTATATTAAACTATTCCCCTCAAATCTAAAAAAAAAATATCCCCTAAAAGCAAATCTCCCGCCTGGGAGATGATTCGGAAAGTGAATAGTGCCCTTACCATTTAAAATATCCCCCACCCACCACACATACTCAGCCACGTGTAATAAAGCCCACCCTCTCTCCTATTCACCTCCTGCTCTCTCTCTGATGACGCAGTGTGTCCGGGGAAAGCAACAAGAAAAAAACATTAAAAAACAAATTGGTGCATGAACAGTACCGCACCAAATTTGGTGCGGTACTGTAGCAAAAACAATTTGGTGAGATAAAATAGGGAGCCTAATTTTTGAGGGATTTGGGGGGTTTGGCTACTCAATTTAACTTAAAAGCTAAATTGTTAAGCCAAATGGGGATGCCCTTACTATTTTATCTCCAAAACTCATCCCGCATCTAATCGGACTCTGAAGGGATGATACGGTTTTCAGATTAGCGTCCACCATCCCAACTCCCCCATTCGAAAAACTAATTCGCAAAAATAAGCCCATGTAAATTCACAAAGACATTTACCTGTGTAAGGCAAATTAATATACACCTCTGACATACCTGAGACAAGCAATGAGAAATCTCTACTTTAATTTAGTTGTATCAAAACACAGAGCAAAATAACTATCAAGAATGGCTGAGGTAGGATAAAACTGCCAAAGTCGCATAATCCAGGGCAAACAATAGCAAATTGCAATAAAAATCTCATTTACCAAACAAAGTGCGAGGTTGAATTCCCAATCCGGAACCGGAGGGCCTGTAGTGAGTGAGCTCACTACATGTGTGTAGTGAGCTCCCTCGGCCATCCGATCGGCAATCAACGGTTTGGATAAATTGGAGTTAAAGTAAATGTTAAAGTGCTTTTTAAAGTGTAAGACGATCCAAACCGTTAATTGCCGATCGGACGGCCGAGCTCACTCACTACACGCATGTAGTGAACTCACTCACTACAGGGCCCCCAATTCCGAATCCGAGATAGCTCTTAATAAGTAGCCAAGCACGAATTACGAATTACAAATACAAACTAAATTAAGAAAAATGCCCCAACTGGTGATTCGTTAAGCAGTGAGGTATTATTGCATTTTGCTGTAAGGAAATCAACTTCTGTGCAAAATACAAATAGAGAGAGAGAGAGAGAGAGAGAGAGAAAACCCTTGCAGCAAGTCAAAAAGTCTAAAACAATAGTCTCCCAAAGGAATTGAGTCACGGGGCGGCTCCAGGAATCTCATCCAGCGATGACAAAAATACATAGCATATACTAAAGAAAACATATTTTTAACTTCACACGAGTAAATCAACTTTGACAATACTAAAGAAATTTTAATTTATATCTAAAAATAATATATTTTCCAATGTATTTTTTAAACCTAGCGAAGTCGCTTGACCTCGCTGGGTATTCATTGGAGTCGCCCATATGAGACCAATACCAAGAAACATCGTAGGAATCTGCAAGATTGCAATTCCAGATATGAATTAGCAACATTGCCACAATACTTGATAAAAATACTTAACGATAAAAATACTTAACGATGCCAATAATCTAAATATGCAGAACAAATTATCATGAAATATAGGAAACTGCTGGGGATGAATGCGTCTACATTATCCTCATTGTGGTCAGCTACGTTGCACAGACACGGGACACGCAATTCTAAGAAGATGGGGACACAGACATGGCAGGAACACCGCGAAACATAAATTAACAACTCTGTTTTTTCCTCCTGAAAAATATGAACATTGATACACACACATACACACAGAGAGAGAGAGAGAGAGAGAGAGAGAGAGAGAACCTCGATTGAATCGTCTCTGATGATGTCGAAATAGGGCTGCCAGGGAGAGGGGAGTGATCGATAGGTATTGGCGTTCTAGGAGTACATTATAAAGAGGAATAATAGGGCTACGGTTTAGGAAATCCTAAGAGGGTTAGGAAAACTTTTCTTGCATCACAAGATTTTACTTAAATAAAGATTAACTAGCATGAATCTGTGCTATGCACGGAGACATGAAAAAAAATGACATGTTTTTTTTTTAACCAGCTAAAAAATTGTATTTTCAATTTCAAATTGTGTGGAATTACTGGATCAATTAAATTAAAAGAGTATAACATTTTTTAAGGGAAATGATTTTACAATCCACACTCCCTTTTTTATTTTTATCTTCATGACTTTACAATATTACCTTTGAATGTATGAAAAAGGTGTACTGAAAAAGGGCAATATTGTAAATTCACATAAAGTAAAGACAAAAGGGGAGTGTGGATTGTAAAATGTAAATGGGGGGTGTGAAAATCATTTCCCTTATTTAATTAGCTAAAAATCATAATTTATATATGCGACTTTTTAACAAAATAATTGCCAACACCCCAAAAAATGTGCCATAATTTTTTTATGATCGATATAATTGACAAATCCATGTATGTGACTTTTAAAAAAAATAATTGCCAACACCTGGAAAAAAAAATGTGGCCATAATTTTTTTATGATCGATATAATTGACAAAAATCTCACTCAATTGCGCTAAATTTTAGATCAATCGATACATGCAACATAAAAAATGTATATGAAGTACATTTCCTTTTTTTTAAATGAAAAGTTAGATGAGTCAAAATATCTGTATATAATTTTGCGATAAAAAATTTAATGATCAAAAAAGTATTAGTGGGGTGAGTGGGCTGCACCACCTCACCTCTATCTCTTCTGCTTGCCACCCAAATCAATGAAGCAAAATTTCATTAAGAAAAACTCAATAAAACATATTTTTACTCTAACCAAAATATGCAAGTGTAAACCAATATACATGTGTCCTGTTTTTATTTTTTTATTTAGGATGTAGAGTACTTACCCATCATTTTGCGAAATATCCACCAAAAGACATGCAGATCCGTTAGCTCCATTTTAAATGTTAATCATCACCTCTATAGTCTGAGATCTATTTTAAAAAAATAACCTACTAAAAAATAGAAAATAAAGTATTTTGCTGTTGAAAGAAGAACAATGGAGCTTTTAAAACCTAAATTGAAGTTTCAAATAATGAAACCATAATTAATCATTTATCAATCGAGGTTACTTGAGTCTCAATTGCCCATGAGATGCATAAGCATTTAAATAATACTGTGGAGAGAATAAAAAAACAAATATTGTGGAGTGAATAGAAAACAAACAAAATTAAAAAGGCAAAGGCCAAAGACATTGTTTCATCTCTATATATTAGTTTCATGGGATCATGGTGCTATGGGAGATGAGTGAAAGGAGTTATTGGTGTAGGAGGAAAAAAACGGATTAGGAATCAAAGCTGCTACCCATACTATCTCTGATCTTCCCCTGGAGATGGCCTCTTCCCAAATGATTGGCTATCACTCTTCTCTAATTTTTAACCATGTAATTATAAAAATCAACTTATTCCGAATCATTACTTGAAAGGGAAGAAAAAATACCAAACCGATGGACAATAAATTTAGATTAGGCGGTTGCACATGCCAGTGAAAAAAAGAAAAAGAAAACCAAAAATAAAACCATAAAACAGGAAAAGAATGTGATTCTGGACGGATGAAATATCCTTACCATAAGTTTAAGAATGTGATCCGTTCCAAGAATGTGATTGTAAATGTTTGAAATGTTTCGGTTATGTTTGACTAATAGAAAGTAATGATCTCCTTACCAAGAATGTGATCCTTACCAAGAATGTTTCGGTTATTTATTCTTTCGCGATTATTGAGCTAAAATGGGGGTTATAGTCTTGGTATATATATTTGTTTTGTAATTATGCTTATAATTGGCTTTTGATTAGGGTGTTTCCTTTCTTAATCTTGGTATATATATTTCTTTCTGTTCCAAAAGTCTCCTTAATTAGGCGGTTGCACAAATTAAAATTACTTTATTGGAATTAATCATTACTTTCTTCTATTGAAATTGAATTATTACTTTCCTTTTAACTCCAGAAAGAATTAAATTCCGAAAGTCTATTGGAATTGATCATTCCTTTAACTCCGAAAGTCTCCTCAATTATTACTTTCCTTTCATTACTTTCCTTTTAACTTCAGAATTGATCATTACTTTACTTTCTTTTTTTGGATTTTAGAAATGACCTTTGATTATCAATAACCATTTAAGATTTTGCTAATTGCGTAAAAAGTGCAAAGAATTGAAGGACACGTGGCAAGCTCAGGAAACTCTGTTCACCAAAAGTCATCCTGCAATACTAATATAGATTACACTATAACCTAAATATTTACTCCGTAAGTAACATATTTACCCCAAAAGCATTAGGAAAAAAATACAGACTGTAATTGATTAAGAGAGAGAAAGAGAGAGGGGTTGAGAAGTGTGCGAGAAGCCTCTCCCTAGGGTTTCTCCTGGCGGCCACCCACTCCCCCTCCCCCACCACCCTCTTCCATCTTCTTCCTCCTCCTCTCTCTCCTCTCCTCTATTGCAGCCCTTTGGTTTCCGACAACCCCCCCATGGCAGTAGATCTTCTCTCTTTGAAGCTTTGGGCGGCCGAAACCTTGAATTTTGGGCAAGGGGGAGCCGGATCTGGGGATTCCAGATCCGGGCTTCCATCATCGGCGGCAGCGAAGGCGGCGGCGTGACAACTCTGGCGGAGCTCCGGCGATTTCTATGTTTAAAAAAAAAAAATACTATGCACAGGCTCCGAGATGTTGGATCTCGGGATGGACAGCGGGGTTTTGCTCAGCGCAAACCCCCTTTTTACAGAACCTCCGTAAAAAAGATTATCTCTAAAAAAAATACGTATTGTAATTGATTAAGAGAGAGAAAGAAAGAGGGGCTGAGAAGTGTGGGAGAACCCTCTCCCTAGGGTTTCTCCTGGCGGCCGCCCACTCCCCCTTCTCCACTGCCCTCTTCCATCTTCTTCCTCCTCCTCTCCTCTCCTCTCCTCTATTGCAGCCCTTTGGTTTCCGGCAACCCCCCATGGCAGTAGATCTTCTCTCCTTGAAGCTTTGGGCGGCCGAAACCTTAATTTTTGGGCAAGGGGGAGCCGGATCTGGGGATTCCAGATCCAGGCTTCCATCATCGGCGGCGGCGTAACAACTCCGGCGGAGCTCCGGCGATTTCTATGTTTTTGTATTTTTTGGTATTTTCTTTGTTTCTTTTGTTTTTTTTTTTTCCAGTTTGGTAGATGGTATTAGGGCATCCACAGTGGGCTAGTAATATGGCTCCTAAGCTTGGCTCCTAACATTTACCTAGCCATGTCCTCAAATATTGCCTTCAATGGGCTCCCCAAACAAGCTCCTAAGGGTGGCTCCTAAAATTGGCTCCTAGCACAATAGCTAAATTTAGGTAGCCTTCTAGCTAACTCTAAGTGGGGCCAAAGTCTTTAATTATTTTTTTAATATAAAATATTTGAAAAAGTTGTCGTTGGAAAAATCTCTCAAAAATCATCCAACTGAAGGTAAGATCTTTGATGTGGTTGTTTATCACTAGTTCCTTTATGCCAATTTTTTTTTTTTTTTGTGAAATGAAATGGAACAAAAGAACAGAGGAGAAGCATTTTTATTTCACAAGAGACATTACAATGACAGCTTCAAATTGCACTATTTAGTTAGCAAAAATACTATGTTTTGCATTAGAATATCATGTTTCGCCTAAGAGAAATAGTAACAAACGAATATTAATCAAAGTAATGAGAAATTCAAAACGGTAACAAGTCCATATTGTAGCCGTTAGGATTATCAACGTATGGGTCCCACATTTTTAATTATTTTTTTTTTTACAAATAGAGAAGGATATTGCTAGTCCATTGAGTGCACACATCTTCTCCAAATTTAACAAACTCTAGGAGTGAAAAGTGGACCCCAATTATGCTTATGTGTACACCTTAGGATACAAGTTAGGAGCCATTTTTTGCTAGCCCACTGTGGATGCCCTTAGGGCTTTGTTTTGTTGGGTTGAATTCTTTCTTTTGGCTAAAAAAAAAATGATTAAGAGCCATGTCAATCATTTGGAAACGGAAGGAGTAGCACAATCTAAACATCAAAAAAATCATTAAACAATAATCTAAACATTTACTCCGTAAGTAATAATATATTTACCCCAAAAGCATTACAAAAGTACAGATTAAACCCAATGTGTCCCCCTCATGTTCCATACGTGATCCGTATTTAGTCGTGTTCCGGCCGTGTCTGACATATGAATGTGGTGACCTCTCACCTCTGTCGTTGTTTCATGGATAATTACACATTACACAACAATAAATCGTCTTGTTTCATTTACTAGGACAAAAAAATTAATAGCAAAAGCATTGACAGGCTCAGAAATCTAAGATCAAGTCCTTCAATAATCCAGCTATTTATTCACACCAGTTATTGATCAAAACATCCCAAGATCATAAAGAACTAAAACGTGATATAATTCTGTTACGCGCACCGGGTATTGATCAAAACTCATAATTTATGGCAAGAGAAACATCGGATATAAATAGCAGCAGATGAAAAACTTCAAGAGAAACACATAACTCGTGAGATATGAAAATATGGGCCATAGCCAAACAAGTACAAAATCTAAATAGAGGCCATGTAAAATGCCCTAATTAGTACCATAAATCGGAGACAAATGGAGATGGAGTATGCGATACCATGTAATCGTTCTTATCCGCTTCGATGTGGTGGGATTATGCTTCTCTCCAGTCCCGTTTAAGGACCGAAATCCTAAGATGTTTCGACACATATTGGGAATATTCATGATGGTCATTTTTATTTTACTTTTCTTGTAAAAGTACCAGACTTAGAAGACAATAATGAAGATGTAATTTATTACAAACCAAAAAAAAAAGAGAGAGAGAAGAGAAGTAGTTAGGACACGATACGCATACCAGAAATGCTATATGCAAGGAAAAGATTTGAAGGGAATCGCGCAGGGAAGGTCCTGCGGGGCCTAGTATGGATCTCGAACGACTAATCCGAGCCGCTCAAGAATTTTAAAAACACATTTCGAGTGGGCCCGCTAAAAACCAGCTCCATCCGATATGTTTAAATGCTCGATCCAAACTTTCATTTTTTCTTTTTTCATCCGAGCCATTCAAAAATGGAAGTTTGGATCAAGCATCCACACATATCGGATGGAGCTAGTTTCTAGCAAGCCCCCTCGAAATGTGTTTTTAAAATTTTTGAGCGGCTTAGATCAGCTGTTTGAGATTTGTACTGGGCCCCGTAGGGTTTTGCTTGCGTGATTCCTTGCACATATCATTTTTGAGATACATTTTGATTACAAAAGAGGACTCACACTTGTTTCTAAGCAAAATTATATCTTCCCAAACATTGTGATAACCACTATCAGTTGTTCCCCATTTCCCCTAAAATATTTTTTAGGTCTTGGGATTGGAGTTGTGCCTGAAAGCTGGTTGTTGTGTGCTCAAAATGGGGGCCTAATATTCTTGACCCTCCTATTATGTAATCCGAACTGTTTATTTTGTACGGTTTATCAAGCGAATCATCAATTTTGAAAGTAAAATGATCGCATATTGGTATTCACATCATTGAATTTCATTTGTGTAGAAGGAAAATGGACCACAAGCACGACTTTGAAAGTTAAAATTTCTATTTTGAAAAGATAAATGTACGTCTAGACAACTCTGATTTTTTTGTAAGGATGACATAGGCAATATAGATACGAACACATAACACATTTGTACGTAACATAGTTCAACAGGAGTATTAAATATTTCCTCCGTCTCAAATTGTTAGTTCTTTTTTTTTTTTTTTTTTGAATGTTACAAAAAGAATCTCCACTTTCAAAAAGTCAACATAAAAAAGTTATGCAACTTTACTTTTTTGCCCTTTCTTTTTTATATTTAAGTGTCATGTCAATCAAGCATTAAATAGGAGTAAATTTAGAAGCTAAATTATTTTCCCATTATTCTCCCCATAAAAACTCAATTTTCCAAAAGCGGAAAACAAATTGAGCTGGAGGGACTAGTTAATGTCAGCCCAAAGGGCTTTCAATATAGGGATGACAATGATGTTGTTTAGTTCGGTTAGAGCAAGTGAAACAGCCTCAATAAATTGGCTCCCCTCCCTATTTTACCCAGCCAACTCTCAAAAACAAGCTCTAACAGCCTCAACAAATAGGTTGGTAAAATACCCAGGTGAACAGTGTCTCCCTATATCACCCCCTTTTTAGGGAGGCACTGTTCACTCCCAAACCCATTTTTTAATCATTTTTTCCCTCACACTTCTCTCTCCCTCTTCCCTTTCTCGGCATCACCAGATCTTGGCCGACGGCGACGGGTTACTTTCGACGGCGACGGGTTTCGTTCGACGGCACAGCGACGGGTTTCGGTGTTGGTTCGCAGGCGTTGGTTCGCCGATTGGAGGTCTGGCCCGTCTGATGACAACAGCACGGCATTGGGTAGGCATTGGGGTGGCCGGCGTTGGTTCGCCGATTGGAGGTCTGGCCCGTCTGGGTCGTCGGCGCAGATCTGGGTTTCGCCAGAGATGGAGGAGGGCATGTATATATGGGTGCATATGTATATATATGAGTAAATATATTGTATTATTTTAAGAAGTAAAAAATAATATTTTAACAGTAGAGAGGTAGTATAGGTAGTATTGTTGGAGTGTTGAAAGGGACGTGAGTAAATAAAACACTATTTAGTAATTTTTTTGGCTCAAAATTTGTTGAGCCTTGTTGTGGATGCTCTTATCGGTAAAATCAAATCCAAAACCGAAACATATGCCTAAAATCAAAATCAAAACCGGAAAATGTACCTAAAATCAAAACCAAAACCGCCGGTTTTCTATTTATCAAAACCATAACCAAAACACGGTTACCTGTTCGGTTCGATTTTTTTCACTAGAACCGGTGGACATCAAAATTATATGTGGGATCAATTATGATCACCCCCAATAAACCAAAAAAAGCATTCACAAGATATGTGGAAAACAAGATACTTCAATATAAAAGTTGTAGCAGTGGTATTATACTTTTCACTTTTCTTTCTTATTAGTTATTACAATACCAAACAAAAAATGGGAAAAGGAAACATGCCACACTCCCTTTCTTCCTTATGAACAAAACAAATCAAAAAAACCAAGTCTTCATCCTCAAATCTTTTCTAAATCATTTCAGGGTTAAGATCCAAGTCTTGGAGAACCTTCACGCAGTCAGGAAGAGCTTTGTCTCCCCTGAACCCGATAGGGTTGGCAAATCGAACGTTGGATTCCATGCCGGTGTTCTCAGCGAGGGTGACTCTGGCTGAGCTGATTTCTGGCGGTTGCTGGACGCAAGTCGGGTCAGGGCTAAGCACGGTGTTCACCTCACATATGTCGTCCTGGTGATCGCCATCCACGGTGATCTCATAGCTTCCTGTCTCATCGGTTTGTGATTTCGCTGAATACGTCTCTGTGTCGTTGTCGCGGCTCCTGCATTTCAGTTCCACTCCAGCACCTGCAACATGACAAAGAGTTAGTAATATTATGAACGAAGCTTGTAGCATTACACTAATATAAAACAACTGAACATTTGTCTTTGGGTACGTAGGGATTTTCGAGTACCAGCGATGCTTGTGCTGATTTTGGTAGGGAACAAGACGCGGCATGTGTCGCAGTAGACCTGGCCTTTGACGACGAAATCATCTTTCTGGGATTGGGCGAAGCCGGCGATGGCCAAGATGCAGAGGGCGGAGGCGATGAGGGCAACCACTTTTGCCATTTTTGCTCTGATGGTGGTGGTTTGCTATGAGAGTTGAGGCATGGGGAGGCCATTTTATAAGGGGAGAAGGGGTGAGAGGGAGAAAAACCGTTGTGTTTGTGTGGTGATTCTTGTACTTGTCCAAGAGACATTTTTAGGTGAAGAGAGGGTAGCCATTTGCTATTTTTAACAAATTGTAAGAGGCTGGTATTTTCCTATTTTGTACTCGTGGTTTGGCATATTTATCGGAGAATTCTGTGTAACTTGTTCCAAGAGCCTGTTTTGTTACGTGGGATTGGGGGCGGGATGGAGTGGGACCCAGAATCCATTGTTTGGTGCCATTATGAGGGGGTGGGATTTGGGTAGGATTTTATTTCCAACCCACTCCATATCCCAAGATCCCATCCATTGGGTTTAAGTATAAAATGAAAAAAAACATGTCCGGAACTCCATCCATTGATATCCTATCCTGAGCAGTATCCCAAACAAACGAACCCTTTGTCTCTTTGAGTTACACATCATGTCGTTCAGTTGAGAGAGGCTAGTGAATTGAACTACGGAGAAATTTTTCAGTGTCGAGCGGGCACCGGCTTGCATTGCCACGTGGTGCCCATCGACTCATCTAGACCCTTCATTCTTGTTTTGGACGGCCGAGATCTGTTGGGGTTGCTCAGTGACATTTTTGAAATTTTGAGGGTAAATTTATGCCCTCGGTGGCATTTTTATAATTTTGAGAGTAAATTCACACCAGCAGATCTAGTCCATCCAAAACACGAATGGACGACCCCAGATGAGCCGAAGGACACCACGCAGCAATGCCAGATGAGCCGAAGGGCACCACGTGGCAATGCCAACTAGTTCCCGCTCAGCACTAAAAAGTTACTCCGAAGTACGATTAAAGAACTTGGAAGTGCACATTAAACAAGTAGGTGCAACGATCCTTTAGTAACATAGCAAGTAAAAATATTAAACGATTAGGGCGTCCAGCCGAGTGTGAAAAAAATGCATGTCACAAAAATTTTCCAAAATGGTTATCCGGCGTAACTCAATTTTCCTCTTTAAATCCAATCAAATCATATCCGATGATAAATTACCGTCATTTCCCACATCAAAATTCAGAATTTGAGAGGTACAAAGTTCACGAGATCTTCTCATTCCAAACGAAATTGCAGACAACCAACAGAGAAGGAAAAGGCTTGAACATTCAAATGCTATTACAAATTCCAGACATCTTCTACAACTATACCTCAGTAACAATGACAATTGACAAGACCACACAATGATATGGAACAATTACAAATAGGATTTCAGGACTCTGTCTGAACTCGAGACCAACGAGTAGAACAAGTGAGAGGCGCCCCCCTGCAACTTTACTGCATCAAAAAAAGAAGCAAACATTCCACGGGTGAGAAGAATGTTCATTGGCTATTTCAATGAATTTCAACTGATAAATAGGGTAAACAGCCTGGGTGTGTTCAGACTTCGGGCCTTGGAAAGAAAAACAAATAGAGAAACAAGATTGCTTATGGATTCGGGGACCCTGTAGTGCCCACGAGGTTGTAGTCCCCAATCACCGCCGTCCAAAAGTGCTTTCAATGGTCTGGATCTACAAATGCTTTCTTACTGGTGATAAAGCGTCTGCAAAAATGTTTTCAATGGTCTGGATTTACAGATGCTTTCTTACTGTAATAAAGCGTCTGTGAATCTAGACCATTGATTGCCAAAGTTGGACGGATGTAATGCGCCCTACAACCCTGTATCACTTTGGGGAGCCACAGGGTTCCCGGATCCGATTGCTTATACATGCTGGTATCTTAAACCAAATTGGAGTATTTTTTTGTAAACTGTTAACCATTCATCATCTTCCCATTTTCCAAAATCCAACTAGAGAAACAAAATAACTATTAGCTTTTTTAAATTTTTTTTCATACGTTTTAGTTATCCATCTAGAAATATAGCAGCCAAATTAATGTTCTGAAAACTGAAAGAAAATAACAAGACATTAGTGAGTGATCGACCTCTGCATCATCACCGCCAGCTTTGCCAGAGGTCTCCATCTTCTGGTCTTCTGGAGGTAAACAAAGAATAAATACAAAGTCAATAGCAAGAAAAGATAACAGTCACGAGTAGAAAGCTCAACCAATGAACTTGCTCACCGAAAAGATTGGACAGGAGAAGAAGAAATAGTACAAAGACTATGCGAGTTGAACATAAACAAGAAAATGATTATCCTGATAGTAAGGATAGGGTGACCTAAACCCCATAGAAGGAATATGGCCACGAGACACAAATTCGGAAAAAACGGCCACAAGATACAAACGCAAGCCATTGTGGGTATGCCGGGATAACAATGGAGCAATAAAATGAAAACCATGTGTGTGGCTGTACGCAGAAAGTGGATGATCTGCTTTCATTTCTCTATCGCTAGTGTTTTTCACACACCACTACGACAGGACTTGACTAGACAAATACCAGGTGGTGTTACGTGAATCTATTTTAGCAGGGCTTCAAGTCGGAATAGCACAACAAATAAGCCAAGGAAAATCAACGAAAGTAAACGGATAATTCCAACAAACAACAAGGTCAAAAATCAAGCTGAATTGTTTTACAGTATACAAGAACATATCCAGAATACCTCCATCTTCAGGGAGGTCAGAAGTCCACAGAGTGAGGTTGTCCCTCAGAAGCTGCATAATTAAAGTGCTGTCTTTGTAAGACTCCTCACTTAGGCTATCCAGTTCAGAAATAGCTTCATCAAAAGCTTGCTTCGCCAGGTGGCAGGCCCTAGAACAAAATGAATCAAATGGTATATCCACTGAGAATAAGCATCCCAAAATTATAGGTATTGAGTATCCCCAACAAATGTCTACCTTTCAGGGGAGTTCATTATTTCATAATAGAACACAGAGAAATTTAAGGCCAAACCCAGCCTAATGGGATGAGTAGGAGGTAAATCAGTGTCCGCGGTGGTAGAAGCCATCTGCAAACAGGTTACACATTTGAAGTTGTCATTTTTACGTAAAAAAAGGCCTATAAAACAGGTCAAGCTTTCAGGAATATCGAGGATGTACATGTTAATGTGAGCTCTGTTCCAAAATAATAGTCCACTATGAAAAGGCGTGCAATTTTCGGATCAAAAAATTAAATGCTTCTGAGCATAATTTTGTAATTTTTTTGAGACCAAATTAAAGAACCAATTGCATGTCTTTTCGTAGTTGACTATTATTTTGGAACGGAGGGAGTACATAATATGATTACACAACAATATGATATCGTGCATTATTGTCCAGGCCCAGATTTTAAGCGCCCGAGCCCAATAAGAGAAAATGTGCCAGTTCTCTACAACAAAAACAGATGAAAGGCCACAAATTTAACAAAGTCGAGGGGAAATAGCAAGAAAGGGGAAAGCAAATCCAGTCAGATTCGTTTCCCTGAAATTTTCAAAGCGTCCACCTCCAGATAAAAATCACATAGAACAACCTGAGACGGCTCAGCATAGTGTTGCTCGTAGCTCCTCATGGGACCGAGTAAAGAAGGTCTGCAACTAAGCATAATCTACTTGTTGGTTTCCTATCATGCATATTACATAAATGTTGTTATGAATTAACCTATGAACTGAACAAACACATTCTCAACAACCACAAGGTCTGGTGAGAGGCATAGATCTTCACGATGGAGAAACAAATTTCATCACTAAAATCTCTTTCACAAGGGACAATAAAAAACAGAATTGTCATTAAACATTGTCCCTAATGAATGCATAGATGAATTACTCGAAAGGCTTGGAAAATGTAAGTTCAAAATGAATGCCTAGAGGTAAAAAGTCCACTCAATCAAGCAGTTACTCCAATGATTTCACACTGTTGGATGCAACTAAACTGATGTGCTCATTATGAAGACGCACACAAATTCTGGCCATAAAATATCAGAAAGTACTAGTAACAATTACACACACTAGTGCATCTCAGAAGCTTCCTACAAAGCAAATCTCTTATACTCTTGTCCTATCACCCCTTAATGATTTACACTTACAAAACCTCCAGGCCCTCCACAATTGCAATCTCAGGAATCTTACAAACATAAATAAATGGTTATGAAAGGCGTTAGCGTTATGAAAGGAATTAGCATTATGAATTGAGGTCAATGGCTAAATGCAAATAGGTCCGCAAAACACTTCACATACAAAAGAAGATCCTCATCCTCATCCATTTAAATAAAGAAGCATGGCTGTCTCAGTATGCCACATAATTAAGTGTAAACCCTAAAACAAGTTAAAGCGTTAAACAAATAATGCAGAGAGACTGAACAATGAACATATGCAAACCTGGTAAGCTTTGAGTGACAGATCAGCAACCTCTTTCTTTTCATCACCAAACTTGAACTCCGCAAGATACCGATAGTAGTCTCCTTTCCTGCCACCCAAAACCCAAATTTTTCAACAATAAACCAAACTCTAAATCTCATAGCATAGATAGCATAACTGCTGGGATTGTGAAGCCTGATGGTAACTATTTAGTATCCAGGGTATTATGGTAATTTGTTGAACCTTATTGCCTTTTTGGCAGATGGGGAGGAAAGGGGGATAAGGGCCTTGGGAAATAAGATATTCCAGACCCACACTTATCCGGTGTTTGGTTCTTTTGCACCCTGACTGCTTATCCGGTGGATAAGCCAAGACATTTGCAGGGGTCTTAGCGAACCACACCACACCCCTCGTCATTAGCTTATCCGTGTGGGTGCGTGCACCTCAAACCTCTCCAAACCCATTTTGTATTCTCATTACAATAATTACAAATGAGCAACTATGTAAACTCTTGCATTATTTCTTTATCCACCCACTCGTACCATCTATTTCAACTACCAAACAAAACCCTTATTAGTTAATCACTCATTCTTAACTAATTCCACCTTATAGCATATCCAACTCTTAACCCCTTCTTGCTTATTCCAAAACATATCCCGTCAAACGAACTGTTAGTCTATGATGCTTGCTGCACAACAGCCAAGGTTGTATTTTTATTGATTCAATAATATTTCATTCGATTATAATACGAAATTTGTGAGAGACATGAATGTAGGCAACCTTGCTAAATCACAAGCATCTGTGTGTCATGCTTTAATTCTTCTTGTAATTGGTACTTTTCTTAGTGATATCGTGTCTGCGTGGTTGATTCGTCGACTAAGAGTAACATGTAAATAAACCGTATTTGCGTGCATAAACATATACGGGCTGGAGAGAGGAAAAGGTAACACACATCTTATAGTAGAAAACGGTAGACTCTCCCCCAGAACAAGAAGGAATGAGATGTTCATCAATGACAGTCATAATATCACCGCAAATGGTCGAGAGCTCCGACTCCACCTTCTGCCTGTACTCCTTGATCCGCTTCGCGTTCACATCGTTCCCCCTCGACTCCTCCTTCTGCTCGATCGAAGACAAGATCCTCCACGACGCCCTCCGAGCCCCGATCACATTCTTATACCCTACAGACAGCAAGTTCCTCTCCTCAATCGTCAGTTCCACGTCCAGATTCGCCACCTTCTTCATCGCTTCCACCATTTCTGCACCAGAACGACACACTATACGTTTCAATTTGGTTCTTTTGTTAAAAAAATCGAGATGTCGAGTGCGAGGTGAAGCTTGTGCTGGTAGCAGCACTAGATGAGTTTTATGCTAAACTTCGCCTGCATTTTTTTTTCCCCTTCTTTTCTATTGAAATGATTTTACATTAGTGAAATTTGTCTTTGCGGATTCAAAAAAAAAAAACAAACGCACGATACATCGATCCGTCTTGAATAGTTCAAAAACCCTAACCCTAGGCCTATCAGCTAAACCGAGTGAGCAAACGAAGTAGAGATTTTAGTTTTTTGGTATTGATTGCTGCTTGTATTGAGTTTTCTCTGATTTCTTTGTATAGTTTCTCAAGGCCATTTCCTTGATTTTGTTGGGGCTTGTCCCTTAATAAAATTGACTTTTTACCAACAAAAACAAAAATGAAGTAGAGATTTTAGATCTAGAGAGAGAGGAAGAGTTACCATCATAGCGTTCGGCTTGCTCCGCCAGCTTGGCGACGTAGACGAAATTCTCGCGAGAGGCCATGGCGGATCCGAACTCTGGTTTCTCTCTCCTGTGGCTGTCTAATTTTGGAGAGAGAGTGAGAGAGAGATGGTCGTTGTATGGTTTTTGTGCGTGAGTGTGGACACAGGCGGGGTTGGCTTCGTCACTGTGGGAGAAGTTATTCAGTGATCCGAATGTTGACCTAACATTCTATTTCTGTGTGGGCCCATGGCCATTTTAGTGAGCCTGACACAAATGGACGGCGGCGGATCGAGGATAATACGGGGTTGAGGGCGTGACGCGAAATGCTGAATAATTGTCCCGGAAAACGGGGCGTGTCGTGGGGTAGATGGCTGCCTGCCACTCAAAATTTGCCATGTGTGAAGATCTGTCTTTGGATACCCGGCGAGCGATGGGTCGTCGTCCCGAAAAATTAATTGGGAAATTTTCGAAAAAGGTACCCCAACTTTTACCCAAATGTCTCCGAAACATGTCTCCTAAACATTTAAACTTAACTTTATTTCAATTAAACAGTACTAACAAAACCCCCCAAATTCAGACCCCGCCTCAGTCCATTTTGTGGAAAAAGGTGGTGACTTGGCCCATTGGCACATGTTGAGGAAGCAGGTGATGATGAGAGGAGGATAGGGAAAAGTAGGGTTTTAAGAGTTGGGCTTGTTTGTAGAGGTTCATCTGCGAAGCGGGAAATCTCTCTCAAACTTTGCTAAATTGGTACTTTTTTTTTTTTGAACCATAAACATAACCATACATTATAGAGCTAAAAATTACGAAGTTAGAGATGTGGTACTTGATCATACACAGGTTTAATTATCTACAAATCCATGTGCCAGACGATGGTCATAGGATGAGGAGTAGAGGTGATGCCAACGGCGTAGAAGGCGAAATAAATGTTAGAGTTAGGGGGGAAAGCATTGGAGGTACAGATGTGGGAGAAAAGAAATGGGCTTTGATTCTATACAATGTTTGGGACTAATTTTGTGCGCCGAAGGGGCACTTAACAGAGGAGAGTGCCACGTCACCACTTTTTTCCACAAAATGGATAGAAGGTAACATCAAGGATTTGAATTTGGGGGTTTCGTTAGTACATGTGTTTAATTGAAATAAATTAAAGTTTACGTGTTTACGAGAAGTTTGGGTGAAAGTTCAAGTGCCATTTTGAAAATTTCCCAAATTATTTGGTGGTCTTGGGGCACCGCCACATGGTGCCCCAGCACCCCTCTCCATCACACATTAAATGTGTAGAGCCTTAGTACTGCGTGTATGAATCCTACAAAAATATTTGGTGAAGAGCAGTGTAGGGCCACAATGTGACGCTGTCCAAAGACCACTGAATAATTAACCTGGAGTCCCATGCATAGAGAGTCACCCACAATGAGATACGGTTATGCTATTGCAGACTGCAGTTACTCAAGTTGATCCTTAAGCCACAATCACGTCAACGTTACTTTACGCAGTGTTTGGAGCTCGAGGAAAGAGCGAGAAAATAAAATGAAATGAAAGAGAGATGCAATGAAAATGGGAGAAAATTTTCATCATTCACAAATCTAGAAGTTGTTATTTTCCTCTCTTTTTCTCTCCGAACCAACCAATAAGAGAGAAAATTTTCTTTTCTTTTTCCTTCTTTTCCACAAGTTCCAAACAAACCCTTAGACTCGTCCACTATTGCACAAGATTGTTAACACATTTCAAAAATATAATCTATAGCATAAGACGGTCAGCACGAATTCCTAACTGAGTACTTGAACAAAAATAATTCCTAAATGAGTAATCTTTTGGGTTTTTTCCTCTAACACTTTATCAAATTTGGGTACAATTTTTACACCACACTTTTCATACTGTATTGATAAGAAGAAGCGGATAAAGACTGACTTTAGATTCTTTTGTAACGACCCGTGCCAACTGACCTGCTTACCCTTAGTTTTAACCACGTGGCTCAAAAGGTTAATATCGAGTTATACTGTAGCTGTTCACGTAAAACCGTGCTTCTTTTTACAATATTTACACAAAAACAACAAATATGTCCCAAGGCAGCAGCATCTCCATGTCAACTTCTCATTATCTGTAGGAAAATATTAATTTTCATAAGCCGAATGCTCATGTGAGATACAAATACTAGAGTTGCTTGTTTTACCATGGAGACAATCCATAACATAAATGCTTGATTAATCTGAAATAAAATAGTCATATGATGTACGATCTGACAGTTTAAGCTTTCTGTAGGGGATCGACTCCTTTATCTATGTGAAATGACCGAGTCACGGGCTGCTGGTGCCCATTCCTTTTGTCCTCATAACTCCATTATGTGTTATGGTATCTTTTAAAATCATCCTCCAAACTCGGGACAACTGTCTGGACGTATTAATCGGCCATCACCTTTGTCTACCCAGCTATATCTTCTAAGCTTTTAACTCTATAACATCATCATTTGTCTGACATTATTCTAGTCTTTTAACATGAAATTTACTTGGTATCTTTTTCCACGGCATAACTTAAATAATTTCACCATCTTTTCTAAACATAACTATATAAAGAAAAATCATATAACTAAAGCATGTGTATCTCCAAGAGCATTCAGCTTATGAAAATTAATATTTTCTTACAGATAATGAGAAGTAGACATGGAGTTGTTGCTGCTCACTAGGACATATTTGTTGTTTTTGTGTAAATATTGTAAATGAAACATGGTTTCACAAAAATACTTCAGTTTTGTAAATAAAAAGTCCCGAAGTTGTTTAGTTATATTTTTTTTATCAAGTTATTACGCTCCGAATTTATTTTAAGGAAGAGGCTTGGATGAGTGGTAGCACTCATCTGCAGGTCACGATGACTCGACCAATTCTAGATTTGGGATCGTGATAAAGATGGTATCGGAGCAACGTTGTTATAAAAGTAAAATTTTGATGGAAAGTTTTTCTTTAAAAAGAAGAGTTTTTATCAGTCTCCCCGGGTAACTGGCATGATCTAAATAATGAAATTGTTAAATCTTGTAACATTGGTTGTAGGAATGGCAAACCAATATGGGATGGATATTTGGTGGTTATATAGTTAATCCCCCTCTTAATGGACACGCTGTCACCCAATCAGAATGTGTGCCCCTTCATGTAAGAACAACAAATGCTTGTCAAAAGTATTATGTAAATAAACTTGTACATAAATAAAAGTTTGCTGTGTGATGCCTAGTTGCTTAGACTCTGTTACTATTAACAAGTGGGATCCCTTCTGATTTAAAGGAATCCATGCCGAGCATCTAGATCGAAGTTCTCATGTACTAAGAGCCATGGAAGCACTAACCGGCGAAATGAGTAAAATAGAAGAATTCTAGGGCTATTATACGAAGGAGCAGAAGAAATCTATATTAAAGAAGCGTGTTAAAAGCAACCGTAAAGTATGGTATGATGAATAGAGAGACTTTCCGAATTGGAGGGTTTTGCTTGGCCTTTCTTTCAAGTCTCTCTATTTCTTTTAGTTGTTCCTCGTCATTTTGAGTGCATTATACCATACTTTACGGTTGTTTTTATCACACTTCTTTAATGTAGATTTCTTCTGCTCCTTTGTACAATAGCCCCAAAATTCTTCTATTCTACTCATTTCGCTGGTTAGTGCTTTCCCGGTACGCTGGTCGCCGTTCCCACCCTTTTGCCGTCGAATCTAGTCCTCCAAAGGGCTAGAGAGAATCTCCTCCCTTCATAAATTACGTCAAATCGAGTGTTAAATAAGCGAAATACCAACAGTTACCTTGAACTTGTAAACTACTACTTCAGGAATGAGTTAAAATGTTGTAAAATGTTTCCATCAATTCTCCTAAGCATTACAGAAAGCAAATTTCAATTCCAAAAACAACGGCTAAAATCACTTTGTCTAGCTTCTTTTAATACACTAACCAAAACACCCTCTGAAAGGCATAGTAGTTGAGTTGACAAAAACAAGTTTGAAAACAACTAGCAATGTCCAAATTTTAACGCATCATAAGCAGGCCTTATCAAAAATGACTCCGCAATTTCACATCTGCTGATGAAGCTGCTAAACTCATAGCTTACAATCCCAGACGATCAACAAATTAGTGAAGTTAATTTCATGCCATACCAAGGACAAAATTGTTTCAACGAAAGATCATCCTAATTTCAGCCGGCGCTCCTGTCACCATACGACTCTAGCACGTCATTAACGGTTCAAATTACAGAGTTGACACTTGCGAAACAACAGAAAAGCTACTTCTAAATACTGTCATTTTGGTATTCTTTTAAGTAGTTTGTAGATGCCAAAAACATTCTTCTCCTGCCAAAGGAACGGTATAAAGAATGACCTATATATGGGAGGTGAAAGCTCCCTGTCCAGATACGGTAATGCTGCAAGAACCTGAGGTGCAAAACATTCATAATGAGTACAACAAACACACACACACACACACACACACACACACACAGAGGGAGAGAACTACCTCCCACGTCGACAAATCACTTCCTCGATAAGGATAAGGTCGTTGAAGGTGCAACTCGATGAGGAAAGTACACTTTTCAAGATCGTGGAGCTGCAAAATGATAAATCGCCATTGTTTTATGTCAAAACAGTAACAGGAAAGAGCACAGCAGTTATTGAAAGTTGAGATATATGGAGTCATTAGTGAAAAGAATCGTAGTACATATTGCTCATCTGATGCCTTGTTCTTATTGTTAAAGTATGGTGGTGCAGATGAAGTCCCGCCCAATGTAGAATTAAATGGCAACGGAAGTAGACCTCTGAACCCATCATCTATCCATCGAACTTGACCCACGTGATCCGGGATAAAGAAGGACGATGGGAAGCGATGCCATTCACTTCCAACACAAACTACAGAACCTGAAACACATAAGACACAAAATAATGATTCAAGACTAGACTCTAGACACAGTAATGGCAAGAAACGTCGTCCACGCAAAGATTAGACACATCCGTGTAGTTCTCTTTATCCCCAAAGGCACGTAGAGTCTAGAAAAACTACTTGAAGCACCCACCAATAAGTTAGAGATTATAAAAACTTGCAAAACATATTATTTCACGAATTATTAGAGAAAATCACTTCCCCGCACCCTCGTAAAAATTACAATGACTATGAGCAATTAACAAATAAGTTGGGGTCAGTCCTGCTACAAAGTACCTCTGAATCACGGACGTTGGAACAGTTACACCTCTTAAGCCAACTCAAAAAAGCAAATCCAATACGTTGAAATAAACAATTCTTTCATTATTTTCTAGATGACATACCCTTACCAGCAAACAATATCAAATATCAGAAAGATCCTCAATAAGAAGAGATTCCAGATATCAATGAAACACTGCCATTCAGCACTAAAGCAGATCAAGAATGGAGTGTTGAAAATGAGATTAGTTGATCTCTTTTTCCTTATCAAAGATTTATTGTAACTAGCTGATGGTTTTGGCACTTCTACAGAGCTACACTGTTCCAATGTTGTGTTATTTCAAAGACGTATAAAGCAATTGGAAGGGGGGAAAATCTCACCCGTCCCTACATGATCATGGTAATCCAAATGTTTGTAAATCTCCAATGGAGCAGAATAACCATGAATGATGGAGAATGTTCGAGCATGGGAGACGCACAAAATAAGGCCAAGAACCAGAGGTCTCAGAGATTGTGCAATCTACATAAGCAAAACAAAAATAGACAACAGTCAGTATCTCTGTGATCAGCATTATTCATGAGATAAGAGCAATGTCTCAGACGAAGCTCACCATAATAAGCAGGGCATTATGATTAGGATTATACTTGTCTCTGAAAAAATCAGGAAAGCTCTCAATGACAGCAGCGGCTGCTACACAAACAAGTGGGTATATTGGATAAAGGAATCTGCAATGACATTTAGTTAAATGATAAGTCATAAAACACATACCTAATCTGCACTTAACAAAAAAACAAATTTCAAGCTAGGCAGGACAAGCAAGTCTTGTAATATAGGTCATATTTCATTGCCCAGAAACCTCACCAAGATATTAAAAATCCATCAAATGAAAAAGCATTTTGACGCATAATTTTAGTGGTCAGTTGACTCAGTTCAACTTTCACTACTGAATCCAAAACGATCATCTAGCAGTTCAGGAAACTATGCCAAAATGTAAAGGATAGAAGGAAAAAATATAAAGCAAATAAGATTCTTGGATGTTTCTCATTAAGTCATTATCACCTTCTCATTTGAAAATTGATAATATTAAAATTACCCAATACATCCTGCAATAGCCAGTCAACAGTCACACAGAAATAAAATCGTGAAATTCTGAAAGGGGCTGACTGGGGTTCAATGGTTCACAAGAGAGTGGTAGAACAAATCAGACGCCAAGAAGTAGTGCAACAAACAGAGACAGAGAGAGAGAGAGAGAGAGAGAGACAATTTTCTGTTTTATTGAAACAAATTTTACCCCAATGGGCAAGTTACAATAAGTTAGAGAGACAGGTACCGGAATTCATGCCAGACAAACAGACAATGAAAAAAGGCAGTGATTAATATCCCCGACACTATACATAAACAACACTATAAAGAAATATAAAGAGGGATGGAATGAGTCCAACCTTTCTTCTTTGTGAGGCTGCAAAGACATAAATGCCAGCCAAATATAGATAGGAGAGATGACAACAAACAAGTCTGGAGCATACTTCTTCCTTGCAACAGGCAGGACTCCGACGAACAGCAGTGCAAGAATGAAGCAGAAGTTGAAATTGTTAAATCCATTCTTCAAGTAATATAACGGACCTTCAGTTCCATATAAATGGCTCTCACCACCCCCTAATACATTATATATCACCAGATTCAGAACAGAGGACGTCCATCTTCTGTAGTAGGTGTAGTCAACCAGTAACGAGAGTGCCTGGAAGAAACCCAGAACATTTGTTAAGTGACTTTAATATTACTGATAAACTCTCATATAACCTTTTGTTGCAAAGATAAGGGAATGACTTCATGGGTAAAACTATGAGCAACAATAGAAATAAATTACCATAAGCACAATTGACGTGATGGCACCCGCAAAAAATGACTGTCTGAACCTTTTCATCAATGAGTAAATTGTTACCGGTAGAAAAGCCAAAACTGAGAATGGCCAGCCAAGAATAACCCCAATGGCAGCAACTGCAACTGCCATGGCAGGTTTCTCAAAAAGAAACAATGCAGACGAGAGAGATATGGCATACATTGAGAATGAACTTGGCAAGAAACCTACCAAAAAAGTAAGTCCAGATTATGGATATGAGGAACAAAGAACATTATAGTGGAAGTAAAGATGACCATCAAGGGTACTGAAAAAAATAATATTTGACTCCAAAAGAAATGCCCTGATGTAGTCTACAGCAACACGATGGGAGCCAAAGCAAATAGCAGTAGAATAAAGAATAGGCCTACTCACTTGTACTGGCGAAAAAACAACCACTAGTTAAGCATAGCATTGCAAGTGCATAAGAAGCAAGGCGTTTTCCATATTTCCTGGAAAGTGCTACAACCAGTGCGGCCTCCGTTATAACAGAGAGGAGACCAAGAAAGATTCTTACAGTATAGAACACTCTCACCTGGAATGGTAGAATAGATCATATCAGACACAATTAGTCGGCAAAAAGATAAACGTGCAAAGTTATGAAGGAAATTCAGAAGCATCTTACTTTCTCCTCACTAAACAACCAGGAAGCCGGTCCACCCGCAACTTTATGAAAAAGAAGGTACAAGTATGAGCGTAATGCAAATTGGGAGCTGCAGGAGAACCATAATAAAAAAAAAAAAATGTCAATCAAGAGAAAGCTACAAACGCACTTCAAGCTCCAGGGAAAGTTTTGAGAATAATAAACACTCTGTTTGGTTGAGAGTTTTGAGAAGAATATTTTGAGAAATATTTTTGAGATAGTGTTTGGATGGGTTTTTGAAAAAAGTAATAATTAGAGAGCAGAGTAATAATTGGAGAGAGATAGAGAGAGAAATGAGAATTAATGATTGGAGAAAGGGGTATGAGTAGAGAGAGAAACGTGATTAATGATTGGAGAGATGAGAGATGGGGAAAGAATCTTTTTGGAAATGTGAAGTGAACATAGTGAAAATGACTTAAATAACTCTAGCAATATAACTTTCAACAAAAAAAATGATCTAGATAAGATAAATGAGGAACCCCATACTGAGCCAAAGCATGTATTAAGAGTAGACTTCAAATCACCAAAAACAATGTGGGAACAACCAATTCAAAAGGATCGAATAATAATTTATTTTTCCAAAGCAAGGCAACAGGGATACACTAAATTTTCCCTGATATGTCCATTTAACAATACTCGTAAGCAAGTCATTCCCAAAGGCTATAATTAGGCAATAAACTTGCAACAAGCACAATGTGATCATCCAATCTTTCGAAAGATAAGTTGAAACTATATACTAAATCTACATTTGGAGACTGAATCCTCCCACCAGGCAGCATGACACTCTATACAGTTGCATGATTCTAACTGCAGTCATTTGGAACACAGAAAATATACATCAAGGTAATATATGTGACAAATAAGGGTGTGAGATAACGAGTTGAACCAATTATAACACTCAAAGAGACAATATCCTAGCATCCATTGACCCAGGAACTTTTAACGACGGAGAGATTAAGTAGATGCTTTTTCAAAGAAGCAATTACAGAGTCAGGAGCCTCTACAGGATTACTTTAGTATTGCCAGAGTTGCTAAGAAACTAAAATCATCATAAGCTAATGATTTTCAGTTTGTGAACATTATAAAGTTCTGTAACTGTAAGCTTAATTGCTAGCATATATGAGTGGTCACACGAGCTTTAGTTTTTGACAATCAGAGAGGGTGAAATATGAGGAGCATGCATCCACAGCAGGTCGCTACTGCCAGCCAGAGGCATGTTACTCAAACGGCCAATACTTACATAAATGGTTGTGAAGTTGGCCTCAATTGATGGCAGGACAAAGTATTATTCAAAATTATCTTCAAGGGTACTTGAGAGCACCAAATATATGCACCTTATGCTGCAGTGGTTGTCATACTTTATCCACGAGAATGCCACTCAACTACTGTTTAACTGGGGGTACTTTTACCCGTAGAAGTCAATTCTCAGAAACTGCAACGTGATTAGCAGTTTAGTTAAAGAACGGAAAAGCTTCTAATATAGTAAGATCTTCCCACCACCAATCTCGTCTCCAGAGTTCGATATCAAATTACTGCAGTTATTTATTTTGTTTAAAGCCGTTCCAATGACACTCCTTAACTATTTGCAAGTTTCCATGTTTCCTCATACCTGTGAGGTTACCTGTTTTGAGAAAGAAAGAAGAACAAAAACTACGGAAGGGGTAGCTCAGTACATACGTGTACAAAATAAATGGAAACAACAAGCTTACACTGGAAGGTGTCTCCAAAAAGTCCAAACAGTCCCAAACAATAGAACATCAGGGAAGGAAGGTATGGCTACCACATATTATGTAATGGAGGCAACGAATTCTTTCTATTGAAACTTTCTGTTTCATATTGTTGTACAAATTATGTAAAGTACAAAGGCAAAGCATTCTCCAAGACAATACAATATCGCAGGTTCATAGGCTATGCCAACAGTTTCAAATGGTTTCTCACAGTAAATAACATAATAACCATATTCAACTTTTCCACTCAAGTGACTAGAGATAGCATCTACTGATTCCTCCCGGTGAATATATCATTCATTTCTCTCAGTGAATATAGATAGTCACCTCACCTCACAATACAAAAACCTATAATTTTGCAGCTGTGGTAAACACGTTTATCTGCTTCTACTAGTAAAATAAAAAATCTATAATCGGCAAGAGAATCTGAAGCTATAATCTAAATCTATATCCACAGTTATCTTAAACACACCTTATATATTTTGACACAAACACACACACACGGGAAAATGTGAACACTCTGTTCTTAATTCTACATCATCACATTCGAGAAACTCATTTCGACAATATCAAGCTACATTCCACCAGTAATTCACCCCAAATTGAAAAAACAAACAGTAAAAAATTAATCTAGACAAACAGACATACACAAAAACAGCTACATACATATGAAGAGAGAAATAAACAAGGAAGGATGTGATTTCAAACCTGTATTCCCAAGTCTGGAAGCCAGATTTGAAGAGGAGAAAGTGAAAAGGCTCCCAATAATTGAACACCTCATCACAGTCGTGTATGATATTCGAAGTTGCGCTCATGTACCTAAGCACTCCTAGGGCAAACAGCGGTAACATCCACGTCAGCCCCTTGTCCGTCTCTTCTCCACCGCTCGATCTCCCAGGCTTGTCGAGCTTCGTGTACGACGCCGGAGATGACGACGACGAAGAAGTTTCCGACGGCAGCGGCCGCCTCTGCCGCGTTGCAAGAGCCATTCTCTCTCTCTCTCTCTCTCTCTCTCTCTCTGTATCTATTTTCTGCCCTTCTGTGTTCCTCTGCTGCTCCTGAACTCAGACCGATCTTTTTTACTACCAGTATCTGAAAATGTTCCGTCCCGGTTCAGAGTTGTTCGTTGCTTCCTGATTAGGAAACCCGGGCCACGATATTACCCACTTCATTACATAAAAAAGAAGACGTGTAATTTTAAAAATATATATATATATATATATATATATATATATATATATATATATATATATATATATTTTGGTGAATAATTATTTAAATTTCTTGACAACTAATTAAAGATCATCTTGAGAACTTTAAGCAAGTGATGGCTAGCTCATGCGGTAGAGCTCTTAGATGTTTCACATTGTAATCCAGAATTGAGTCTCAGTCCCCCTCCCAGGGAGAGGCCAGTAGGGGCGGTCGTCCTTGCAAAAAAAAAAAAAACTCTCTAATATATTATATAGAAAAAAACAATTTTTTACTACAAATTTTATTGGGTTGCCCCTGCAAAGTAATTTGGAAAACTCTGGAAAGTATTTTTGAAAAAAAATTTGCCCCTGCACAGTTAAATTCCTGGCTCCGTCCCTGCCCCTCCCCATGTAATAAGTTAGGAATGATGAATAACCAAAAAAAAAAAACTTTAATTTGGTGCCGTAAAATTTTAAAAACTATGCGCGGAAGTATTTTTTTTTTACTCTAGAAGTTGCGCGGTTTTTCGTAGTGGACTATCCTTGTGTGATGGAGGAGTTCATATTTTATGTAATTAAATCCTTCTTATCAATCACACAGCTCACTAGTTTTAACGTGAACTTTTAATTGATGTACTTTGTTAAGTTGTTTTGATTATTGGAATAAGCAAGGAATATTAACTTTTGCAGAGGAAGAAGGTTGTGTTTGGTTTGAGTTTTGAGTTTTGGTTTTTGTAATGATTAGAGTGAGAAATAGGGATAATAATTAAAAAATAGGTATTAATGATGGGAGAGAGATAGAGAGAAAAATAAAAATAATATTTAAAAATCGGGATAATAATTGAGAAAACCGGTTCTCAAGAACCAAATCAAACAAGGCCTCGAAATGTTCATGTGAAACTGATGTAAAAGTTGTGTTTTGGTTTGCTTTTTTTCCCCCTTTTCTTCCCCCTCCCACGTTTATTGTTCAGGATTCAGTATCACTTGTACACAGAATTAAATTATGCAGAGAACTTTGATGCACGTGAATTGATGGTTTCAGACACATCTATTTTCGTTTTCATTTTTTTGCTCATACATGAAAGTTTCATGTATCGTTAGTCCTTTTTTTTTTTTTTTTATAAATCGTATCGGGATACGTATCACGTCTCGTGAGATACATTAATATATACGATAAACAAGTATTTATATGTAATAACACCAACAAACTAAGTTTTTAAGTTGCAAAATTCCTAGTCTCTCGACCAGAATTTATCAGATTGAGGTTTCTTGCTACCTTAGTCTAGGACAGGAAAAAAAAAAAATCATTAATAATATTCTCCCAAAACACAATTGAAGTATGGTTTTTCTTCTATTCAAGTTTTACATTGAGATTGGATATGTTTCAAAAGGTTTGAATGTAGCTCAAACGACTTAGATTAATGCGTTTAAGGTTCCACTTGTTAGAATAATGTTTAAATTTCTTCCATTAAGTAATCGTAGAATACGGACTGAATCTAGATACACGTACTTATCGTTGGATACGCCATAAAAAAAGGCTACGGGATGGGATAAGTATCCAGTATCATAGGATTTTCAACAACAAAGCGTGAAATACATTGCACACAGGCTTTCCTATAGAAATTCAAAAAGACAGATTTGTCACAAACAGAGAGATTGAATACACGACAACAGACAATTACAAAATAGCCTGAATACTTGCTTTCAACAGAATTTCCACAGCAGCTGGGAGATTTGCATGACTTAGCATTGCAAGACAAGAGATACATGCAACAGAGAATAGACTTTTATTTTATTTATTTAAAAACTTCTAAAAACATTGCCGGTTCTCATAGTATTTGAGCAAAGCAATGCGATGATTATGTTTTATCCCGTTACAGAAACACTCAAACTTTCCCATCTGGGGAAAATAAAACATAGTAGCTGTGCTCAAGCACAGGACATTACACAACTTAACCGGTGTTCTGCAACCCAGCAGCAATACCCTTCATCGTCAAGATGAGGGTGTCCTCCAAACCAGGAGCGTACTCGCTAGTGGGATTCAACTTCACAAGTTCAGCAGCAGACTTGCTCGATTCGACATAGTCCTTCGATATGTGGGGGCGCAGCTTGACATGGTAGTTAGAGTCGCGTATACGTTTTAATGTGTATGCCTGAAGCACGTTGAGAGTGGTGATGTAGGAATCGCGAAGGCGTAGCCGTTGCTTCAAGGAGGGGTCCCCTTCCAGAAGATCCCTATGTCCAGCAATCTTAACATAGAAAAAAGGTTCAGTATGGTGAACTATCATATCAGCAGAAAGCAAAGTAAGTGTAAAACAAATGGCTTATTTTGGTATTTTTCTTCGTCCTTGTTTCCATTTATGTATTCATTTTCATGTAATTTTGGAAAACAAAAAACTCCAAAAAGATAGAAACCATACTGGGGTTTCCCGGTAAAACAACATAAAAACAGCTTTTGAAAATTCAAAGACACGTCTCATCAATAGTGGCCTATTTTCATAAAGTTTCCCCCAAGCAAGTTTTCTGATCTTTGGGAAAATAACTGGAGAAAACGAAAACAATACCACATGTGCTTAAGTTCATGTTGTCCAGTATTGTCAGCAGCGAATGTGACGAAACTGAGTTTCTTTTTGGTTCGACATTATCTCTGAAACAGCAGTACATGTTTTCACTACTTTGCCACAACAGTACATACCTGGAGAAGAAGGCCCTTTGTTTCTTCATATTTGGCCCTCAAACGCTCTCCAAATGGCCACAACTCTTCTGAAACAAGGAGTTTGTCGTACAAAGCAGCAATACCAGGGTCTCCCTTAGCAAACACCATCTCAACTAAATCAATAGTAACTCTAAAGAAAGGCCACGCGTTGTACATTTCCTGCAGCATATGGAGATTCTTGATGTCCTTCTCAATGGCGTATTTGAATGCAGCTCCAAAGCCAAGCCACACTGGGAGATGAAACCTAGTTTGAGTCCAGGCAAAGATCCAAGGAATTGCACGGAGTGATTCTATTCCTCCACTTGGCTTTCTTTTTGATGGTCGGCTACCAATATTCATTCGACCATACTCCAACTCAGGTGTCGCCTGAAGTCACAAACAAATTGAAAGATGCCATAACTACAACCAGGCTTGTAAGTCATGAAATGTACCGGTGTTAGTGATACACCCATTGATCGGACAATAAGGTACTACGATATAAATATTGTCTGATATGTTTGTTAAGAATGCTATGGACACAACAAATTTGACACTCTTCTTACTCATATGAGTTGGCCTTATCATCACACTAAGTAGGATCTATTTCTATTTTCATAGTTTCATCACCTAATGAGTCTGTTTCAAAAGAAAACCTAATGAGACTTCATTGTGTAAAAATAGTTTGCCGATGTTGGTTCGCTTCACTTGTTTAGCATTTTCTATCAGTAAAGATCAGCATTGGAAGTCCC